>CM028382.1:23475344-23618611 GCA_013146195.2 Codonopsis lanceolata | reverse complement strand
GGTGATCATGCATCGAGTGACTTGCATTTTATTTCTGCTCTAAGGGCTAGAAAATTACTGTCTCTCAAGGGTGTAATGTGTTATCTTGCATGCGTAGTTGATAAGAGGAAGTCTTCGCCGAACTTAGAAGAGGTTCCTAGTATGTGAATTTCCGATGTGTTTTCTACCCACCATGCTACGCCGATGAGAACTAGAATTTTGTATTGAGCTTATTCCTGGACTTCACCGATTTAAGGCATCAGATAGGATGGCGTCAAGGAGCTTAGGGAGTTAAAAACTCGGGCAAGAACTCCTAGAGATTGGTTTGAACCAAGTGTGTCGCCTGGGGCACCTTATTTGTGAGGAAGAAAGATGGGAGTTTGGTGTTATGCATAGACTATCGTGAATTGAATAAGGTGACCATTAAGAATAAGTATCCTCTACCCCACATTGATGATCTTTTGACCAATTGCAAGGGTCTATTGTCTACTCTAAGCTTGATTTGAGATGGGTTACTACCAATTGAAGGTTAGAGAGGAAGACATTCAAGACTTTTCTCACTAGATATGGGCATTTTGAATTCGTGGTGATGCCGTTTGTTGACAAATGCACCCCGGTGTTCATGGACTTGATGAACCGCAGGTCTTTCACGCCTATCTTGATTGTTTTGTTGTAGTCTTTATTGATGACATCTTAGTGTATTCAAAATCTCTGAGGAGCATGAGAAACACTTGAGGGTTGTGTTATCCATTCTTCGAAATTTTACGCAAAGTTTAGCAAATGTGCTTTTTGGCTCGAGGAAGTATCTTTTGGGGCATATAGTTTCTAGCTCGGATAGTTGATCCTTCTAAGATTGAAGCGGTGATGAATTGGAAGAGGCCTAGTTCGCCATCGAGGTTCGAGTTTCTTGGGTTTAATGTTATTACCGGAGTTTATTGAGGGTTTTTCTCGGATTGTGACTCCTATGATCAGATTGACGCAAAAGAATGTGCCTTTTGTTTGGAGCGATAAATGTGAGTAGTTTCAAGAGCTTAAGAAGCGTTGACACGGCACCTATTTTGGCTTTGCCTAGTGGGGGAGATAATTTTGTGATCTATAGCGATGCTTCTAAGGAAGGTTTGGGTTGTGTTTTGATGCAAATGGAAGAGTGATCGCCTATGCATCGAGGAAGTTGTCTATTCATGAACGTAATTACCCGACACACGATTTGGAGTTAGTCTGCGATTATTTTCGTTGCATAAATGGAAACACTACTTGTATGGGGCTAAGTTTGAGATTTTCACCGACCATAAAAGTTTGAAATATTTGTTTTCTCAAAAGAATTAAACATGAGGCAAAGAAGATGGATGGAGAAATTAAAAGACCATGATTGCACTATTTTATATCATCCGGGAAGGCAAATGTAGTAGCGATGCCTTGAGTAGAAGGTTCACATGTCGTGTATGATGGTTAGAGAATGGAAGATGTTGGAGGATTTGCAGATTGGGGTCCTAGTGTTTATGATAGAGGTGTGATTTTCAAAATGTTCGTGCTACGCCCGCTTACTTGGGAAAATTAGAGAAGCGCAGGGAATGATCCGAGTTGAAGAAAATTTTGGATGGGTTGGTTGAGAATGTATCGCCCGATTTCGTGATTAATAGTGAGGGTACTTTGACATTTCGAGGTAGAATTTGTGTTCCTTCTAAGATGAATCAAGAGGTTGGTTCTTGATGAGGCTCATAAAACGGTATACCATTCACCCTGGGAGCACGAAATGTACTTAGACTTGAAAAGACAATTTTGGTGGAAAGGCATGAAGAGGGAAATGGAGTATGTGTCAAAGTGTTTGACTTGTCACAGTTAAGGCCGAACATCGAGGCCCGCAGATTTCTACAACCACTTGAGATTCCCCGAATGGAAATGGGAGTTCATTACTATGGATTTTGTGATTGTAAGGTTACAAGACGCCGAGAGGATTTAATGCGCTTGGGTTATAGTCGACAGATGACTAAGTCTCGCACTTTATTCCGATAGCTATCACTTATTCACCGACTTGGCGCCTTTGTATATTCGGGAGATCGTGAGACTTCATGGCGCACTGCTAGTATTGTGTCCGATAGAGATCCGAGGTTCACATCTAGATTTTGGAAGTCGCAGAAGCTTGGGGACTGATTAGACTTCAAGATGCCTTTTCATCCACAAACGGATGGCCATCCGAGCGATTGATTCAGATTTTGAGGATATGTCAGCTTGTGCCGGATTTCAAGGAAGTGGGATTCTCACTTACCTTTAGCCGAAGTTTATGTATAATAACAAATTTATCACGAGTATCAAGATGGCGCCGTATGAAGCTTTGTATGGGCGTAAGTGTAGATCACCAATTTGTTGGGATGAAGTTGGAGAAGCGAAACTGGGGTTCCGAGTTAGCAACAAATTGGCTGAGAGCGTGAAGTTGATTAGAGATCGATTGCGCACCGCTCAAAGTCGACAAAAGAGTTACGCGACAATCGAAGACGAGATCTTGAGTTCCAAGTGGGAGACTACGTGTTCTTGAAGGTAACACCGAGGAGAGGTACGAAGAGATTCTAAGAAGAAAGGGAAGCTTACACCGAGGTACATTGGCCCATTCGAGGTCCTCGAGAGAGTTGGGTCTTTGGCGTATCGTATTGCATTGCCACCTTCACTTTCTGAGACTCATAATGTATTCCATGTTTCCATGTTACGAAAGTATTTGAAGGATGAGTCCCATGTACTCGAGTATGAGGAGATAACGCTTGAGCCGGATATGTCTTACGTTGAAAAGCCCAAGATTTTGGATACCAAAGAGCAAGTGCTACGAACCAAAAGAATTCCCTTAGTCAAAGTTCTTGGAGAAACCACAACATTGAAGAAGCGACTTGGGAAACTAAGCGGAGATGCGAGAAGCATCCACATTTGTTTGATTTAACTTGGTAAGAATTTAGGGACTAAATTCCTAAAGGAGGAGAGTGTAACCGTGATTCTTGCATGTGCATTGTATGCTTGTCTTCATACTTTCTTGATTGATTGTGAGCATGTTTACTTAGTATAGATATGTCTTAGAAACATTCATAAGTCATTCATGAAGCCCTTAACATGTTTAGAATCATATAAGCTTGTTTGTTGAATCGCCGTTTGATCGCTTTGATTTTGGCCTTAGCGATTCCCCTCGTTGCTCGTATTTGCTTCTATTTCGTCAGGCGAAGTGTTCGTTGAGTTCTTGGCCTTATATTCAGGTCATAACCATGTTGAAACAAGTCTTTTTCATGTCCAAGATATCCTAGTTTGATTGGTGTTTGATTGTAGTTTGATTCGTTGATCATTCGTCACGTGATTCGAGCCTTGTTCTATCTTGTTCTGGGTGTTGTTCGGGTGCATTTCCGACTTGTTTTGAGTAGGGTTAGACCTTAGAATGGTTGCCCATAAGTTTGGGACCATTTAGGACAAGTTTAGACCAAGTTTTGAGGTTCAGAGGCCCAGCGCCCGCCTGCACCTTGTGAGGCGCCCGCCTCAAGTGCCGGGAGCAATTGCAAATGATCTGACTGGGAGGCAGCCTCAGAGGTTGAGGCGCCCGCCTGGAGAGAGGCTGAGGCGCCCGCCTCAACATCGCATACTTACGGATTTTTTTCCCCTGTTTGATATTGACTCGACTTATACACCCTAACCCCTATCTAAACCTATCCTAAACCTCCCTAACCCTCCTCACTTAAGTCCTAACATCCCTAACTAGTTTTAATGATGGATTAAGAGTGCATTAGTGACCAATTAAGCCACCAAATCAGATTAGAAGGAGACCACATTGGCTTGACACATGTCCCACTCAAAATCTAGACCAATATAAGCCTTGCAATCAGATTTTGACCCTCATTTCTCACCTCCACTCTCAACAAACGAATTTCCTTTCTCTCAAGCTTCTTCCATTCTTGAAGCTCTCATCTCCATCTTCCTTGATCCTTCACTCATTTGCCCAAGCTACCTTCATCAAAGGTGTGAGCTCAAAGAGTAGAGCATTTCCATCCGAACGATTTTCTCATTTGCTTTCTTTGGTGTAGAACAAGTAAGTTACTTTCTTTCTTTCTTTCTTCTTTTAGTTCTCATTGACCCTAAGGAAACAAAGCCTATGGTGATTGAGGTCAATGAGGACACTTATATGCTTCCTATGCTATCTTCTTGTATTTTGAAAATATGAACTTGCTAGAGCATGTATAGGTTGATTTCTTGCCTATGAAAGTTTATAAAACTCTTGCATCTTGTTTATTTATGGTTTTGAACATGTTAGAAACATGTATTGTATTTGTTAATGGAAGTATTGTTAAGTAAGAATGGCCTAAATTGAGCTTACATGATATGTTGTGTGTTGTATGTGTTCTATCTTCAATATTGGACTCTATGATGAACATGGATCACATTATATTGCCTTGGTGAATTTATAACCTTGTTGAACCTAGAAATGACCTAGGTTGAGTTATGAAGCACATAGCTTCAATTACCCTAAATTGGGAATTTAGAGAAAAGACTCAACTGAGTCGACTCTAGGGAAGATTTGAACATGTTAAACCCTAATTTCAATCCCTACGAAGTTTGACACCGCTTGGTCAAGTTTACTCAATTTTAAGTTGAGTTTATTTATGTGCATTGAACCCGTTATGATTATTTGGTTATGAGCAATTAATTGCCTTGACTTGATTTATTGTAGAGATTTATACCCTACTTGGCCTGGCCGAGTTCGCTCTTGTCGAATTCGATCATTATTTGGTCTTAACGAGTAAACATCTACTTGGCATTGCATTAAGTCCACCGGCACTATTTGGTTTGATTTTTATGTCGTAGGACGATGTATAGCCTTCACGATTGAGATTTGCTCGCTATGGATCGCCGCACTGACCTCACACCCCTCCATTGTAGGCCGCAATGGGAAGTAGCCCTTTGCCGTGAACAATACGCAAGGCCATCGATCGCTATTAGCCGGGGAGTTCAGATATCGATGAAGTCACGAGCATCGTAGTCACGATATTGGGTTAACAAACTATTTTGCAGAGCTACTTAAGCCGCGTGCCTATATCATATCCTACTTGTATGATTTATTTCCTTGCACTTACGTGAATAATGTGCTAAGTGCTATATGATGAACGTGAACTATAATTGTGATAAATGCCATGTTATAACATGATCATGCATAGTAACTTACTAAGTCTTTCGACTTACCCTATTTGTTTGTTTTGTTTCCTTAGATCCGAGCCGAGGAGACGGCCCACGATAGACTCGCTTTATCCCGCTTTGGTCGATTGTATTCTCAAGGTTGCTCTTTTGGACTTTTGTGATTAGCCTTTTATTTTGGAAAGGACGTTGGGAAGCAAGTCATAGACTTGGCTTGGGGTTTTGTTGTTGTTGTAGCAACTTAATGATTTGACACTTGTAATTTTTGTATGCCGACTTATATGTCGAGCCTGCTTATATGTGTATGGTTCGCATTTCTTCCGCTAAAGCTCGCTTTTTATTATTGTTGTTGTTGTCTCCGCATGTTGTGGCCGTTGAGGTTTTATAAGCTGTTAATATTGTAGGAGTAGTTGTTGTTCCTACCGTAACGCCGCCGAAGACTTGTTTATTTAAGTTGTTTTTCCCCAAGTGTAGCCAAGTTGTTATTCAGATGCGATGTTGCGCCACATGAATTTTATAATCCTACTTGTGCATGCTTTGTATCTTGTCTACTTGGACTAAGACGACTTGGGATCTCGTGATTGGGTCCTGCGGGTCGTCACAATGGCGCAAAGTGGGATTTGTTATAATTTCATCATTTAGTTTGCCATTTAATATTTAAAATATTTTATTTAAAAAATTATTTAAATAATGTAAAATTAGTTATACTTTGTGTGATATTTAAATTCAACGTTAAAAATGCATTACTCCAAAAAATGAAATTTAAAATTTATTTTTAGCCCTCACTTTCTTTCGTCAACCCCATCATTTATAGACTCACCACCACCACCACCAACACCTCAAATTTTACCATTAGTCCAAAAATTTAATTTTTGATTTGATTTTTATTTTCTAATTTTTTACTTTTCCTTCAAGAACTACAATTTTAAACCCATCAATGATAATAACACCACCACCACAACCATAAATTTCACTTTTTACATACTCAAATTCAATTTTTTGAATTTTCAAACTTTCAAATTGAATCTAAACCCATATGGATATTTGAAAATTTGATGATTAGAAAATCTCACAACGATGTATTTCATCTAATCCACTACCGCTATCCCTAAAATTACTATCACCACAACTCCTAACACCATCATCCATGGCCAAAGCACCGCCATCACCATCACCAAGAAACGTGATTCACCTCGCCTTATTAAAATAGAAACATAGAATCTCTTTAGCTTCGACAGTTTTGACTTTTTTCTTCGAACGCCTCTCATCACTACAAGAAAAGAGAGTATTTGGGTCGTTCATTTGCCGTCCCTAAAAGTCTATTTGCCGTCCCTAATAGTATTTAGGACGGCCATAGGGACGGCAAAATGGGGGCTTAAATAATATGGGTGCTAAATGTTTTGGGACACGACGAGCCGCCCCTAAAAGGTTTTAAAACGGAATTTTTGCCGACCTTAATATGTTTCAATACGTTCTAAATAATTCGATGAAAAACAAAGGACCGATTATTGCCGCCTTAAATGTTTTGGCGCCAACACATTTGGTTGTAAAATTTTGGGGGAAAACAAAAAGGACCGATTGTGACGTCCATGTTTTGGCGCCAAAACTTTGGTGGGAAATTACAAAAATAGTGACGGATAATATTGGAAAATTTGGTAAAAACTTATTAAGGTCGACTTCCACCGCCCTAAAAAATAATTTCTTATATTGATATATGCATTCTATTAACAATTATAAATTTAACATTTTCATCAATACAACAAACAAAAGTTTTAGTAAAAAAGATATCATTAATAAAAAGATAATCATTACATCAATTGTTAATAAAGTTGATTGTTTACCAAAAGAATCAATCTACTAGATCCAAATATTAATTAACCAACCTACAAGCAACTTCTTGAAATATAAAAATATTGACTCAACTAGTTTAAACTACAAACCAAGAGATCATAAAAAACAAAAGCAAATGCTAGCTTGATGATAATTTTTAACCAATGTGCATCGAACGACATCTTAGATATTCCCAAAAGCAACCTGAAAAAATAAATGAAATAAAACAATCAATTGAAAAATAATCACATAATTTTCATTTTCCAAGGAGAGAACAACCGATAGTTCAATGATTGCATTAATGAAGATATAATCGCTTAAATTTCACATAGGCCCTTCTTGCTCTTATTCTCATCATGCATTAACAAAAGGTTACAAAGTTATCAATGCCTGCCTTCATAGTAGGAAAAGCAAATCCAACATAATGGAACATAGATGAGACTTGAAAAAAAAAATTGAATATTACCGGCTCTTCACTTCTCTTGGCGCCGAAGGTAAACAAGGCGCTCTGTGATATCATCAAAATGCCCCCTGATAGTATGATAGCAAAAACATTGATCATTAGAGAGAGCTATATGGAGGAAAGATGAAGGGCATGAGCACACTCTGCTATTTATCTTAAGCTGCATTGAAAGAAACAGGGGGGGATGTTTCATCTCATGCAACGCACTATAGCTACTTGTGAGAATTCAAATGATTAAACTGGAAGTAAAGGGAGGCTGCTTGATTGCTTAAAATTATTGTAAGAACATATTATTAAGAAAAAGCAGATAATAGATCAAGTATCTTAATAATCAAATACATTTAAAACTAATGAGTTTTATCCCTTATAGAATCAAAAATAAAAATAAAATCCAACATTTATTGGTCTGCCAAAATCACAAACACGTGGCTCTAACACCATCTCAATGGTCCTAAAATTGTTGTTTCAGGACATTAGAAGATGGAAGCAACTTTTCTACTTACTCTGAACAAAGCTAGTACAATAATTTTAACCAGACATATAAACAAATTTAAATGAATGAAACGTAGTGCTGGATAATCGAAAACTTATAACAGTTATCAATCAATAGAAGGCGTGCAGTGATGCAAGATCTTAACATTTCAACACAACATAGAAGACATCAGCATATCTCAAGTTAATTCAAATATACATGACAAGGACTTCAGGACAACATGGTCAATTTAAAAATTAACAGGAAGGATGAGATGACTGATGATATAAATCATGAAAACATGACTTTAAATCTAACTTGCCATTGGAGAAATTTAAATTGAAGAAGGAAAAGGGTCACCTCAGAAATTCGTTTCTGAATGAGATCCTCAAGGATAGAGTAACCTCCTCGGTTATTACAGGCGCTGGTTTCACATTGCGCTAGAAATCAAGATCAACCTCTAATTAATGCACTATTCTTTGGCCATTTAGCAGTTACCTACCACTTGATCCAATTATTTAATTTTCAACTCGTATTTATAACATCAGGGCAATCAGAAATCTATAAAACAATCAGGGAAATAAAGAACAGTTGATTATCTAGGGGCGGATGCTTGGAGATAAGAACTGTTACCTCCCCTGCATGGTCCATGTTTTTGTTTCAAGTTTTCTTTCTCCATTTCTCTACTTTGGCGCTGTTTCTCTAGCTCCTTCTCATGAGTTGAAGAGGTTCATTCTTCTGTAGATGAAATAGGAAGAAAACAAGAAATGCTTCAATAGATGATCAATAAATGCACTAAGAGTACCAGAATAAACAGCACACAATCTGTAAAGATATAAAAAGTATCACATTACCTGACTACCAAGTTTCATATCATCATCTTCCTCATCACCCAAATCCTCATATGCTTTAATCAATTTAGGTTTTGTCTTCTGACCACTTTTATTCTTTTTAGGACCAAAATTGGAAGAAAACAAGAACGCTTCAATAAATGATCAATAAATGCACTTAAAGTACCAGTATAAACAGCAATCTGCAGAATATAAAAAGCATCACACTACCTTATTACCAGAATCCATATCATCACCTTCCTCATCACTGAAGTCTGAATGCTCATCTACTTGAATCCATTTACTTTTGTCTTGGATCAGATTCTTTTAGGAGCAAAGAAGTCCTCGTATCTGAACAAGCACAATGAGGCCCTTTTCAATATTAACATTTCAGGGAACCAAGAAAGGAATAAGTTGCCCTGGGAGCTGGGATCCAATCAAGAAATACAGTTTGCATGTAACAAATAAGTGGTTTTAAAGTACCATCAAGATGCTGGATTTAACTGTCCTAGTTCTTAAGAGATGAGAAAAATCATGTACTCCATTCCACTCAAAGAGACCACTACATGACCACCAAGTTACTAACCCTCCAAATCTTTCCTTTTTACTCAACCAACAGATTGTTGTGATACCTCAGTGAGTCAGTTTGTAAAACTTTCTACCACCAACTCCCAAGCAATTTGGAATGGCAGGAATTACCCATTTACATGCAGGCTCCCCTTGAAACTTGAGTTTCTAAGAAGATTAGGCTTGAACCATGAACCTAGAGAATTCATGAATGGGGAAATATGAAAAATTGGAACATTACAAACAACATACAATTTATCCAAATAAAAAGAGAAGATCTGAACTTGTATATCTACTAGGGATGATCAGCCTTGTCCATTGGAGAATAAACCAAGAGGAACGATCAAACGAAAGATGATAAATAGACTGCAGAAACAGTGTGCAGACAGCCGACACCTCATACGAAAAATGCTTTATCTAACTCCACAGAGCTCGAAACGACAAACCGTTTTTCCCCCTTAAACTAGACTCGTATATCTTTCCAACGCATATAGCCACACCTTCTGGAACCTCCCGAGTCAATACAGTTTATTAGTTAAAATTGGCTGAATTTCTGTTATGCACATTGGCCACCTTTAACCCCATTTCTTGACCATTGCCATGCCTTTCCGTGAATTCATTTTAATGAGACATTCCGGTGTCAACTTTGTACACCTTCGACCTATTACCTAATTCTAAAAGCTCGAGTAAATACTTTCATACTATCTCATCTACTCATATTTTTCTTTAAGACAAACAACAAACATATTGTTAAGTGGTTTTCTATCCCCCAAGAAGAAATGACAGGGCACTATTCTTTTCAGAATCCTACTCTGCAGTTACAAAACTACCTACAAACAAGATAGTTAGGAAATCAAATAGAGTTTAGGGTCCATCAATATGCACAAACCAAATAGAGTGCAAATACTGCAGATCGGAGGCCTTGAACCCGAGACCTTCCAGAACAGTCAACTGTTAACCATGATAAAGTTAAACTTAACCTGAAGTTGTTTATATCACACATTTCACCCTTGACTAGTTAGCTTGGTAATATTAGCTCGTTAGGTTAGTAAAATTAAAAGACTTCAGATCAGTTTCCTGCTCAACAATAACTGAAGCTTCAATTACTACTCAAAATACATAATAGGAAACAAAACTAATCACATGAATGAAACTAAAGGCAAACAGTCATGTAGTTGGAGAAGACTAAGAAAGAAGATGAATGTTGTACTTAACCTCAATTACTGAGCTGGTCTGATACTGAAGTCGTTGGCCCCATTGAAGGCACTTGAAATCTAGGTATAAATTACTCTGCAACCCAAGACCTACTAATCACCACCAGAACAAAAAAAATAGAACAATGTTTCACTGGACCAACTGACTGGTCTTTGGGCACATAAACATGAAGCAGACAAAAGATCGTAACAAGAAAATAGTAGTATCAATACAGTATGTCAACATTTAACATGCATGGCTTTTGTTAGGAAACTCGAAGCATAAATCCAAGTTTAGGTAAAAGAAATGAGATAGGTTCAGTTAAAAATGTTTTCCTCATCCAGAAAGGAACCAAGGAACCATGAAATTCTGCCAACTTTTAACCAAAGCTCTTATAACAAAGTGGCAAAATGATGGCCGCTTGACACATCTTCTAAATGGCAATAATGGTCGAAGGTTCTGATCTAAAAGCTAACAATCAAAATAACTCACCAACGAAAATAAAAAGCTTAGACATTAAAAAAGAGGGTTCATTGGACCATTGCTTTTGCACTGGAAACATAGAAGTCCTCCAATACGTGTGGCGTCTCCAATCTTGTAGTCTATAAAACCAAAAATAGCATGTACCAACCCAACTAAGAACAACACAGACCAAACTACATACGCGAACAATGGACCGAGCAAGAACCAACTTTAAAAGCATGCAACAAACCAGTGACTAGAAGATGGGTAAGCCTTGCTGATCCAGCTTAAAAACTATCTTTTGTGCACTTTGGTGCAGTGGTGTTCAGTGGCAGACTCTTCCTTCAATGTAGCCAATTTTTCTTTCATGGATTGTGTGAATAACATTTGCTTAGATTAGGCTTTTTGTATACCGCTAGTGTACAAAGGTCGCATCTCCTTCTTTGACACTTTATATATATCTCATTATTCATAAAAAAAGTCTGGGTTGGGACCAAAATCTGAGAGTCGCAAACCTGGATCTATTAGCCACATAAGTCTGAAGATTAGCCACATAAGTCTAAAGATTAACCACATAATGTTATTTTGCTTTTGATATTTTCTTTTGCCAATGTTCATCTAAGTATTGAGTGAGTCCACAACCAACTATGATAATATTTGGCCATTTTGATGACATTCTCTACCTTTTACAGTTGAATTCTGAGGATCCTGTTCCAATTATCCTATTTGGAGGAGGTGGCTTGGCGGCTCTCTGGTTTGCAACAGCTGTTGTTGGAGCCATTGATGCGATTCCAGTGGTACGTATTCTTAATATTCTTCTTTCAAAGTTGAATCTATCTTATTCTAAGATGACTCTTTTAATTGATAATTTTGGTTCTAATTTAACAACCTCAGTTTCCCAAGTTAATGGTGGTTGGTCTTGGCTATACTATCTGGTTCGGCACTCGCTACTTACTCTTTAAGGTACAAGTTTGTACTCATCTTGTGTGTCTCTTTGTCCCTGTGAGGAAGATTTCTAACCCTTTTTGGTGTTTTTGGCAGGAGAATAGAGATGAATTGGCTGCAAATATCGAAGAGATTAAACAACTAGTTCTAGGTTCAAAGTAAGATTGCTTGACACAGGTTCGCCGAGCTCTGGCAGTTGCATGCATTGTAAAGGATTTTTTTAGTTGAGCATGTGTCACTTTTGCCTGCCAATTTGTGGATAAATAGGACTGAGGCAGATATCTTTTTTACTATAGTTGATGAAAATGCAAGTCAATATCTTGACCAAATGATTCTCTCTGTCCTCTAGTTGATTCCCGTCCACGGGAAGGCTCTATGTCATATTCAATTTATAAGCAAGCCATGTGGAAGGCTCTTTTTGTTGGAAACATAATGGCTTATTGGCTTATTCAAAGGCTGGAAGTATATTATAGACTTTAGGTTGTTTAGATTAGATTAGATGTATGCATAAATTTGCCGGTTGTTCAAAGCTTAGCTTGAATATCCTCTATGAAATATCAGGGGAATATGTTTCGTAAAGTTACACCCTGCTTGTTCACTTCAGTGTTTCTACTGAGATTAAAGTTAGTGGCATTGTTATGCTCATGAACCTATACTGGTTTTGGCGTTGTAGTTTTGGTGGCCTTGAGTCTTCTCAATTGTTGGAAATTGGAATGCAGGGATCTTGCAAGATAGAGCTGATTGATTATCTCAAACTCAGCTCTATTACCTGAATACCTATATTCATTTAATACTTCATAGGTTATATTATATTCGAGTCGTTTTGATTTATATTTTGGTTAGCTTGGAAGTAACACTCACCGAGGAGCGAAGTAAGAGCATGAACAATGCTAAAATAAAAAACAAATCAAAGCAAATTATAGCTTACAATGGTGAATCTAAAGTGTATCTAATATAATTTAGATTTACTTTGGCAAATCATAGCTCGAATATGAAGGTAAACCTCACATGGGAGCAATTTGATGAACCATAACCATCCGCATCTGTTGTGGTTTGTAATGAACTCTGCAATCTTCCCTTGCCCATCCAACAATTCATCCACAATAAACCATGCAGCTTATTCCCTGCCAAAACCACTATATCATACAAACTAAAAATTGATCTTAAAATGGAAAGGGGACACTAATTTTGGAACGGGGGGAGCAGAATATTTTTCTGGCGTCAATGGGAACTTCAGTATTCCATCATACCCTGTAAATGGGAGCACAAAACTGATGTTGGTAACAGTTACGTTTACACAAGCATAGTGACAATACTGATGCTTCCTGAAGCAGCCGATGAGCTGAAATACTATGATGTTGTTGAAGGAAAGGGTGCCACTACTGAAAAAGGATCAACTGTTCAGGTTTGTTTTAAGCATGACTCGTACAAATTTTCTATTTACTTGGTCTCAACTTTCTATTATTAGTATAGATCTATATCATCTTATCAAAAAAAAAAAAAAAAGGCCTATATCTTTACTGCCATGGTACACATGTAGTCCTGGAATGTGGTCAAACAGTAAAGGGGGATATGAGGCTATCCAAGGCGGTGAGGTAAACCAGCCTAGGCCTTTCTACTAGTGCTACTAAAAGGCCGTTTGACTACTCTATTGAATGAGGACTGATCTCTGATGTGTTTTTCTCTCAGTCAATGCCGGATTGTAGAGTTTCATAGTATCTTTAGTGAAATTATTGCTTCAAACTCACATAAAAAGGCTGGAACAAATAAACTTACCGGCATAAACTTTCAAAAAGTTTCTAATAAAGGTTATTGAATAGAGGACTCGATCAACCCTCCACAATCACTATATTGTCATCTCTCGTACATTCACAAATCAAGAAAACACGCAACAACTAACACCTTCATATGCATTATTTGCAACAACAAAATTGAAACAAGCAAGGGATTTCTTGACTAACCAACTATAACAGAATTGAGCTTCACCATATAAGTAATACGAACGAAAGATGCAAAGAACATGATTGTACTTGATTGAAGAGGATTGCTGAAGCTGCACTGGTTCCACAAACAATCAACCCCTCATGATACCATATTTTTTTTTAAAAAAAATATCAATAATTGAAGGAAGGAAAAAGAAAAAGATGAAATTGAGGCAAGCATGTATAAAAAAATATAAAAGTGAGTCTCTCAACACACATGAGCAGATGTAATCGAGGTAAAACAAGCAATATTCATTTGTTATACTACAAATGGAAAATGGAAAGAGCATAACAACAACAATTTCATGTGATAATCAAAAATGGATAATCAATTATAACCCCCTCCCCCAAACCCTAGCCGTAATCAGTAAAGAACGAATTGAGCACACTCCATTCATAGAACTTCAGATATATATACATATCTATATATACTTAGGTAGAGAAAATGGGGAAGAATTGAGATTGGTGAGATGGGGGATTTGAGAATCAGTGATAGTGATACCTTGTTCAATTCGGTGGAGAGGGAAGGAGATATTCTGTGGCCGAAAAAAGCAGCAGCACGAATTTCACCCGAGGGAGAAGGGAGAAAGGCCGATCCACAGACCTAGCTAGGTGATGTACGCGGCTGGCAGGCAAGGGAGAATGGAGAAAGGGAGAGAGTTTTTTAGAGGGAAAGGGAGAGAGTTTTTTAGAGGGAAAGGGAGAAGAACTGTATATTCGACTTTCATTCTTTCAAACCAAAAAGGTTGCGGGAAATAATTGGGGAAAAAAAATTGACCGGCAAAGTAAAAAAAAATATTAAGGACCCTCATAAAGCTTTTTGTCCCCAAAAAACTAGGTATTAGGATCCACCGTTACAAGTGACCTAAAAAGTGGCGACCCAAATACTACTTTTTCTTGTAGTGTGAATAAGTGTGCATGAGATATCTCGTTAAAAACATTTTTAAAAAAAACCCAGTGGAACAAAACCATGATAAAGGAAAAAAAGAGTACAGCCATATATGTTCCCCCTTGAGCTGACAAGTGTCAAGAGAAATCATCTTTTTAAATCTCGCAGATTTTGCATTCCAATGTTGTGAACATGCTTTCTGAAGGTTGTAGTGAAAAGTGTCTTTGTGAATAAATCTGCAGCATTATCACTTGATCGAGCATATTGGATGCTGACTTCTTTCTTCTTTTCAAGTTCTTGAGTGTATAAAAAGAGCTTCGAGGGGATATGTTTGGACATGTCACTTATGATGTATCCTTCTTTACTTCGGGCGATACATACGGCATTGTCTTCAAATAATATTGTCGAGTCTTTGTTGGCAGGTAGTCCACTTCATTTTGAATATGTTGAGTAATAGATCAAAGTCATACACTCTCTCGACTGGCTTCATGAAGTGCGATCATCTCGGCATGATTTGACTATGTAACAACTAGTGTTTGCTTTTGAAAACGCCAGGAAATTGTAGTACCACACATCGTGAATACATAGCTTGTCTGTGATCTGGCCTTATGAGGATCAAACAAATAACATGCATCTGCAAAACCAACTATTTCATCATTTGATCTTCTAGGATAAAATAATCTCAAATCGATCGTTCCTTGAAGATAACGAAATATGTGTTTGATTTCATTCTAGTGTCTCCGTGATGGAAATTAACTATATCTTGCAAATAGATTTGTATTAAATGATATATTTGGTCTTGTGCAATTTGCAAAATACATAAGGGTTCCAATAGCACTTAAGTATGGTACTTCGAGACCAAGTATCTATTTGTTCTCTTCACAAGGACGAAATTGATCTTTTTCAACATTTAGTGATCCGTTAGCCATGGGGCTAGCGAGAGGATTTACCTTGTTCATATTAAAGTGCTTCAGGACTCTTTTTGTATAATTTGATTTATGCACAAATATTCCACTATACAAGTGCTCTATTTGTAACACAAGACATATCTTTCATTTCAAATTATCCATTTAGGTAAATGACTACTTCTTGAATTTCTTTGGGAGTTCCAATGATATTCAGATCATCTACATAGACGACAATAATTGTAAATCCGACTGTCGTTTTCTTGATAAAGACACACGGACATAATTGATCACTCACATATTCGTCTTTCAACTAATGTTCACTTAAGCAATTATACCACTTGCGTCCAGATTGCTTTAATCCATACAGTGATTGTTGTAGTTTAATTGCACATAATTCTTTGGACTTTGAGCTCAGTGCTTCAAGCACCTTGATTCCATCAAGAATTCTTATATATATATATATCAGTATCCAATGATCCATATAAATAGGCTATTATAACATCCATGAGATGTGCATCTCTAGGTTTCTCGAAACCGATAAGCTGATTAGATATTTGAACGTAATAGCATCCATAACAGGAGAATACGTTTCTTCATAATCAATCCCAGACTTTTGGGAAAAACCTTATGCAACAAGGCGAGCTTTATATTTCACAATCTCATTTTTCTCATTTTGTTTTCGAATAAAAACTCATTTGTACCCAACAGATTTCACAGCTTCAAGTGTGACAACGATAGGTCCAAATACCTTTCGTTTTTTAAACGAACCTAATTCAACCTTCATGACATCTTTCCATTTTACCCGGTCATGCCTCTTTTGACATTCAGATACTGATGTTGGTTCGGGATCATCAGTCCCGTCATTAATTTCTTGTGATACCGAATAAGAGAATACATCATCAGTAAGCCCTACATGCAACGATAGGTCCAAATATGAATGTGTTCCATTACACATATTTCTCATGGTTATCCTTGCATGTAGGGCTTTTTGAACTTGTATGATCGTGTGATTCTTCTGGAACACATTCACTTGATTGAGGTTTTTCAATTACCTTTTTTTCGAGGATTTTTATATTTTGAACCAATGGGTTGTCCACGCTTCAGGCATGTCTTAGATTCATTCGACATATTTGCCCTTTTGGAATTTCAATTTGAGCAGGAGCATTTGCAGCAGCTACATGTGACTTTGTCACTCTCTTTGTGTCTATGAATGCATCTGGCAATTGATTTGCTACATTTTGTAAATGTATGATCTTTTTGAACTTCCAGTTCACGTTGCTTTGTGGGAGGGTCAAGGTGCAACAATGATGATGTTCACCATTTGATATCTTTTCCCACTTATTTCCCTTCTTCACCTATAATTGGGAAATTTTCTTTGTTAAAGTGACAATCGGCAAATCGTGCCATAAAAACGTCACCCGTTTTTGGTTCAAGATACTTGATAATTGAAGAAGATTCATACCCAACATGTACTCTCAATCTTCTTTGTGGTCCCATCTTTGTGCATTGTGGTGGAGCAATGGGTACATATACCACACAACCAAAAACTCTTAGATGAGATAGATTCGGCTCTCATCCAAATGCTAGTTACATTAAGAAGTACTTGTGATGTTCACTTGGTCTTAGACGAATCAGTGCAGTTACATGCAAAACAATATGACCCCACACAGAAGTATGTATCTTTATTCTCATCATCAATGGTCTGGCAATGAGTTGAATACGTTTGATTAATGATTCAGTCAAACCGTTTTGTGTATGAACATGAGCTACTGGATGTTCAACATCAATTCCTATTGCCATACAATAATCATTGAATGCGTGAGATATAAATTCACCAGCATTATCAAGTCTAACTTTCTTGATCATATAATTTGGGAATTGTGCTCTCAGTTTGATTATTTGTGCAAGGAACTTGGTAAATGTCGTATTGCGAGTTGATAATAGACATATATGTGACTATTTTCTAGAAGCATCGATCAATACCATAAAGTATTGGAATGGTCCACTTGGTGGATGGATAGGTCCACATATATCACCATGAATTCGTTCTAAAAATGATGGTGATTCATTTCCAACTTTGGTTGGTGATGGTCTAATTATCAATTTCCTTGAGAACAAGCAGCACAATGGAGTTCATTAGATTGAAAAATCTTTTGGTTTTTCAATGGATGACCACTAGAATTCTCAATAATTCTTCGCATCATTATTGAACCGGGATGATCCAACCGTTCATGTCAAACTTTAAATGTTTCAGTAAACTTCAGGTTTACTGTAGAATATGATTAAAATATTCTTATGTTTGTACCGTATAATCCATAAGATAGAGCAGACAATTTTTCCAATATACAATTGCTTCCGAAAGTGTTTTAGGTAATGCAAAGATATTCATTATTCTCCTTGTTCATAATTTCAATATGATATCCATTCAGACGAATGTCTTTGAAACTTAACAAATTTCTTTGAGACTTAGGAGAGAACAATGTATTTCTTATCATGAATTTCGTGCCTCCAGACATTAGGAAAATTGATTTGCCAAATCCTTCAATTATTTTGGCATTACTAGATATAATGTTGACATTAGCCTTGTCAACTTTGAGATAAGAAAAATACTTCTTATGTTTAAGTATGGTATGTGTTGTAGCGCTATCTGCAAGACATAAATCACCTCCTTGGATTTTAGCGCTATCCGCAAGACATAAATTACCTCCTTGGATTTTGGATTGAAACATATTTATAATATATTTCAAGATGAGGGAAAGAAAGAAAAAAATATATTAAGATGAATAAATATGATAAATACGTTGAATACAAAATACATATATAAACTGCATTGTTAACATGCTAGTACACATATGAAAAACAAAAAACAGATAATACTCGTACATAATAACATGTTACTTTTACACATATATAAAAAAACATTTAGGTAAATTATTATGCATGACCATTATTTTCACTAATGGTATTGGTCATATCGATGTTGGTCATATCAACAAAATCAAAATCAAGATCTTCAGGATCATTTTCAAGGAAGTTTGTCTCAACATTTTTCCCCTTTTGTGATCTTGCATAAAGATCAACTAAATGTGTTCACCGTATGGCATGTGCGTGCCTAGTGGCCTTTCATGCCACACCTAAAACATGAACGTTCTTCATTGTTCGAAGGCACATTTTGCCTACTCGAAGAGTTGTCTCTATCATCATCTCTATTCCACTTCAGGTGACGGGAGAAATGTCCATTATATGGATGATGATGATGATGGTAGTTATTCCTTCCACAGACTCTTCTTCGGCCTTGACTTCGACCAAGACCTCGTCCATAACCTCGGCCTTGTCCATGATTTCCTTGGCCTCGACCACAACCACGACCACGGCTTCGCCTACGCTCTTACTCTTCATCATACATAATCTCATTAGCTTCAGGGAATGAGGCTGAATCAGTTGGACGTGATTCATGATTTTTCATTAGAAGCTTGTTATTCTATTTAGATACTAGTAGGCAAGAAATCAATTAGAGTATCTTTTAAAAATTCTCTCTCGATATTGCTGCTACAGGAGCAAATTCGAGGCATGAAATGTGGAGAATGTCTTCTCCAACATATCATGATCAGTGATGGTTTCCCCACATCTTAGTGTGCTTTGGGGAGAATGACCATTTGCACATGGTCATATCTTTCTTTCTAACTTTCCCAAAAAATGAGTAGATCTTTAACCGTGAGATACTTCATCTTCAAATCTTCGTGGACGTGGTGTCGAAGAAAAATTATGGTCTGGGCTTGAATTTGATTGCTTATCCCTAAAACAATAATTTTCCTTCCTGAATTTCTGAAATTTGGGTCTTGTTTTAGGAAAAATATAAGTGAATGAAGAATGGTTCATTCAATTTGTTTGTTTTGTGTCTACGTTTCATGTGTTCTCATTGTACAATGGTCTTCTTTTAAACCTCTTGACAGTTTCTTAATCAATTGTGGGGCAAATGAACCAGTAGAATTAGAGGATGGTAGGGTTTTTCAACAAGATTCTTGGAATTCCAATAATTTTGTGGTCTCAAATCCTGAGATGGGTGTTCCCAAAATCTACACTTCTGCCAGGGTTTTCACTAAAAATTCAATCTTTACTTTCCATACTAAGAAAATTGGTAGGCATTGGCTCAGGTTGCATTTTTACCCAGTCAAAAATAGTCAACACAATTTGAATTCAGCCGTTTTCTCTGTTGTTGCCAATGGAATCATACTCCTTCTTGGGTTTTCTTTTTCGAACGAATTGGTCGTGCTGCTCCGGAGGGCACGTCGTGATGTCGTCTCAAATTCGAGCTCCCAATCATAATTTTCTATCCAGTGTATTGTAAGCATTGAAAAGAGAGATTGATGGGTTTGAAATAAATTTGGATCGAGAGAGATTGATGGGTTTGAAATGAATTTGGGTTGAAGGTTGAAGATGAATTTCTTGTAAGTTGACAGATTGACTCCCTGTATTTTTGACTTTTTGATAAGTTAGTTCATTATGGTTTAACTAAACTTGAAATCAACATAAGGGTATATTTGGTATATTAAAAAATATTAGATGGTAAAAGTAATGCTAATGGTGGGAGGAGGGAAATTGATCCAAAAAAAACATGTCCAGGGACCACCTTCAATTGTTTTTTTGTCCGGGGACCAAAACATTCTTTTTCGACATGTCCAAAGATCAAATTATTATTTAATCCTTTAAATATAATAATCGGTACATGTTGAAAGCTACTATTACTACTAACAGGACATACATGATACAAAGATAAGTAACAAAATCTAAAAATCATTTGGAGGGTATTCAGCAATGAAAACCAATATGGTGCACGCAATAACTAGTATGATAATAATCATCAACATTAAGTTAAACATATTGTAGAGGTGAATATGGTATTTTGTGGGGTTTGTAAGGAGGTAACAAAAGTGTGAGTGAATTATTTGAGATTTTGTTGTATATATGGAGTAAAAATGATCGTTTTATGACCATTAACCAATCGTTTGTAGTCGTTGGAGGAGAAATATAAAAATCAGTTAACTAGTCGTTGGAGGAGAGGGGTAAAAATGTAAAAAAATTGATTTAATAGAATTGCATTTATATTATACATAAATATAAATCTTTTTAGGATCAATAAGTAGATCACAAATAAGGTAACTTTGCATATTATTATTACCGGTCCACACATGATTACTATTATTTGTCATGCATATTTATTCACACCACGTTATTCGGAAAGCCTTTTGGGTGAGTGTTTAAAAAATCAGTAATAAAATTATCTATATAACGAATTGAAAGTATAACAATTCATTATATATATATATATATATATATATATATATATATATATATATATATATATATATATATATATATATATATATATTCAATTTGTAGCTTGGGGTTACTTCCGCTCAAGTATCAACGATGATATATTTTATGCGTAAAATAATAAAATATTATCTCGTCATCGTACCATATATTATAGATGGTGGCTCAGTCAACTTTTTCTTAATAATGGTGATATACGATATATATTAAAGTAAACCAGTAACATAAAATAAAACATATCGGTGAAAATTCTTACTGTTGGAATATGTTTCTTGATAAATAACTTATCACTTTGCATATTCTGAATATTTTAATTTGTTTGTTCTCATTATCGTGTGTCATAACAAGTGGCTAAAAGATCTGCATACCGGTTAGTGTGGCAGCTTGTTTGACAACACATAGGTCTTAGGTTAGGTTGTCCTAATCTAGTCCTACCTTTTTAATGATGATTAACAGACTAGCAATTCATATGCACCAGCACCAGCAAACTTGCTATAGCATCAAAGGTTCTCTAAAGACTCGTCACCAGGAGACTTGTCATGTGCACCAAAGGATACTTTGAAAACTCGCCACTAGCAGACTTGCTATAGCGTCAAAGCTCTTCTAAGGATTCATCGCTAGCAGACTTATCATGTGCACCACAGAATACCTTGAAGACTTGCCACCAGCAGACTTGCTATGGTTGAATGTTCATACCTTAACCAGCAGTTCTCTCTTGTAGAAGACTGGCTCCTCGGAATTGAACATCTCACCAGCAGACTTGGATCTGCACGTGCTACATAGAGACGAGACTGCAGTATATCAAGTCAAGATAAAAATGTTCAAGCCTCAAAGTCATTCAAATCTTTATGAAACCTGACATCCTTGATATTGCATGACTTTCTCTCTCTCTCTCTCATGTGGTTCTGAAGAATTAAAAGAATCTACTTTATTGGACAAACCACTTGACAATACATCAATGAATCAGACTTATCCTTTAGCGACTTATCATACAGCCTGACAGGGTAATAGTTCGAAGATCTAAAGAATGAAGTCTTTTATCCAACAGTTAAAGATCTATCGAACCACATCTTTATCCATCAGTTCTCAAGACAAATCATTCAACGGATACACAAATCTATCAACAGATCCCAACGATCAAATATCCCGGTCAATAAAAGAAATCATTCCTTCTCTTCAAAGATAACGAGAGTAATTGATGAACGAATTTATTCGTAAATCAAAGACACATGTAACAAGAAGTTCTTCGTCAAGAACTGTGAGATCTTTAAAGAGGTCGTCTTCACCAACACATCTCAGATCTATACAGAAGATTGCAGTGAACATACACAGACCTTAGCAAAACACTCTCTGTGGATTGCTAAGAAGAAAAGTGTTGAAGAAGAAGAAGAGATCAGAAAATTCTATAGACAGAGATCGACGTCTTGGTCAAGAACCCAGTTCTTGATTTGAGTTCTTTATCCTTCTTCGAAGAACTCAGCTTCTAACAGAGCTTCAGGACTTTACTCATAAAGTTAGAAGTCAAGCTCCTTGATCGATTTGAAGATAGATTTTCAGATGTTACCCAAGGAAAATGAAGAGCTGTCTGTTTACATTGCATTCATATCTTCAGATTTGTACTCCATTACAAAGGCTGTTGATTGTGCAATAATTAATCATCATAGAATGTCAAGTGCTCTGCACTCATTCATTTAGATAATTTTTTATCTAAACGACCTTGAAAAATGTAACACCCCGCTCCTTCGTTAGCTCGGTTTGCGTGCTATACTTGCACTACTTCCTTTGTCGACTGTATGTTTGATTGTGAGATGGTCTAGATATGTATGAGAGACCATATTAAGACCAAAACATTATTAAGAGACTCCATATAGTTGATGACTTGCTAAAGTCACAAGTCGTGACTCGACGGTAGTCGGAATGCGACGCGATTGAGGGTTTACTTGTGTTTTGTGTTCGTGACCTCGGTTTGGGTCCTAGACCTCTATAAGATGGTTTATTAACATGTTTAGATGCATTAGACTTCAAGTTGGAGGTGTTCCTTAAGTCTATCGACGATTTGGAAGTTTTGGAGATAGCGTTCGTCTCTATCGCTGTAGTTCGGGATTGAGTCGCGTAATCGCTCTCCTTTGGGATTCTTATTTCCTAGTTGTTATTCAACTTTCTAGAAGTATTTAAGCTTCTTCATTAGCCCTTAGACTTGCCTTAAAAGTCTCCTTTCATTGCTCGTTTGATTTCGAGTTCGTTCGTCGTTCCGGTTGCACGTTGTTGCACCCCTTCCCGGTTTCGCTCTGAGCTGTCTCGGGAGTTCTTTGGGGGTGTTTCTGACTTGTTTTGAGTTGGGTTAGACCTTAGAATGGTTGCCCATAAGTTTGGGACCATTTAGGACATGTTTAGACCAAGTTTTGAAGGTTCAGAGGCCCAAGCGCCCGCCTGGCCATAGTGAGGCGCCCGCCTCAAGTACTGAGAGCTTTGCAAAATGAAAATACCCTGGACAGGAGCCCAGGCGCCCGCCTCAACATCAGTATTCAATTACGGGATTTTTCCCCTGTTTTGTGTTTGGACGAATTATACCTATCATACCCTCAATAAACCCCCTCTAAACCCTTCCTAACCGCTCATACTTAACCCAAATCATGTCCTAACATTAGTTGGAAGTTAATTAAGGTTAGATTAGTGATTGATTAGTCCTAATCTCTACTAATTGTGCAAGGGAAATGTCTATTGTGCCCTCCCTATTTTGGGGGTATAAATACCCAAACCCTTTTGAGAAATCAGAAAATATCTTCATTCTTCCTCCTCCACAATACGTATTAGAGGGAGAGAGTCTCCATGGGAGATTTCAAGCCCTAGCTTCTTCTCTCTTCGATCCAAGACGATCCAACCAACCGATTGCCTTCAAACTTCGGAATCTTGAAGCCCTCGACGTGTAGAACAACTTCACCGTTCAGATTTTGGTTCTCTTGAGTTTTCACTCAAGCTAGGTAAGTTACTTCCTTTTGATTTTGGTTCATTGGCCCTAAGGAAAACAACTTATATGCTATTTGTGGGCAATGAACACTTGATATGCTTTGTATGCCCAATTTGGGGATTTTTGGAAGTATAAACTTGTTAGGAGCTTTTGTAGAATGACTCCTATGATTGTTGAATATGTGATTACTCTTCATTTGTGTTTCTAGGCCTATGAGCATGTTAGAAACCATGACTATATGTTACTTGGATTTATTGTGGAAGAATGCCTATGATTGGGGCTTTGGATATATGAACTCCCTAGAAATTATGAGTAGGAACATTTAATTGAAATAATGTGATTTAAGAAATGGGTTTTGTTGTGAATTTTAGGGCTTGAGAATTAAACCCGAATTATTGGATATATTGTTGATTAAGTAAAGTGGGTATTAATGTTGAAATTGATGAAGTGCGTAAATGATGAAACTTAGTATTTGGACTCAACGGAGTCTTAATAAGTTCAATAATGTGTTAATGAACTTGAGTTGATGTCCTACGACATTTGGGTTTTGATTGACTACGATTATGTTGAGTTCTTGGATTTTTAGGCTTGGGAAACAAGCCCGGATTAATTTTGGGAGAATTATTATAAACTTGAATGATGTGTTAATTTTGGGAGTTATGAAATAGGTATTTAATGATGTGGGATGTTAAGACTCAATGGAGTTGTTTTAGGTTCAATATTATGATGGTGAGCCTTAGGTTAAAATCCTACGACGTTCGGGTTTGGTTGGTTTTGATTATGAGTACCCGAGCATCTTGAATTGTGCCCCATTTGTGACATCCACGATATAGAGGCGTATTGGGGATTTATTTAGAGCGTGCTCGTTAGGGCACGGAGCATTAGAGATCAACCTATGATCTCGTATTACTTTAAGAAATGATTATTTGAATGAGTTCTCTTCTAGGGAATTTGGTCGTGCACATGAAAGCACTTGCGCGAGGTTATGACTACGCTTAGTTTGATACCCGTGAGATTGGCTTTGAAGAAGTCGAACATATATGACAGATTGGGACTATGGTTGAGTCCTGTACCTTTAAGTGAGGATAAATGCTAAGTCTTGATTTATGGTTGTTCTTAGACTAAATAATAGTCTTTGGTTTAATCAGAGTAGAGGGCTATAGTAGACCTCATATTGTGGTTTCTCGAGTTTATATGCTACTTTTGATTGGGTTGTGACTTGAGGGTTATGAATACCTCAATATGTGGTTCTTGGACTAAACTGATAAGTTAGTTGGGTTTGCTAAGTATGTGCAAATATGTGCATTGTTAAATTGGTGTGTAGAACTTTATGTCCTACTTGATTTGATATGTCCACTATGATCGGTCTTGGTTCTTGTTTGAGCATGCGAGTAAATATCTACTTGTGCATTTCATAAAAGCCCAGCTGGCATTATTTGGCTTGTCTTTGCTCGTGGTGGGACGAGACATCGCCTATACGAATCGTAAGATTCGTATTCGCTATGGATCGCCGCACTGGGACCTCACACACCTCCGTTGTTGGCCGCAATGGGGAAGTAGCCCTTTGCCGTAACAATACGTGCGTCATTGGCGTCTATTGATACCGAGTAGATTCTCGGTGTGAGTCGATGAATCCACAAAACATCGATGGCACGAACTAGTATAACATTGTGTATTGCAGGAGCAACACAACGGCACTATTTGGGTAACTTCTCTATCCCTTATGTGGCTTACTATAAGCACTTATATGAAAGATAATGTGCTAAGTGGTTTATGAAGTTTATGTTACCTTGTGACTTAATACAAGTTTATTATTGGTATGCTATTAAAATGCCATGATTTTATACATGCTTGTGCATTATGTCATGCCACGCCATGCTATGCCATACATTGCATTTAGTAACTTATCGGGTCATTATGACTCATTTCGTGTGTTTGTTTTCCTTAGTTTTTGCAAGAAGCTCGTTAGTGCGCGCGTTGAAGCTTCGCGCTTGTTCGATATCAGGTGGTCTTCCGGGCAATAGCTTGGGGTTATTAGTATTATTGTATTTATTATCTTGTGAGACACGGATGTGAAGTTATGTAAACTTTACTTGGGTAGTTATGTTAGTATTTTATTATTGTCGTTTATTTTGGAAGCCGACTTGTTGGGTCGAGCTATTGTATTTAATTAGAGTTTATTCGGTTGTCTTCCGAGCAAGGTTTTAGCTCGCATGCGTTCTAGTATTATGTTATTGTTGTTTCTGTCTCCGACAACTCTAGTCGAGAGACATTGGTTTAGTTGTTAGTATTTAATATCTTATTCGTTTAGTTGATTTGTCCCTCCGGCATGTTGTAGCCACTTATCAGGTTGGTATTCTGTTGGTTCGCCGGCCTTAGGTTGCCGATGGTTTGTTGTACGTGCGCAGTGTTGCGTCACGCGAGTCGTAGATTTGTCGAGAGATAGTCGTCTCTCAGCCTTGTATTCCTTAGTTTATAATTATAAGCTTGGGTTCCACTTATGATTTGCTTCCGCAGATTTTAGTTTTTGTTATTCGGTTTTGCCGTTATGGCTTTACATTCCTGTTTAGAGTTTGTTGGTTCAACTCTTGACTCGCACCACTACGCCTAGCGGGTGCTTGTCCGTCCTTTAGCTTGTCTTGACGGAACGACCTTGGGATTCCGCATTGGAGTCCGGGTCGGGCCGTCACAAAAAATGTCTTCTCATATATGTTTCTCGTTCTCGTCTCCTATTACTCTCCTTACTTAAGAATTTGTCTATGAATGATTAAGTAAAGGGTTAGGCTTGGAATGACGAGGACATAAATTTTACATAAGAGTCTAGGTTGATGTATTCTGTAATTTATCTTTGAATAAATTCAGATATTTGTAGACAACCCAATTTCGTACCTCTGATATGTAATCTTGACATAAGTTATCAAGACCTGTTAAACACTAACAAATGTCAAGTTACAGGGTTTAAAATGCAAAAGAAAAAGCAGGATGCATGAACAGTGAAATGCAGGGGGCAAAAGTGTCAAAAAGAAGAAGGAAAAGACAGCCTGGCACCACCCATAATGCTTCTTGGCGCGGCGCCCACATCTCCTATCGGTGGCGCCCAATAGTCCCAAATGCACTGTAGCATTTTACTTTTGGTGCAATTTCTCGGCGCACGGTACAAGCCGATGAAGCACAGAATGAGAAATCTTAATGACGAAGGAATCCCCACTCCCACCTATAAATAAAGGTGCCCTGCTTCAGAATTCACAGACTTTCATCGCGCAGTGAATGATCGTTCTCCCGAGAAAACGCTGTGAGATTTATTCCTCCAGCCCCGAAGCTCTGCCAAATCTCCTCCAAACACAAAACCAACTGGTCAAAGTGAACCATATCTGCCCTGCTAGGATTCCACCATATTCCTCCGGTCCAAAAATCCCAAAGCAAGCAACTCTGCCCGAAATCCGACGCCAAATCAGCAAAAAAACAAGCAGTTGCTATGCCCAAATTCCGCCAACAGCAAGCAAACAACAGCAAAAAAGCAAGCAGCTGCTCCGCCTAGTTCCCGAGGTCTGAAAGCAACTTTTGGAAGCAGTTACTCTGCCTGAATCCCCGCAACAACACATCAGCAACAGACTCTCTCTCTCTCTGAAGGACAGATCGAGCACACTCACGCTTCAAGAGGTAGGTCCTCTAAAAGCTTTTATATAAAAAGTGCTATTTAAAACAGCAACATGTAAGCAATATAAACAGTTGTGCTACCTGAATTTCTTTAAGAAAATAGCACTAAAAAGAGCCATTATTATGGCCAAATATTTATAAATGTATGTGTAACTCCCGAAAGGAGGCTGTAGCAAGTGTTGTAATAATATATGTACAAATATATTTTATTTAAATGCTTTATTTCATCTGCTAAATAAATATAATAAAAGCATATTTTAGCCAAAAAACAGTATTGAGACCGAAAGGGCGAGTTGGGTGCCTAATACCTTCCCACCTAGTAACTTAGCATCCGGACCCATTACAAATCTGGTTGCATTTGGTTTTTCTTTATTTCGCCTTAAAATAAAGATGACGACTTTGTTTTATCATTTTGAGTCCATAATGAGGTCGGGTGTATTCTACGCGCTTTAATGGTTTATTTTGAAACCACCCGCTTTTCATCAGCGGGAGGGGGATAATAAAATCCGGGGCACTCACAGTGGCGAATCTGCTGGGGACGTTGTTTTTATTTTAAAGAAAAATAAAAATGGAGGGCTAGACTCATTTTCATAAAAAAGAAAAAGAAAAAACAAGTTTTCTTTTATTTTTGGCTAAATATGCTTATTATATTTATTTAGCATTGTTAGATAATGCATATATATATATATATATATATATATATATATATATATATATATATATATATATATATATATATATTGCAGCAACTTTATTCCAGTTACTGTTGCACATGCAAAAAAAGGAGATAAAATAGAATTTCAGGCAGAAAAAACAAGGGGCTTATTATTGCTTCTTCTTTTTTTTTTTTGCTTCGCTTTATTATATTTTATCTTTGTTTTATCTATTTATTCCACACAAAAATATGTAAATATTCTTTCATTCTGTCATTTTATTTCAGGGATTACCGAATTAGGACCAATTTGTAATTAATAGCAATAGATACATTCCCCACTTTTCTTTCTATTTCTTGATCTGAATGGCCGTTATGCTTGCTCGCGTTGTCCTTTCAAGGACTCAAACTAAATAAGTCGAGAAAATCCACAAAGAACAGAAAGACGGACCATATCTGCTTTATTTACTGCTTTATATCTGAGAAAGAAAAAAACTTTACTACTTTTTAGATACCGCACACACGCGCACGCACGTAGAAATATTCCGAACTGCTACCCTACACCATGGCCAGCCTACCCCCTACATCAGCCAACGTTAAATACATATAGATTCTCAGAACACTTCATCGACCGATCGATTTTTATATCTTTAAATTATTGACCAATCTCTGTTGCAATAGAAAAAAAATAAGGAAAAGCAAATATATATATATATATATATGCATTAAAAAAATACACAGGGGCTGACCAATAATTTTTATGATATTCTACCTAAACCATTTGAATAGTGGATCCTGGAAAGAGTATAGGCCCTTCACCTGAGATCAGTCCGATCTTGGGGAGTCGAAAGATAGGTGGAATACGAAGGTCCTATATTCTGGAGAAAGAATCCAATATTCCAGGAATAGTCCTAAGACTATCAAAACAAAGCGGGTGCTTGTCCGATCAATTTTAGGAAAAATAAATAATAATAAAAAATATTAATAACAAAGGCACACTGTACTCAGCACCAAAAAAGCCTTCAGCCAATCTGTTGTTTCTAATTTGTATCTTGATTTGCATTTGTTCATACATTACATTAGGTTCTATGCTTAGTGGCTAATTGGGTTGTGTATCAATTAGCGTGGCAACTGTGTATAGAACTTTGCCTTAGAATAGTTTTTAGACTTCACATGTTTAGCGGAAGATTTCAGCTGAAGGCTTCAGGGGACACTACAACAAAAATGGTCTTTCACAACGTTTTAAAAACGTTGTAATAAATATTTAACAACGTTTTAAAAAACGTTGTGGAAACTAACGTTGTAATAGGTCGCTTTTTTTACAACGTTTTAAAAAACGTTGCAAAAAACGTTGTCTTATGTCATTACACAACAACATTGTGGACAATAATAACAACATTTTAAAAACGTTGTTAATAATGTAACACAACGTTTACTAATAAAACGTTGTAGAAAGTGTTATACAACGTTTATTAAAAAACGTTGTATAAAACTTTCTACAACGTTTATTAAAAAACGTTGAATAAAACTTTCTACAACGTTTATGAATAAAACGTTGTATAAAACTTTCTACAACGTTTATTAAAAAAACGTTGTATAAAACTTTCTACAACATTTATTAAAAAAATGTAGTATAAAACTTTTTACAACGTTTATGAAGAAAACATTGTATAAAACTTTCTACAACGTTTATTAAAAAAACGTTGTATAAAACTTTCTACAACGTTTATGAAGAAAACGTTGTATAAAACTTTCTACAACGTTTTATTTATAAACATTGTATTAAACTTTATACAACGTTTATGAAGAAAACGTTGTATAAAACTTTCTACAACGTTTATAAAACGTTGTAATAGCTATTTTTCCAACAACTAAAATTTAAAAGCAATTCTGGATCTTGTTCTGTTCCTGAAATGTGTAACCTGATTCGAGGATGAGCATATATATATTCTAGATAAACATAATCCCAACTGGGAATTTTGGGCACTTTTATATTTATTTAACAAGTATTTAGTGACAATTAGATTAATCCTATTGCCAAAATAGCCAAAACAAAATAAAATGATCTATGAGACAAGCAAACAAGAAAATATACTAAAAGTTGCCTTTATATCCACTATTACTGGTAGTTGCAAAGCGTTTGTTACAAGAAGTATCACCTTCACAAGTAGTGACTTTCTTCATGAGTTGGAACTCACAATGACTCCCATAGACTTCCTATCACGGTCAAACTCAAGAGTCGCAATCCTGTGTTCAATTTTGTTCCATGCTTGGCAGCAACCTTATATTCATAAATTGGAGAACATATCCACTCTTGAAGAATCGTCATGAAAAAGTCCAGGAGAACTGTATTGATCTTGTAGGTCGAATTGCTGACCGTGGAGCAATTTGTTCCTGCAAGAGAGTGGATGAGGATTTGTTTTGAGCTTCTTGAGATGCTTAAAGCCCACAAGAAAGGTATTCGTCGGGCCACTGTGAACACATTTGGGTACATTGCAAAAGCTATTGGACCCCAAGATGTCCTGGCAACACTGCTGAACAATCTCAAGGTGCATGAGCGTCAGAACCGTGTTTACACAACTGTAGCAATTGCAATAGTTACAGAAACTTGTTCTCCTTTTACACTTTTACCGGCCTTGATGAATGAATATCGTGTCCCGGAGCTTAATGTCCAGAATGGTGTTTTGAAATCTTTCTCTTTTCTTTTTGAGTACATTGGTGAGATGGGTAAGGATTACATATACGCAGTGACTCCATTACTTGAGGATGCTCTTATGGATAGGGATTTGGTTCATAGGCATCTCCTATTGTCAAGCATATGGCTTTAGGGGTAGTGGCTTGGGATGCGAGGATGCTTTGGTTCACTTGTTGAACTATGTGTGGCCAAACATTTTTGAGACATCCTCATGTTATAAATTGGCCATGGAGGCTATCGAGGGAATGCGGTGGCTTTGGTGCGTGTGGTACTTAACTATTGTATTCGTGGGGCTTTTTTCATCCCGCAAGGAAGGTGAGGGAAGTTTACTTGGAAAATCTACAACTCCTCTATATTGTTCCATGCTTGACAGAACCTTATATTCAATTTTGTTCCATGCTTGGCAGAACCTTATATTCATAAAAGTAAAGAGCAAAAAGATGAAAGAACCTAGAGACTCACGTTGAGTGTCACCGTGAACCAAGAAGAACCGTAACTCCATCGGGTAGTCCCATTTTCTCCACGAGTACCGACACAACAACATCATTAGCGGGAGCTAAATTTAAAAGAGTCGTTCTAGCTACACCTTGGCAACACAAGTAAATATTTGGTTAAAGATAGCCTCACAAAGAACAACTTAAAGCTACCGGATTCCCTCAAGTCAATTAAAATTTAAGTTTCACGATATAGAGTGCACATGATCCAATTCAAAAATAGAGATGAATTCATGATCTTACCTTCAAAGTTGCCTCAAGAGGCATGCCGGTGGCAACATAATGATTCCCGAATCGATTCGATGCCAAAGATCGTTACAAATAGCAGCAACCTTTGCAACAATAAAACACTTCTCCCTTTCAACGGACTTCCTTCTTCGCATCAAAGAATACGTAAAGTAAAGTCAATATGAGAATTGGTCGGTCCGCTAATTCCAAAGTACTTCACATTGGTCCAATCATTCCAAGAACGCAATTATTGCATAGTGTACGGGCACTCAACGTAAATGCCATAGTTTCAATATGCCCTTTTCATGAACATCGCTCTATATCCATACAAAAACAGGGTTAGGCATCACTTGCAAAGCAATAAAACAGACATAAAAATTTCATTTCACTCGCAAGGCATCACTTGGAGCTTCCTTTCAACTAATCAAGAATTGTTTCAAGGCTCAAACAAAGCTATAAATTGGGACAACATAAAGAGAAACTACTATACAATTCAATGATACCATGGGAAAACCCATAAACATAATGTGTAAAGAAAGGGTGGGATAAAATAAGAAGTGCAATGTCATTCATGAAACTGGTAGATTTTCATTTCTTAGTAACCTCGATTAAACTGGTCACCTATGAAGGCATGGCTAAAGAAACATGTAAAAGAAAAGAAATAACCTCCATTTTCCACAATCTACTAACCTCACTCTCGGGATTTTGGAAGTCATCCATGGAAGCAACTAATTAGCCAACCCAAGCCGCCAACTTCAAATTCTGATTCATGTACAATACTCCTCTCAACGTTACAAGTTTGAAGAGATCAAACTCAAGTTCATCAACACCTCATCCAAGTTGTCATCCTGCAAGCAAAACATTATAGAACTCATCAAGATGCGGCACATAACTTGAGTTCAAATTTCGAGTTTAGGTGAGTTGTTGTAGTTACTTTGTGCTACTTCTTGAGATGTAGCTCAAATGTCCCTCCGCTATCTTCTTATTTGATCCGGTTTGGACCGCTTTTGAAAGATTGATTAATGTCTAGATTTTAAATGTAAGTGCTCTGGATTCCAATATTAACCTAGCAACGTATCTTATCCGGGTGTGTGTGAGTGCTTTTGTGTGTAGGTAGCAAGAATTCTGAATTACGTATATAGATCTGTCCCAAATATGTCCCAACAGATAAAGAAAAACTTCCATGTATTGGCCTTGCGGGGTTGAAAATATTACGAGATAACAAAGTTACTTAATGTGTCATGCAATTTTAGAGAGCATCAACGGTATTTCTATGATCCGTCTAAGAAATTAGAGAATTTTTAGAACTTACTTCCAAGCCAAGCTCTTTTTCACTTTATCTATTGATGCATAAAGAGCTATGGCATCTCATGCTCTTCTTTGACATAGTTTGATGTATAACTAATTACCCATCCTCCTTCCAGTTTTATTGCCATAAATTTTAGAGGCAGCCTTATGAGATTAGAGGGTTTTAAGAGGTGTCTAGCAACATTGTTGTTAAGTTACCAACTCATCTAAAATCTTAAGTTGGTAGAGAGGGGCCCAACAGTGTATATACAAACAAGTTCTTCATGCAAATATGCTAGATCCTTACCTACAAATATGATAATCAACAAAATATTGAAAAAACACATTCTGTACACATCAAAGAAGTTATGATAGGATCAAAGACTCAGCAAGAATTATACAACCAGAGATTACCTGTAGCAAGATGGTGCGATAACATCTACTAAATCATTTTTTGGTATACGAAATAGGGAACCCTGCTTTAGTTAAAATTAAAGTTTGAGGAAGCGGATGCCGGTAAGACTTAAAGCCAAATACAAAATATCGAGGGACTTGTACCTCTTGATTGTGGCCATCCAAATGCTTCAAATGAACCTAAGTAGATACCTAAGTGTTGCATTCATATCTTACTTCTTGCATTCATATCTTACTTCAAGACTTCATACAACATCCAGCGGCAGACCTTGTCTGCACCTATTCAAGTATGACGTGTCCAGTCATCAAGATTTTAGTGGATTAATTAAATTCAGCCTTTATCAGTTTGAATTTAATTTAAACCAATCTTCTATCAACACTTGACTTCTCAGACACGCCTGTCCAACTTTTCCGAAAAGCATGAAGACTTTCGCTTCTAAAAGTGACGAGCGGTGAACAGACCACACATACGGTACCAACTATTGCAGGTCTGCAACTCTGATTGCTCACCTGCTAGTTGCTACAACAACTCTATGACATTCCCTACTCAGTATCAATGAAGACTAAATCTACGAAGTCAGCTCCATGTATTTAATGCATTCAACCTAATAGAGCTGTTACTCTCTTTGTCTTCTCCAACGGTCTCAAGAATGCCCATCTATAAATACTGCCATTAAAGTCTAAAGAAAACACTGCTCTGAATCTTCCCAACAACATCAAACTTTATACATTTAGTGCATTCAATAGATCATAAACTGATCAACGAAGTCCTCAACAACAACAAGAAGATCTGCATCAACATTTAATCTTTTGCTTCTTATTGTTGTTTCTTCTACTATTCTTCTGCATATTGAATATTCTGTTTTGTCCAGATATTCAATTCCCAACCCCCAAACACAAGTCAAATATTTTGTACATGATCCATTGGACTTCTTTGTAATAGAACTAGTGGAAAACCTAATGTACATTTAAATCCAAGGTTGACTGCCTTGGTGGTGGACGTAGCACTCTTTACAGTGCGAACCATCTCAAAATACTTGTGTTCTTTCCTTACTGTTGCTTACTACTTTATACTGTTTCATATCTCTTTACTTATCGCTTCAGCTGCAAACTTGAGTATTCAGCTAAGTCTACCTACCGGTAGTGCTTCACCGACAGACTTGAACTGTCTTCCTTATAAGACTTCCGCTACTTCAATCTTTTCAATAGATTGCAAGTGCTTATTTTAGGAATTTATATGAAAAGTTTTAAGTGTTAAATAAGCTATTCAACCCCCCCCCCTCTAGCTTATTATTGTGCCCTTTGGGACTAACATAATCCCTTCTGATACCTCCAACCCCTTTTCCTCAGAAACATGGCCCGAATTTGGAAAGGTAGAGACAGTACCGATCAGTTGATACGGGATACATGCACAGAGGTCAGATCAGAAAATGTCGGGGTTAGATCAGAAAATATAGAATCAGTTCATAGAGTACAGATGTAGGCAGAATGGCCGCCGAAAATGAACAGTCTACCATGGGTACTGATCTAGAGGCTCCCAGGTGCGCTCCAACTCCGGCCATGCAGCAATGGTTATATCAAAATTTGGGTACACAGGCTGATCGCATAATGAGCCAGGTGGCAAATCTCGTACAAAGCCTAAGGCCCAGTGGTGAGGGAACCACTTTCCCTGCAACTCCCCAAGAAGCATCCACTTCTCATGCTCCTTTAAACCCAGACCCTCAACCAAACACTAACCTTCCACCAATCGCCAGCGTCCCAATCACCAAATTCTCACCAAAAGCTTATTACCAAAATTTTAACCCTTTTTTTTTGCCAAACCCACCATATCCTTCCCCAAACACCCATATACCCCAGAATCCAAATGGCCTTCCATTTCCCATCACTAACCCACTCCAAAACAGTCCATATATAAACCCTAAAAGCTATACCCAGCTAGGGCAGGTAACAACATATTTACCTTTTTATAATCTTGGTCGCCAGGCAGAAGCTACAAATAACTTATCCCCTCAAAATCCCTACCAAATACCTCAGCAAGGAACAAACCCAGTTGTCCCAAATCCCTCAAATATATACCAAAACCCAACACCCACAAATAATCTAGCTCCTCAAAATCCTTACCAAATGCCACAGCCTGAAATGAAACCAGTTATTCCTAATCCTTCTAGCATATACCAAAACCCTTACACCTCCTCCCACCAAGATAGAGATAGACATGGAGAACCTAAAAAGTATGGTGCTCAAAGTTCTAAACAAAGGAGAATTTTCTACGCAAGCATTAACTCTGAAACCTTCAGCCATATTACCCTCAAAATTCAAAATGCCTGACATAGAAAAATTCGATCGGACTGGATGCCCTATCTCCCACCTAAAATCTTATTCTACTGTTATGCAGTCAAGAGGGGCTAGTTTCGAAGCTATGACCTCCAATTTCCACCTTACCTTGATAGGGGCTTCTAAGCAATGGTTAATGATAACAGATAACAACACCATGTGCACTTGGGACCAAATAGCAGAAGAGTTCCTAAAGAGGTACAAAGACAATACCACTTTTGAAAATAAAAGAGATCTTGAGGCATGCACCCAAAAAGAAAATGAAACATTTACAGAATTTGCAGCCATGTGGAAGAAAGTTGCCCAGACTTTAGACAGACCTGATCCATCTGAATTAGCCCGGTTGTTCATAAAAAACCTCCAGCCAATTTATCTTGAACGCATGAGGTATCTTCCCTACGGTGATTCCAATACCATTGTTGAAATAGGAAATTGTATTAATGAAGATATACGTAGAAGGTCCCTAGAAAATCATACACCTCCAAGTTCATTCTGCTATTCTGAATCAGAGGAAGGATCTACGGAAGAAGTCAACGTTGTTGAAAGAATCCCGACTAGTAAATACAGTAATGTGCCATGGTCATATGGGACGGATAAGTCTACCAATTCTATTGAGGGAAGCTGTGGCACTAACAGAAGCTGCATAGGACCTTACAAAGGAAACATAAGGCATTACGATGAATTACATGCTCTAATGTCACTGATATTACAAGGATTAATAGTACAAGAGGTCCTTAAGCCGCTTGAAAACTACAAACCTCCAAACCCATTACCCACCAAATGGAGCCACAACAAGTATTGTGAATACCACCAATCTAGTGGTCATATCACCGACAAATGCTTCTCACTCAGGAATGATATCCAAGACCATATCGATGATAAAATCATTGAGAAGCTGCACCCATGATTGACTCTGATAAAAAGTGATCAAGCATCGCCCAAGAAACAACATTGAGAAAGAATTTGGATAGGGCAGAACTTAGTACAAGAAGTTGTTGGCCACTTAGGGAAGGACAAAGGAAAGCCTTTGAGACTCATAAAGACCCTAGAATACCTTTTTGTATACACCTCTAAAAACCCTTTCACATTTGAATCTCTTTTTACCAAATAAAATCTACAGGAAACAACTTTTTTCAACTCAGCGTCAGTTTTCGTAGATTGTCTATATATCTTTTCTTTTTCAGGTCACCTATTTCCGAGTATCACTGGAAAAGTTTTCTTCTAAAGATGATAAGTTGACTCCCTTAAAAACACATAGACCTACACTAGTTGATAATGATTCATCCAAGAAGATATGGACCCGCAAACTATTAAGAACGCATGAAATCCAAAGCCGGCAAGTCATCTTGACCAGAATCACCTTCGACCCATTGCGGTCGAGCTGTTAGTAGCGTACTGGGACTTCCTACCATAACACCAAAACCCCTCCAAAGAACCTGAAACCCTTTTTAGTCCACCATATGCCAAAATCCCTACCAAAACTAAAACCCTCCAATGTCCCAAGTCAAACAAACTATCCTCATGATCCAACTTCCCAAAACTAGGGGCAATTTCGTTTTTTTATCCACCAAGAATGATTATCCCTTTGTCCCAAAATGAGAGATGACATTCCCCAATTGCTATGATGATGCTCTGAGAAACAAAAAAAAGGGAAAGAAAAAAAAGAGAAAAGAGAACGAAAAAAAAAAAGGAAAAAAAAGAAAAAAAAATCTGGAGCAAATCCATCATTTGTCCATCTCCCTCTTACCCAAACTAGTTTGGGACTTCTTGGATAAAATCAACACACTTTTTAGATGTGGATCGAAAAGAAGCCTACCATACCCAGAGCTCGAGCTATACCCAAGGTCAAAGCCAAAAAAGCCTACCATACTCAAAACCAAAAAGCCAATTCTCCATCTATAACCCACATCTTGAAAAGCCAACCAATGATCAAACTTTTGATCACCTTTGTTAAATAAAAACCAATTCCATGAAAAGACCTTCCAACCAGAAACCTCAAAGCCAATCCATCCCCAAAAGTTTAAAACAAAACACCTTGAACCAATCGTGATCAACAGCTCTGCTTCAATCGATTATAACGTGATTTGAGTCGAAGATGGGCTCCTTGCTAAAACACACAAAAACATCAAAAGATAATTACCGAGTAGGGTCCATAAACCACCAAACCTAGTGATGCTCGGCGATAAGGAGAACTCTGAATCCTGACTCTCTTTCTTGTTCGTTAGAGTCATCCTCATATCCTGTGCTTTTTGATTCTCTCTTCAAAAAAAAAGATAAGACGAAGAGAAAAGTCCACCTAGGGGCTTTCCCTCCCTCCACTTCTAGGGCTATTCTCCATTCATATTTATAAAAAACGTATCGATTGAGTATACTAGGGGCTTTCATATCCCGTCTTAAAAATTTTGTTGATTGAGTCACCCTGAGGCTTTTCCCACCGAACTCATGAGTCTTATTCATGCAGTCTCCTATCCCATGTTCCCTGAGCCATGAATTGTTGGTCAAAACGAAAGATGCTCCAGCTAGGAAATCTTTGAAAAATCTGAGTCCCACTACAAGCAAAGAAAAGTTATCATTGGACTTAGGATAAAGAGAAGGTATTTTGAAAACATATATCGACCGAGAAATTTCTGCCTCGACCTTACTAGGCAGGGACATCTTAAGAAAGGGTCCCCTATAATTTCTACAAGCCAGGCGAATTGGTTTCAGATACACTTTTCCCCTACCTTCCTTTTGATGTCAGACTAGTTGTCTACCAGTCTGTCCAGAATACCAAAGCTTCGAAACTCCACTTACGGGGTTGGACTCTTTGTTTCGCTTAGGCATCACACCAGTTTCCCTATATTCTATCAGATCTTGCTGCTTGACTGCCATGTTAACTCCTCATATGAGCCCAGTTTTTGAGACCATTCTTACTTGTTTTGCCAAAAAAACATGATATTTTGTTACCAAGTCAAAAGAAACGGAAGCCCTCCATTAAATTTCTTCACTGAGAAAGCCTCATCAGATACCAAAAACCACACCTCTTATGATTGTGGCAAAAGCTTCAAGTAAACCCCAACAAAGCTACAACCACAGCCATTTCACTCACCAGCCAAGAAGTACAGTGTGTTTAATAAATTAGTTTTGCTTAAAGGTCAATCATGTGCATGTACTATTAGCTAGTGTCTGCATGTAGACTAAATTGCAAGGTGATGGAGTAAGCATTTCAGCAAAATTGTTTCGCGCCACTATATTTGATCTCAAAAAACTCCCCCACATATTACTGACTTTATTGTCGCCCCTGCATTTTGAAAAAGCAGCATCGTTTTTCCTATTCTGGGTTAAGCGTATTTTGAAAGATAGCATCGCTTTCCCTATGCTGGGGAAAATGCGTTTTAAAGTTGCATCATTTTCCCTATGCTGGGGAAAACTCGTTTTGAAAAGCAGCATGTCTTTTCCTTTGCTGGGAAAAGCGTGTTTTAAAAAATACTTCTTTCCCTATGTTGGGGAAATCATGTTTTTAAAATTACCATCGTTTTCCCTATGCTGGGGAAAGCGCGTTTTAAAGTTGCATTATTTTCCATATCTTTGAGGAAAGCTTGGTTTTGAAAAAGTCACACCGTTTACCTATGCTAGGAGAAAGCACCGAGGTCCCACCGCATATTTGCTTTAGGCGAATGCACCCAATGTCCTACCAGTTTTGCCTATGCTGGGCAAAACGCACCCGAGGTCCCACCAGTTTTACCTATATTAGGTGAAACGCACCCGAGGTCCCACCAGTTTTGCCTATTCTGGGCGAAATGCACCCGAGGTCCCACCAGTTTTGCTGGAGGCAAAAGCGAACAGGTCCCACGGTTTATGCCGGGCAAAACGGAGTCCCACCGGTTTTGCCTATCTTTGGGCAAAACGCACTCGAATCCCACCGGTTTGCTATCTATCTTTGGGCGAAATGCACGAGGTCTCACCTTTGCCTATCTTTAAAAGCGCACCATCCATCCCACCCAGTGCTTGTTGTTTGTTTGCTGAGGCCGAACTACGTTTGGTCTGATTCCTTTTATAAGGATACGTAGGCAGCCTATTTCGGTAGGTCCGACCATTAGAGCATTTAAATTACACATCTGCTTAAAAACTACGATAACCTGCTATAACCGACTAAATATGTCTAAGGTATGTGAGATTTGAACTGCATCATAAACTGTTACATTATAACTGCTACCTCTTACATTACTCCCCATTATATTTTTCTCAAAATTTGGGAGTCTATTTCTTATCAACGATGTTCGTTTACTTGGTAAGCTTCGGGATACCCGTAAACTCCATCGTTGAGGGGCTCTGTAGACACACTAATTTCGTACCTCTGATATGTAATCTTGACATAAGATATCAAGACCTGTTAAACACTAACAAATGTCAAGTTACATGGTTTAAAATGCAAAAGAAAAAGCAGGATGCATAAATAGTGAAATGCAAGGGGCCAAAGTATCAAAAAGAGGAAGGAAAGGACAGCCTGGCGCCACCCACAATGCTTCCTGGCGCGGCGCCCACATCTCCTATGGGTGGCGCCCAATAGTCTCAAATGCACTGTAGCATTTTGCTTTTGGTGCAACTCTCTCAGCGCACAGTACAAGCTGATGAAGCACAAAATGAGAAATCTTAATGACGAAGGAATCCCCACTCCCACCTATAAATAAAGGTGCCCGACTTCAGAATTCACAGACTTTCACCGTGTAGTGAGTGATCGTTCTCCCAAGAGAACGTTGTGAGATTTATTCCTCTAGCCCCGAAGTTCTGCCAAATCTCCTCCAAACACAAAACCAACCGGTCAAAGTAAACCCTAACTGCCCTGCTAGGATTCCACACAATTCTCCGATCCAAAAATCCCAAAGCAAACCGTTGCTCTGCCCGAAATCCGACGCCAAATCAGCGAAAAACAAGCAGTTACTAACTATGCTCAAATTCCGCCAACATCAAGCAAACAACAGCAAAAAAACAAGCAGTTGCTCCGCCCGATTCCCGAAGTCTGAAAGCAACTTTCGGAAACAGTTGCTCTGCCCGAATCCCCGCAACAACACAGCAGCAAAAAGACTCCCTCTCCCTGAAGGATAGAGCGAGCACACTCACGCTTCAAGAGGCAGGTCCTCTAAAAGCTTTTATATAAAAAGTACTATTTAAAGCAGCAAAATGTAAGCAATATAAGCAGTTGTGCTACCCGAATTTCTATAAGAAAATAACACTAAAAAAAGTCATTATTATGGCCAAATATTTATAAATGTATTTGTAACTCCTGAAAGGAGGCTGTAGCAAGTGTTGTAATAATATATGTACAGATATATTTTATTTAAATGCTTTATTTCATTTACTAAATAAATATAATAATAGCATATTTTGGCCAAAAAACAGTTTTGAGACCGAAAAGGCAAGTTGGGTGCCTAACACCTTCCCACCTCGTAACTTAGCATCCGAACCCTTTACAAATATGGTTGCATTAATTTCTTTATTTCGTTTTAAAATAAAAATGGCGACTCTATGTTATCATTTTGAGTCCACAATGAGGTCGGACGTATTCCACGCGCCTTAATGGTTTATTTTGAAACCACCCGCTTTTCATCAACGGGAGGGGGATAATAAAATTCGGGGCACTCACAATGTTCTTTCAAATGATTTATCTTTCAGTCTTTACCTCTCTATGAGCTTTTATAAATTGATTTATCATTTGAAAAGCTATTCTCTAATGATATCATAAATCTGTATTTGGAAGAAGGATTAAGTTTGTTGTTGTTCTGATCATATAATCGTATACAACCACTTAAGACTTCTCTAAATCTAAGCCTAACTATTTTCGCTGCTTAAACTCTTTCAATCAGGCTTTTGATTTACAGGCAGTTCACCAGCAGAGTTGAAAACTCTGCTTAAAGCAAGTCTGTTGTTCACTACTACCAGCAGACATGCTCAACACGTTAATTGCTTATGCCAATAAAACCTATGCTTTAAATGTAAATACAAGAAAATTTTTAATTGGCATCATAGGCTATTCACCCCCCCCTCTAGCCTATTTGAGCATCATTGTGGACCAACACTTACCGATGGAAATGCTAGGATTTTAGCGATCATGTTGATAAGGTGCTATAAAATTAGCATACAATTAGAACAAAAATGTAAAAGAATAAGATATAAGGGCGCAAGTAGCCGAAAGGGGTGCTATACAAATAACCTCATAGCATTATATATATGAGGAGCAATGAAACTGTCAAAATTGTCAAAGAAGGTCGGCACTACTCATACTCCTAAACAACTTGTTATAAGTAATTAAATTTTTTAAATACAATACTTTGAACAAAACAAAAATAAAGTAAATATTAAAATTGATCAATGAGTAGTTTAAAGATTTGTGTAGGAATTTTTTGTAAAAAAAGAACTTAAAAAATGAAGTAATTAATAATTAATGAATGGGGATGAAAATTAAAGAGTTTGAGTCACGTGCTTTGTAACACTTGGGAATTTTCAACTATTTTGAGATTTAATTCAGTGTATTGTTGTGTATGTTGAAGTGATTGAATTGTTTGAAACATGTTAGTTTGGGTAAGTTGAGGTTGAGTTCTGGTTGCATAGAACATTGTGTATTGGTAATGCTTTGGCTATTTTGGTTAACAATTGGGCTATGGCAAATCGAAGTTAAGATCCTACCTTATATGTTGTGTTTGAGAAACCTTGAATTAAACTTGTTGCATCGGTAAGCTTGGTTGTGTTTTGAGTCTATTGTTGATTCAGCCTTAGCAATTTTTCTAAGTCAGGTTAGAAAGCGGTCACTTCCCCCTTGGGTTAAGAGACCGCATTGTATTGGTTGTTTTACAGAAAGCACTATCGTGGAAGCGGTCGTATCCACCATGAGGAGCGACCTCATTGTTGAGCGAAGTGGTCGCATCACAACTTGTGAAGCGACTGTATTTGGGATAGGAAGTTGGGTTTTGTATACACCTTAAATTCGTACCCCTAATTTATAAATGTCCTAAAAAGTATGATTTATAAATTATAAATGGACTAACAAATGTTAAGTTTCCGTTAAGTTCCAGGAGGGCCAAAGTGTCGAAAAAGGAATTAAAAAGGGAAAGGACAAACAATGAACATGAGGGGGGAAAAGTGTAAAATGTCAAAGGGTAAAAACAAGTCGGGACGCGACCACCAACACATTTGGGTGCCACGCCCATTTCTGGAGAAGGCAGTGCCCATAATTGTTTTGAAGCCTATCGTTCTTCCTTCCAAAGTACCACTCCTTCAGCGTAGGGTACAATTCCTCAAAGCTCAATATAAATATCTTAGTCCTTCCTTCGTGCCTAAGTCTTCACATCCTCTCTGCCTATAAATAAGGGCTTGCCCTACTTCCTTTAGACAGATAATTTCCCCCAGCCGTTGCTCTGCCCAGTTACTCTCTCTCGCTATCTCTCCCTCAGTTACGTTGCACATATACTCTCTCTCTCGCCCTCTCAAAGTTCTCCAGCAAGCCAGCCTTCATTCCTTGCCCCGTAAGCCTTCATCCGTGCTTCCGTCCTCGCCTCGACGAGCTGATCAATCAACGTGCTCTGCCATTACGCCGCCGAAATTCCAACACGACATACAACAAATACAACAAACGCAGCAGTTACGCCGCCCAAATTTAGAGGTAAAAAGCAACAAATACAACAGTTATGCCGCCCAAATTCCGGCATAAAAAACAACAACTACAAGCAATCACGCTGCCCAAATTTCAACAAAAAACAACAAACAACAAATAAAAAAAAACTTTCTCTCCCGCAAAGGACAGAGTGAGCACACTCAAAAGTCTGCCTAAGCCTAGTGGTTTCGGGTATTAATCCTCACGCTTTAAGAGGTAGATACCAAAGTTATTATTTTCATTTCTGTTTAGCCATTATAAAATATAAAATAAGTTCAAAATTCTTTATACTTTCTTTACAACTTTAAGATGTAGACGTTACAAGCTTTCCTTTATTTTTCCTTTATATATATATATATATATATATATATATATATATATATGTATTATCTAGATTAAATATATTAAAAAAATATTTTTAGCCAAAAACCTATTTTAAGACTGAAAGAGCGAGTTGGGTACCTAACTCATTTTTAACTAATAAATTAGCCTCCGAACCCTTATTTTCTGGTATTTTTGGTTTTTCTCTATTTATCTGTAAAATAGAGGTGGTGACTCTGTAAGTTCATTTTTGAGTCCACAACGAGACCGAACGCATTTCACGCACTTCAATATTTTGAAACCACTCGCTTTTCAGTATCGAGGCAGAGTGTGAAATGAAATTGTCACAGTGGTGATTCTACTGGGGAGAGTTTTTTTTTTATATATATAAAAGGAGGGCTAGACTCATTTGCTGTTTTAATAAGAAAAAAAATAGTTATTTGAGTTTTTTGTTAAATATGTATTTGCGATTTTTTCAATGTACTATCCACATCTCGTATTTTACTTATTTTGGTAGAGAGTGGTGTCAAAATTAAATTAGATGTAATCCAATACTATGACTGAATATTAAGTTTTGACTTGTGCGATACACGATTAGAACAAAATAAAATGCAAAGCATCTTTACGGACTAAAAAGACATGACCACTTGAGCTCTGATATTGTTTATAAAATCAGGAGAATACAAAGATGATCGAGAGAGGTGTCAAAATTAACTATACCGTACTTTCTAGCTTAAATTTATAATAAAATAAATTTTAAATAGTAGGAAATTGAGTATTGTTTTTTTTAATAATTACATGTCCATTCACCATGTTAAAATATCGAATTCTTGAATGTTGTATTTTTTTTATTACAAACACAAAGACTGATTTAACACGTAGAAACGATAATAAAATAAGGCTTAACAACATGAAATAAAAAATATAAAAAAAAAATATAAGAAACATCTTCTATTTTTTTCTTTCCTGATATTGTGGAAGATTTCATTTAGATCAAAAAATTATACAAACTAAATATACTAAAAAATAAATAAATGAAATCCTAGGCTATATGTCCATAGAGGACACAATTGTGGATCTATCCTTGCTCTCATTCACACCATGTTAAAAGAAAACATAGGCATGATTAGTTTAAAAACACACACACACATGCATCAACTATATATTGTAGCTTCAACTACATTAAATAATTCTAATGCTATAGTTGGCTTGCAATATAATCAATGATTACCAACATGTTTAATGATATATCTTTATAAACTCTTGTTGAAGTGAAAAATACAATTTCATGAAAATGATATTCTTTGTAAAGTTATGTTGTTGTTCAATATAATTTACATTTACCAACAAAAAAAATTATAGGGAGGACAATTGCTTATCCACTACGCTATTAACTGTTGTTTAAAATTAACGTATTTTATTGACATAATTAATTTTTAAATACATAATTTTTTTTAGTACTTATCCACTAAAGTATTAAATAGATTTGAGTTTTGTTAGAAGTTTAATAATGTCTATCGTCTATTTGGATGCTTTGTGTCAACCGGTGTTCCATTTGGATGCTTTGTGTCAACACTAAACAATAGCCAATGCTCTTGCCATGCATGTGAGGCTTCAGAAGGTAAGCTTCCAAGTCAGTCATGACGAAAAAATAGTTATAGGCGAAAAAATGTAAAGCATAAACATAAACCATGAGCCCAAATAATTAATATAATAAAAGAAGAATGAATGAGATTTAGGCAAAGACAAATTACATCCCAAATTTTGAGAGCAAAAAAGTTTGACGAAAAGAATTTTGACAATGTCCAAATGTAAAGTATTAACATTTACTTCATTGCTTGTAGAATTAAGACCGAGCTTGCAAGGAGAATGCCATCAATGCACTCAAAGAGAAGTAAAGGTAGATGGATATTTATATTTCAAGAGAGGTAAAAAGGATGTATATGATAATCACAAAGATTGCTTTTGAATACAATCAAATTAAGCAATTTTGTTGTGGAGTTGAATTTGAAATGTTAGTTAGAGTTCAAATTTGGGAGAGGTACCAGTAAATGAAGTTGATTACGATGGTTAAACTTCTTTGCAAAGGATGGAGAAATTCTGACAGTCTAACACTATATATAAATCAAGGAACAAATGTTGTTTAGAGTAGATACATATTTTGATTTTGCTAGGTATAGTCTATCCATGGAGTTGGGAAACAGATCAAGATTATAGATGAATAAAAAAAAATGGTAAAAGAGATAAAATACTTTTGCTATGGTTGGGGAATGGTGGGTATGAATCACCCATTCTCGCAGTGGGGGAGGATTTTTTTTATAAATATTATAGGTATTAGTAGAAGTTCATTTTTGTTGGGATTTTTTTTTCATGATTAGAAAAGATGAAGAAGATGATGATAAAGATATGGGAAAAATAGGAATTTAGAAAAACTTAATGTTCGAACTTAACGTCCATAAAAAAATTCGGTTAAATTGCAAGATAACTCTGGTACAATGAGTATTCCGAAAATTTTAAAATCTCAGTGGCCTAATTGCAACCTTTTTATGCAGTACAGTAGCCCAAATGTGTGTTTTGATTTTTTATTTGGTAGAACTATTCTATATATTTTCTTGTTTAAAAAGTTCAAGGGTGTAATTGTAATTTATACAAAGTTCAAGGGGTAATGTGTAAATTATACATAGTTCAAAGGGTCAATATTTAAATTATACATAGTTCAAGGGGTCAATACATAAATTATACATATTTCATGGGTAATGTGTAAATTATACATAGTTTAGGGGGGTTAACATGTAGTTTATCCATCTTATGGAAAACATAAAGTCAACTTCATAAATAAAAGTAAAACAAGTTCAAACGTCTACCATCATCCAAACGTAATTAACTATAATACAACATAAAAACAAGTATATCACAAGTACATCGTCAAACTGTTGAACAATTTCGTCCAACGTCTCCAAAAGCCTACCCATAGGAAGTTGTTCTTGTTTATCAGGATGCAGTAACCGGAGCCGAGGAAGTATATAATCTATTCGATCCTCAAGAGATCTCCTCGAATATGCGACAGCTCTCGATAGATGAGATTACCTCTGAGATGACCTCAATGGCTGGGCCTGATCATCACACATCCCGTGATCGAGGGTCATCCACAATGGCTGACAATCCCTCATCGTGTCATCATCATCATCATCCTCGTCAACATCATCATCGCTATCATCACTCGGCATCACTCGATAATGCGTCTGCTCCCGAAACCACGTCGCGTAACCCTCTATGGTCTCGGTGGGTCTGGTGGCTAACCTGGATCTAATGCTCCTCACGTTCACGCAATGATGCATCCATTGTTGAAAATTTTGAAGCATCTTATCATGGGTGCAGACGTACTTTAGAGTGTTCCGACCTCTGTAAATCTTCGTCGACTAGAATACTTGGCCAGGAATTGTTTGAAGAAATCCAAACTGTCTCAAGCAGCGATCGGGCATGTATGACTCGGTAATTCTACGACAATGAATTATGCTAGAGTACATACTGATTGGAACGTGATGTGACATATTTTGCCCAAACGGAGTCAAAGTAACCTGCAAAAATAAATATTTTTCCCTCTATTTTCAAATAATTGTCTTCCTTTTTTTTTGTCCGTTCCAAAATAATTGTCTTCTTTCAAAACTTTTCTTTTTAGGAAAACACATTTACTAATTTACCCTTATTTTTTCTACCTACTTTAATTATGACCATATAAACAAGGGCATTAAAGAAATCACATATTACACCAAAATTTATAATACATTCAATTACTTTTTCTTAAACAGTGTGTCAAATCAAACAAGACAATAATTTAGAAAAGTAGGGAGTAATATAATTAAAAGTTTACTTTTTTTGATAAGTAATTTAAAAATGATAAACACTTACATCATTAGCAGTCATCCGATCGAGGACACGCCGATACTCCTGCAAAGTTTCGAGATCATTTTTTTTGTGAGAAAAGGGACCCATCTCATAGCATGCAGCAAGGTAGGGGTCCAAGTCGATCTACAACTTGGTCTGAACGGAGGAAAGTATTTATAGATCCAAGCCTACAATAACATGAAATTAAATAATATTAACACTAACTTTAAAGTATCAAACTTAAACTGACTATCATGTATCCACTCTATCATAAGACCATTGTTTATGTCCCATGGTAATGTTGTTTGGCAGTCCACAGAGCTATGACAATTCAATACTGCCCTCTCCTATTGAACATAACAAATAATATATCATCAATATTTTAAAAAAATACTACGAAGTAAAAAATTGATGAAATAAAAGAGTGTTAAGTGCAATTAACCAATACTATGGGTTATATGTAAATTACTATGAAGGTTATGCGCAATTTACCAATATTACAGGGGATTAAGCATAATTTACCAGGGGTTAAGTGCAATTAACCAATACTATGAGGGTTACATACAATTTACCAATACTTGGGGGGATAATGTATGGTAAATTGAATTACCTCGCCGTACCATATTGCAGATGCAGTATGACCACGAAATCCTTTAAGTAACTCTGGGTTCTCGGGTCCACTTGGATGTGAGTCCATCAACATCCAACCATACTCATCATCGTCGTCGTCGTCACCACCACCATAACCATAACCATAACCATAATCACTCTTTCGTTGTCCTCTGTCACGACCTCCTACTCTACCTCGGCCTCCTCTCCGTCGTCGACCTCCACCCAAATCCTCATCCTCTTCAACTACATGTCGAGATCTATGATATATTGTTTTGAATACATCATCATTCAACGGACCCTTCCCACGCCCATGCATCATGCTCGAACCACCCATGCCAGTACCACTCGTGCCACCCATATCAAATATAGAAGCACCCATGCCGCTACCACCCCAACCACGCACAGGAAATTGCATCATATTTAAAGAGCCTTCTATCAACTTATCCTCTGTATTTATAGGTGAAAGACCACTCTGCCTCCGTGGATGAGAAATAGGAGGCGTGAATGAGATATATGCATTATCATCTGTGCCGATTGGAGTCTTCATATGATCTTCGTGGATGGGAGTTTGCATATAATCTATACAGACCAGAGATTGTTTGACATGAGCCTCATGAGTGGCTCTCTTGCGTGTCGAAGAAGTCTCAACCCTGTTCTCTACTATACCCCGATCATCCTTTGACTCGGGTGTCGGACGTTTTCCTCATCCACGTTCACATCGACCTCCTCATGCCATCTATTTCAAAAAATAATAATAAATAAATAGAAAACTTAGGTTATGAATTGATAAATTAAATATAACAGCATTTAACAGTGCGAGCAAAGAAGAAAGAACACAAACACACATTATATATTATTATTTATTCAATTCATATAAGATTTTTTTAAAATAACATATTTTTCAAAAAAAAATATATAATTAGGTTTTTTTCGGATAAAATACATGTAATAATATTCTATGTTATATATATATATATTATTTAGATTACATAAAAAAATTCAAAAAACAAAGTTTTCAAAAAAATCAAAACATCCGCTAGACACGTAACAAATATTTTATGAAACATCCGCTTGCACATAACGGATTGTTTTATGAAACATTCGCTTGCACGTAACGAACATTTTTTGAAACATCCGCCGTCTAGAAATGGACGCTATCCTCATAGTCGCAACGAATGTTTCACAAAACACTCGTTATGCCCAATGGGATGTTTTATGAAACATTCAATGTGCCCTAGCGGATTTTTTTAGAAGAAAACTTACCATATCAACTGGGAGAGTGAAATTTTTTTAGAGAGAGAGTGAGGTGTGAGAAAACCGCAATTACATCGACTAGACTTAGAATGGAAAGAAGTAATACAGAACACTTAGCGAGTAAGCTAGAGGATGGACTCACCTAATCTTGACTAAAGAAGAAGATTCGAAGGAAGTCACGAGGCTTTGATTTGATCAAATGATAGAAAATGGTTAGATTTTTAGTTATAATTTGCGAGAGGGGCTTAGATGTAAAAAAATATTTTAATGGGTGACATGGGTTTTTATGAGATGAAGGGTAGTATTGAAATAACACCTATTAAATGGAGTTATATTTAGTAAAATAGGTATTATATTAAGGTAAAGTGTTAATTAAATGGACGGTAGTTAGATAATTTTGGGTTTGAAGTGATGTTACATTTAGTAAAAAAAGTGTATCGGTATATAAATAAACCTCAGTAAATTCAATCTCCTTGTCATTGTTGTGGAAGCATTGCACGCAATGCAAACGTTTATAGGAAGCCCTCATCAACCCTTGAGGATTATTACCACATGAATAACTGCCAAAAACCAAAAAATAAAGGAAACAAGATGAGTATGCCTTGCAACTAATCCAAATAATGCCTACCTCATCTCCTACGCCCATAAAATCACTATTTAACATACATTTATTATATTTTACTTCATCCGTTCAGAACAAATAATTCACCCTTTTATTTTTTAATATTTCAGTTAAAAAGTTGAAGTTAAAAATTGAGGTAATAAAATTGTTATTTTATTACTAACGAACTACTAAAATGTCATTTTTATAAAAAAAAAATCAACATTAAAGCTGGAACTCTTTTACTAGGAACGGAAGGGGTGGGTGATAAAATTTCAATCATCAATACAATATCAACCCAAACTAGAAAATTATATTTGGGTTAAAATTTAACCAAGTTTGAATGATACTCAAGTAATACCCAATTCGAGAAAACCAAAATCAAATCTTAACTAAAAACAACGGTAAATTGCCTTAAGAACTCTCATTTTCACGGAATCGATCCACTATCATGAAATTGCATAATCATAGAGCTGAGCTTTGTAAGAAAATCAAAGTAAAATCATTGAATTCGATCCATTGTTACTCTCCAAATACGAGATTCTGGGCCATGTGCATTCCAGATTTTCGAGTCCTTCATTCTTCTTCCTCACTCTCTTTCTCTCCTCTGGCTATATAATCTTTATAATCATAGAGCTGAGCTTTGTAAGAAAATCAAAGTAAAATCATTGAATTCGATCCATTGTTACTCTCCAAATACGAGATTCTGGGCCATGTGCATTCCAGATTTTCGAGTCCTTCATTCTTCTTCCTCACTCTCTTTCTCTCCTCTGGCTGTATAATCTTTAGTTTCTCAAAAGCTCTACTTTGGTACAAAAATTTCTAATCTCCCGCTCCGTTAAAAACTCAGCCGACCAGACGCGAATTGTCTATATTACCCCCACTGACCTCATAAAACTTTTTCCCGGTATCCTAATTTTATTTTTTTAGTTTCCCAAATTGCCCACCATTGTGCTAACTCCAATCTATAATACAATACAACTCAGTGTTGCACGCTTATAATTAACTTAAGATAAAAAGGGATCAGGATTTACTGCTTTACGATGATCCAATGACCCTTATTTCTCTCCGCTCTCACATGTGCGAAATGTCTACATTATTATTTTACATTTACTCTTTTACTGAGATATTAAGGTTTTACAGTTAATATTTTACGATTTTATAGTTTTACAGTTTTATGGTTACAAAAGTTTGTATTTGTATTTTTTTTCTGTTTAATTGTTATCATAATTAACTTAATCAATTATTTTTTTTAAACCCGTAATTTCATATACAAATTAAAAAAAATTAAAAAAACGTAAGTTTTGTAATTTGATCTTTTTTTCTTTTTAACTGTTATCGTAATTAACTTAAGTAATTTAATTTTTGTCCGGCCGCAATTTTGTATACAAATTTTTAATTAATCCCTCTGTTCCGGGCAAAGAGGTCCCGTTTAAAAGTCAATTTTTTTTAAAAAATAATATTTTTAGTAGTTAATTTTCACAGTATATTTTTGTCACCCGTTTTGTCCGGCCGTAATTTCATATACAATTTTTTAATTAATCCCTATATTCCAAACAAAGAAGCCCCACTTGAAAATCAATTATTTTTAAAAAATAATATTTTTAGCTATTCATTTATTTTCCTTCATTTATTATAAATTTCCAAACTGGCTCCGGCATGAGTAAGAGTCCGAGTCCGCTCCTTTCCTCACCATCTCCGACAAGCATTCTCTGTCACCGGTGATTTCAGGTGTCCTCTTTGTTATCTCTCTCTCTATTTATATGTATGCATATTTACATGTATTCATTTAGAAAATGGATTTGTTGAATTTTTAGCCGCTTTCTTATGATCGGTAATAATGGTTTAGGTATTCAGTCGTGATAAACATTAAAACTTATTATTCAGTGCCCTATTTTACTTCATGAACGAATTAGTTTAAACTGGCAGACTTTTTACACACATGTTTCTCTAAAATTAAATTTTCTTTGGCATTTGATTGTAGATATAAATTTATAATTTGTAACTGTGAAGATTTTGATCTTTGTAGTTATTATCTCGTTGGTGTGAATAATTTGGTAGTGGAAATGAAGAAGGCACTGTTGCCTGTGAAAAATATTTGCGGAAATGAGAAGAATATATCTGGCAAGGAAGCTTTGGTGAAGCTCTTGAGGTGGCACTTTGGGCATTCTGATTTCCGAGGGAAGCAATTGGAAGCCATTGAAGCAGTTTTATCAGGTCTGGTTGATCCTGCATCATGAATTACGTTTATGTTCTCCGCCTAAGAAGCACTGATAATGGCATGCTAACCCAATACGGCACGAGTACAACCTCCCACACGCTGACACTAAATTTTTTGAAAGAGTACGAGATTACAGTGTGGGACATGTTAATGTTGATCCATAATTACACTGAATATTCATTCAAAATTTAGGACATGTCCAACTTTTTTTTTTTTTTGATAGGTAAGTGTGATCCTTTGGTATGGGGATTGGAATCAAGGGCCTCGAGGTCTTTGCCTGAGTGTTCTTGCCATCTGTCCCACCGGGCATCGATCTATCAATTCAATACTTTGGGGGGATTTTGAACTTTTAATGTATATCCATCAATTTCTATTGTTTTGCTTTTCACCTGAGTTTCTTTTTAAAGTTGCATTCTAGACCTTTGAATTTTCAAATGGATCCCAACTTATCAAAATTTTAATTTTATTAATAATAGATAGTTTGGAGTGTGTTTGACACGTGTTGCAGAGTGTCTTCAAATGTTGGTGTCCAACCTGTGTGGGCCTTCTACACGAGGTCTCTTGGGGTATGTTGGTGCGTCAGTGTTGGCTGGCATTAGTGTAGCTGATTGTTGAATTTTGTTTAAGTAGCCTCTTTGGAAGTCTTTTATAATATTTATCTTTTTCTCTTATCATGTTTGCCGATGACATTGTTTTGATTGAGATGAAGAATGGGGTTAATGATAAGCTAGAAAATTGGAGAAAAGTTAGGTCACATGGTCAAATATTATAATTAGAACAATTTTGATACTTAGGATCAATTATGAATTAAGACAGGGAAGTAAGAGATGTTGTTTGTCATACCATATAATCACGCTCGGTGAAATGGAGAAGTGAATCATAGGTGTTATACAATTGACCCGCACTACTTTATTGAACTGGATGTGGGGAAACTAAGAAAGAACATGTTAGAAGAATAGTATAGCTGAAATACGAATGTTAAGATGGATATGTGGTAAAACTAGGAAAAAATAAAATTCAAAATGTACAAATTCGAAAGACAGTAGAAGTCATCCCAATATCAGATAGAATGAGAAAAATCGCCCAAGATGGTTTGGACAGATACAACGTAGACCATTTAGTGCACCCATTAGGACGTGAGAGTGTAAGGGGAAGACCAAAACTAACATGGACATCTGTAATAAAAAAATATATGAATGAGTGTTGCAGAGTGTCAGCAAAGGCTGAATTGAGTTGACTTGTATTTTCTCTTACCATATTGGTTTGTGGGTGGTTATGTGAAAAGAGATTTGTGTAGCGAATTGAAGTAATTGGGACGACGTCTAAGGGTGTGATTATTATCACTTAATGGGCCACTAACCCATGTGCTGATTATGAGCAACTTAAGCTATTTAGTTTGTTTGTGTGCAACTTCAGATTAGCTCAAGAATCCTCTTACTAGCTCAGCCCGAAATTGGGTGCTTGTTTTCTTAGTTTGGACAAAGTTGTCCATAAACCAATTACAACATTCCAACCACTGCCTTTCTCCCTACGTTAACTCCGTCTGTTTGTCTCTCTCTCTCTCTCTCTATATATATATATATATTAGTTTCTTTCCATGCCCAGTTCATCATCATGAACACGCCTAGTCAAACAAAATAGCTTTAACCTCATTTTTATATTTAAATTCATCGCATGTCAATCACGACATTTTGAGGAATTGATCCTATTAAATGGCACAATTTATTCGTCTAAATTCATTAAAAAGATCATTGGTAGTTTTTAGCTCAAATATATTACTCCATCAGTTCCAAAATCATTAAAAAAATTTGTCCCAAAAAGAGTGTCCATTTTGCAATGAAGTTACTAAGTTCACCTTTGTCAACTATTATGTCCCAAGATGCATTCCTTATGCCATAAAGTAACAAGGATATTTATGTATATGTGGGTAAGTAACATTTAATTGTTTGACTTTATTGTGTTTTTGAATATTAATATAGTACTCCCTCCGTTTCCTAAGTAATTGTCCGGTATGACTAGGCACACAGAATGAGAAAAACTAATTGAGTATACTATAAATATTGGTATTTGTTTCCTTTAAACCTCATGTGCATGTGGCTCATATCTAAAGTAAGAAGAAAAGTAAAGAGTAAAATGGTAAAAATGTTTTTCTAAAGAAGAAAGTTTGGAAATCGGACAATTTTTTTTTAGAATGGACGAAAAAGGAAAACAGAACAATTATTTAGGAACCGAGGGAGTACCGTTTAAAAATATTATATAATTTTTTTGTTTATGTATAGAAATTAATTTATATCAATATAATAATTATTTAGGATCATAATAGAAAAATCACTTCTATTAAATGTTATTGAAAATTCAGTTACCATTTTTTTTATGTGGAAAATTATGTTTATTTTATTTAGGGTGAAATGCACGATTGGTCCTTGTACTTTGGGTTTGTCCACCGTTAGTCCCTGAACTTTAAAACGTCTCACCATTGACCAAAGTTTGCGTTTTTTGTCCACCGTTGATCCCTTGCTCAAACGCCGTTAACTGTTTCACCTTTAACTGGCCATGTGCGATAAGCGTGAGCAAAAGCAAGGACCAAAGTGTCTTTTCTCAAGGATCAGAAAAAGAAAATTTTGGATTATTGGAAATTTTTGGAACCAGAATTTCCTTCAAACCCATTGGAGCAGTTGAAATCAGATGGAGCCGGAGCTCGAAATTACAGCGGCCGGAGACGAAAGCAGGAACAGCGGCTGTTGGGTGAAGTGTGGGTGAGATACGTGGCTGGACGAAGGCGTCACAGCGATATGGGGTCCGATTGGAAGAGGAGGATTTGGGCGAAGGGGATGGAGAGTAGGGATGGCATCGGGATGACTGGAGATCGGGCAGAAGAGAAATTCAGGGCGGCGCTATTGAGGGACGAATCTGGGTCAGCGTCGACGGTAGAAATTGGTGCTCGCCATGGAGAAGAAAACGACACAAGAGATGGCTTATTGGAAATTTTTGGAACCAGAATTTCCTTCAAACCCACTGGAGCAGCTGAAATCAGATGGAGCCCGAGCTTGAAATTACAGCGGCCGAAGACGAAAGCAGGAACAACGGCTGTTGGGTGAAGTGTGGGTGAGATACGTGGCTGGACGAAGGCGTCACAGCGATATGGGGTCCGACTGGAAGAGGAGGATTTGGGCGAAGGGGATGGAGAGCAGGGATGGCGTCGGGATGACTGGAGATCGGGCAGAAGAGAAATTCAGGGCGGCGCTATTGAGGGACGAATCTGGGTCAGCGTCGACGGTAGAAATTGGTGCTCGCCATGGAGAAGAAAACGGCACAAGAGATGGCTTGTTTGGGCGGGATTGACGATGGCGCTGGCTGTGGATTGATTGGGCAGAGGGAGACGGCGGCGGGCTTGGTGTGAACGAATTAGAGAGAGAGAGGAGGGAGATGGAGAATGGCGGCTGGGCTGCTTGGGGAGCGATTTGGCTGGAGCAATTTAAGAGCGTGGTGTGGCCTTTTGGAGAGAGAAAGATAGAGATGGGTGAGACGGGAAGATGGATGGCTGTGAGGATGGAACATGAAGGATGGAGGTGAGGTTTGGACATGGCAGAGAAGATGAAGAATGACGGCTGAAAGAATGACGTTTTTTGAGAAAAGACACTTTGGTCCTTGCTTTTGCTCACGCTTATCGCACATGGCCAGTTAACGGTGAAACAGTTAACGGCGTTTGAGCAAGGGACCAACGGTAGATAAAAAACGCAAACTTTGGTTAATGGTGAGACGTTTTAAAGTTCAGGGATTAACGGTGGACAAACCCAAAGTACAGGGACCAATGGTGCATTTCGCCCTTTTATTTATATGCTTCTGAAATTCAGTTATCAAATAGACTTAACTGGTGGCATTCAGCATTCAAACTAGCTCTTAATGTATTTAGACCATTCAGAGGTGTATTCAGTGTTGAGCATTTAGCTGTTAATGTTATCAAACACACCCAGAGTTTAATTGAGTTCTTATTGGTTTAATGGATTAGATTCTATACAACATTTGGGAGTTGAGTGCTGATTATTATGTTGGGGCCTCATGCAGGAAGAGATTGTTTCTGTCTCATGCCAACAGGTGGAGGGAAGTCAATGTGCTATCAGATCCCAGCACTAGCAAAGACGGGAATTGTGCTTGTTGTTTGTCCTCTAATAGGTGACATCTGCTAATCTTCAATTAAAATTTTCATCAAGGAGGAATCTTAAGCTACACTGGTTTTTGTTTGCCTTTCAATGCTAGGACATGACTGGATTGATTGTATTCGTTTCCCACGTTATTCACAGCCTTAATGGTTGGTGGCCTTTCTTACTGCCTGCAGTTATGTGTCAGATATTAGTATTAACTCTTGATCATATTGTTAGTTTTTCTATTTTCAACAGGAAAACCAAGTAATGGCATTAAAGGAAAAAGGAGTTGGTGCTGAATTTCTCTCCTCAACTCAGACATCACAAGTTAGAAATAAAGTAATTATCGAACCATGATTTCATTTTGCAAAAGAAAAAGGTTGAAATCGTTGATGAAGACAGCCTCTGGGGATTCATTTTAAATCTTTGGTGATTGCCTGATCTAGTTTAGTTGTTCATTTGTGCTAGTTAATTAATTTTGAGCTATATATGCCCTTGTCATGTGTCTAATTTAGGTATCTTAGTGCATTTCTTGTCTTGTTGCTTTTTGCTGTGACAACATTTTGTCTACATAGACATTTTTGGGTTTTACATGGTTTAGTTACTTTAGTGATAGCATTACATTAGCTTCTGCTTTCTATGATATTTTAAAAACCTTGTTTAATTACGTTAGTAAGTAGTAACTTTAGCTTCTGCTTCCTATGGAACTAAAAAAATGTTCCTGATACATATTTCTGGAAGCAATCTTATGCTGTTCTGAATTTCAGATCCATGAGGAACTTGAATCTGGAAAGCCATCCTTAAGGTTGCTTTATGTGACTCCAGAATTGATTGCAACGCCAGGATTTATGTTGAAGCTGACAAAGATCCATGCTAGAGGGTTGTTGAATCTGATCGCCATAGATGAGGTTTGAACTAACACTGGCTATTAGTTGCTAGTATTTTGGATTTTAAAGACAAGTAATAGTCTAATCATTCTTTCTTTTCATTCAAATTTTCAGGCGCACTGTATCTCATCGTGGGGGCATGACTTTAGGTAACTTCTTTATAGTTACACAGATTCTCATAAATAAATCAGCTTCTTCTACTCTTAGAAGCTCAAAAGAACTTTCACATAAATTATTTGGGGTTATCAGCAGAGATATGGTAGTCTCCATTTCTGAATTTGCTATTTGACTAAGAATATAATTACGTAGAACATAGTTAAGTGTAGAAGTACACTTGATTACTGCTTCTTTGAGACTTGTTTGATTCTCTCTTTTCATGACCTCTCTCTCTTCCTCTCCCTCTTTCTCTCAGTTGGCAGATGTTGCTATTGTAAGTAGTTACTATAATCTAAAGGCCTAATGGCGAAAATCAATCAAACTGTTTTCTGAAGCTATATTTGTGCACAACATACTTTTTTATTCTCTTTTTTTTCATCACATTGTTATTCCATTTAAAATTTGGACTCTAATTCTTTATCTTGCTCAAATTATTTTGCATTGAAGCTGATATTGATCAATTACTAAACAATATTTTATTGCTAAACATTAAATTATTTAACGAGTTTATTGTAAGAGTCGTATCGAACTAAAAACATTAGCCATGTCATCTTTTCATCCTCTTGTTCTAACACTGTTGGTGGTTAGAGGAAAAATTGAAAATTCAATCTTCAGATCAGTGGAAAAATGCTAAAAAAAAAAAGTAGATCGAGTAGAAACAGAGCTTAGTTGAAGTAAAATGGACTCCTAGTGTACGTTTTGACGCCTTTGGTATATAATATCTTATCCTTATCAAAAAAATAAATAATGTTGAAGCAAAATGGTTTATTTTGGGATTAGACATCTTTTAAATGAAACTATTCTTGCCGTCCTCTTCCCTCCATATTTTAACCTTTATTTGACTTCCTGGAAATCCTGTTCCATAGCACTTACATCTACACTAATCATATGTACGTCTGTGCAGCTCAAAGAGTCCCCTTTCTATGTTTAGAAGTCAACACGTGTATATATAAAATCAATAAATCAACATACATTTGTTCCTTCTAGGTAATAAGACTTCAATCATTAAAACTACACAAAAGTCTATAATTTTGTTAAGATAAGTAGATATATGCAAATCTCAAAGTTTAATCAAGTTGACCAAAAAAATCAAAAAGGACTCTTTGCATTGAACGGGGGAATATGTTTTCTTCAGATTCCCAAGTCATTATGCAATTGATTGCAAACTTGTTTCAGAATTGAGTTCATGCTCCTAGAACAATTAGCTTTGTTGTGTGCTTATAGAAAATGGTTATGGCAAAAGCTTTAATGCCATAGCTATACTGATTTCCTCCTTTTCATTGATGGTTCTTATAATGCAGGCCTAGCTACCGGAAACTTGCTTCTTTGAGGACTCGCCTGCCAGACATTCCAATACTAGCTTTGACAGCTACTGCTGTTCCCAAGTGAGATTTGTTTTTCGTTCTTATATGCTCATAAAGTGGATCTAAACCCTCAGAAATCACCAGGATCATTCACTACTGTTTTCCTTTACTCATTATTCTTGTCTAGCTCTCTGTTCAGAACCGAAGCTTTTGTACTCTTGTTTTTCTTCATAAGCTGTTCATCCTAATCATATCCTTGAACAATCAATAACTTTTTGGACGAGTGGAAATATTTCGACAACACTTTGCTGTGTTGGGTTGAGTTTACTCACTCTTTTATTAATATATGATACGATGACATGCTAAGTAAACAAAACTTGAATCTGATTCTTCTTGCTTCCTTGCTTTAATAAAACTTATAATTCACATCCTTGCTCATTTATCAACTTAGTGAATTCTGATACTAGAATTAAATTGCTCTTGGCTAGCTAACCAATTTGAATTTCAAACTCGCTGCAGCTATATGTTGCCCCATATTACTTTTCTCATAACAGTGTTTTTTTCTTCATGAGAAACTGAATCTTTATTTCCTGATTCTTATTTTTTTTCTGCAGAGTTCAGAAGGATGTGATAGAGTCCTTGTGCTTGCAAAACCCACTAATTCTCAAATCTTCATTTAACCGTCCAAATATTTATTATGAAGGTTAGACCAGGTAGCTTGATTTGATTTCTCCCCCCCCCCACACTTAAATGGCGTATGCATCTTGCAGATACTTGGATTGTGTTACATGATTGTTTTCTTGTAAATTCCGAGATGATACATATATTTTATGATGAAATGGAGAGTGAAGTTTATGTACTATAATGCACTTGTTTGGTAGATTGACAAAGAAGCAACTAATGGTTATGATAATTCCTCTTCTCCGTGTGTCCTTCTCTGACTATCCTTGCCTTCTTCAACAGTTGGTTACTCAATGACGTTTTGGGAATTGTTTTATTGTTTTTTTTTTTGTCATTTTCTTTTTCTTTTGGTTGGGAAGGGAAGCTCCTTTTGAAGAATACGATCATTAGATGATAGGTTCACAAGAGTTTCGAAACAGTATCAATCTTATATCAGTTAGACAGTTACCTTCCGAAAAGCGTCTGTTTTTCCTTCTTTTGGGATGATAAGGCTCCTCATGTATGTATCTGACCAGGTTCATGACTAAATCTTTGCAGTTCGGTTCAAAGATCTTTTGGATGATCCATATGATAACTTAGGGAATCTACTAAAATCTCTTGGAGATGTTTGTGCGATTGTTTACTGCCTTGAGCGTACAACTTGCGATGATCTAGCGGCTCATCTATCAAAGAAAGGCATTTCATGTGCTGGTAACTGAATTGTTCACTTCTCCCTAAATATTTTTTCTTGTTTTGCTTTCTGTAAATATATCGCCTTTTCTTGATCTGCTTTCAGCATATCATGCGGGGCTGAACAATAAATTGCGAACTTCTGTTTTAAATGATTGGATTTCTTCTAAGACACAAGTTGTAGTGGCTACAGTCGCTTTTGGGTATGGCTGATTGTTTATGCTCTATCTTTACATGCATAGTAATATATACAAACATAGTTGTATTGCATAAAAGTATAGGAAAGCATCTGCCTTAGTGAAATCAGCCAGCTTTCTAGTGTACATCTTGCCTTTGATACTTCACATCTGTCCCTTATATCTGAGTGAAAAAGTTTGCTCAAGTCAGTTCAAGTCATAAGCAGGCTTTGTTGTTAGTCTGCTTCTCTTGCGGAAAGTATTATTAGATTCCGCACAAGGAATTAGGTAGTTCAGTGGAGCTCTTCCCAATTCCCATTTATTATGGGTACCTACAGATTACACAATTGTACAATGCTTTGGGACTAGACTCATCCTACATACTAAATACTTCTCCTGTATAATGCAAGCCAACATTGGCTTCGTACAAGCATATGCATATTAAATAAGTTATACTTGGGAAACTAACTTAACTCTTGATAGTGGTAAGGATTTTATTTACCTCAACATTGGGTGCCCTATGTTCCATTATCTACCTAGTATGCCAGTGATTGCAGCTTGAGCAGCTGGAGGCTGTGATAGGTACTGAGATATATGCACAGAAAAGTGTTCCCTTATCCAAATGCCTTTTGATTGTTAATGAAAAGCTTTTGAAACAAGATGATCTCGGAACACTTCTACCAAAGCTTGACTTGATCTTGCTACGCCTTGATCTCAAAAAATACTTGGCGTACATGAGTTGGTCAGGCTTGATGGATTTAAGTAAACACAAAGTAGCTTTTAGATTCTTTCAGCAGAAGCTCCTTCTCTGTTGCCTCAGCTGCAGTTTGCTTTTCACTTTAAAAGAATTGGATAACTTCAGATTTCCATTTATTTACTTTTCTTTTTTTTTTTTTCTTTCCGGGTGCTACTCTGGAGCAACTCAAGTGCAATCACATTTATGAGTTAGTGGTGTTCCTTCAGGATGGTATGCAATTATTGCTTTTATTTTTAATGCTAATGTCAAGTTTATTTTCTTAAAGATTTTGTGTGACCTAAATTGTTGTGCAAATTATGTTAGGGTATTGATCGGAAGGATGTTAGAATTGTTTGTCATTTCAATATTCCCAAGTCGATGGAATCCTTCTATCAAGAGTCAGGTAGAGCTGGTCGTGATCAACTGCCTTCTAGAAGTGTCTTGTACTATGGAATGGATGACTGCAAAAAAATGGTTTGATCACGCCACTTTTTCAAGTATTTCTGTTACCTATTTAAGCTGCCATTGCATTTTTTACTGAAGTCCTTGTAAGATATATTGCAGCAATTTATTTTAAATAATACTGAGAACAAGAAGTTGCAGTCCTCTAGCTTGCAGGATGGATCCTCGAAGAAGTCCCTTACCGACTTCAATATGGTAACTTTCCATGAATGCTTATAGGTTTAGATTGCAAATGATACTTTGGAGATCTTAATCAAGTGTATGATAAACACAGATGGTCGAGTATTGTGAAGAGTCTAATTGCCGTAGGAAAAAGATACTCGAAAGTTTTGGGGAACAGGTAATTGGATCTACATGGCTGTGGAGCCCTTTTGAACATTTAGAATTCAAGTAAAACCACTTACATGCTATTTTTGGAAGGTAGGTTCCTGCATCACTGTGTAGGAAAACATGTGATACATGCAAACACCCAAACCTAGTAGCCAAGTTCTTAGAGGAACTAAAGACTGCTTGTGCTCTCCGCCACAGGAATGGATCCTCGCGAATCTTCATGAGCAGGTACATGGTTTTCACTTGTTTGTAGTTAAAGTTTCGTCTTTTTGTTGGAAATTTTTCCTAGTTGAAGTACTGGAATCTATCCCTGGGCTATAATTATATAGATGTTTTTCTGACTTGCTATATAAATCATGTTAGAAATTAATTGCAAGATCACACCCAAAACAATGCCAATGATCCGCATGATAGTGCCAGCTGGCCTCTGGAGATCCTAGTCATCTGATTCATATACGAATAATATACATGGATCTCTGATGTGGCAATTATCCATTGATCCCATTCCACACCATATAAAATTTTGTAGATTCTGAATATTTTCATACTTGTTCTGTTTCAGCTCCTCAAATATTAGTGACGAAGAAGGATTCTCAGAATTCTGGAATCGTGATGTTGAAGCAAGTGGGTCTGAGGAAGATATATCCGATGCGGATGGTATGCATCCACTGGTTTAATCTGTAATAAAAGTATCTACGAGTTCATATTCCTTTGCGCACATGCATCTTTGTATTCATTGTAGCTTAAGATAAGGCTTAAATCACAATTTGGTCACCCTACTTTTACAATTTTTGCATTAAACTCACTCTACTATTTTTTTTCTCAGTTTAGTCATCGTACTTGGCATTTGATGATAATTAGGTCACTGAGAGTCATTTTCGTTAGTTAGGTTGGATGGAAATGTTTAAAAAGACATAAATGCCCTTATTAATTTATAAAAATTAAAGGTTAACTTCAATTTTTTTTGGGGGGGGTTGTAACATTATCCAAACAAACGCCCAACAAGACACCCCCCTCTGTAGCAACAACTTCCATGGAAACCGACGATAAGGAAGACGGTCACAGAGTCCTCCGTCGCCGAGTGCTCGCTGCCACTCCTCTCGCTCAACCGTGCTCGAGCAACTTCGTCAAACACTACTGTGATTCTCTTAAATCTCATCGGGATATATGCCATCTACTCTCTCCGCTACTACTATCAATTGGCCTTCGTGCTTGCTGTGGTGCAGGTCATATGGAGACTTTGGATTATCTTCAGTCAGATTTCTTCGCTTTCTAGGGCATCTATTCCTACACCAAAAACATCTAAAGCCTCAACAAAAGTTGCAGGTAGGCTCCATTTCTCTTTCACTCTCCCTCGTCAGAATCCATCAGATTTGAAAAACCCAGATTGAAGCTTTTAAACTCACTAAATTGCTCTATCCAAATTTGGGGGGGGGGGTTGTAACATTATCCAAACAAATGCCCAACAAGACACCCCTCTCTGTAGCAACGACTTCCATGGAAACCGACGATAAGGAAGACGGTCACAGAGTCCTCCGTCGCCGAGTGCTCGCTGCCACTGCTCTCGTGCTCGAGCAACTTCGTCAAACACAACTGTGATTCTCTTAAATCTCATCGGGATATATGTCATCTACTCTCTCCGCTACTACTATCAATTGGCGTTCGTGCTTGCTGTGCTGCAGGTCATATCGAGACTTTGATCTTCGATTGGCTTCAGTCAGATTTCTTCGCTTTCTAGGGCATCTATTCCTACACCAAAAACATCTACAGCCTCAACAAAAGTTGCAGGTTGGCTCCCTTTCTCTTTCACTCTCCCTCGTCAAAATCCATCAGATTTGAAAAAGCCAGATCGATGCTTTTAAACTCACTAAATTGCTCTATCCAAGTGAATGATTCCATAACTTGAATTTTATATTTTTTGACTTGGGTTGATAGAGTTGATTAAGCAGTTCAAAGGATGAATTTCTCAAAGGGGATCAGAATGGCGGATGAGAGATAGATAGGGGTGATTGTGTGTTTTGACAACAGCAAGGCTTTCAGCTTCGTTAAGCTCGATGAAGGAAACGAACTGTTCATTCATCCTTCCGAGATCCAATTGGACGGCTAATTGATGTGCCCTTAATAAGCCGTCCAAACGTGATGTTTACAGCAGTGGGTACGGTGGGTCCCTCTTCATATATATATATATACACACACACACACACACACACACACACACACATATATATATATATATAACTCATGATAGAAGAGGTCCTCTTTGGAAAAGCCCCACCAGCCCCCTTCTTTCTATTCAAACAATGCTACCTGTGGTATCTTCATTTGTCCAAACATTCAAATTCTTCAGAAGCTTCGATCGGACGTTCAAAGGTGTGAGAATCATGTGAATAGCACGTGATATATGTAAGGGTATTTTTGGGTTTTTACAAAGGTTTGAAGCTTTCCGTCCAAAAAATTGGATGGAGTGATGAATGTGAGAATAAAGCCAAGTATAATGATTAAACTAAGAAAAAAAATAGTAGAATGAGCTTAATGCAAAAACCGTGAAAGTAGGATGACCAAATTGCGATTTAAGCCTTAAGATAATGATTACTTCATTGTTAATTGTTATCATTGTTTTTTTTTACCTTTTTCATCCTTAATGCATCTCAAAAATTGAGGATTTTTCCAGATGGTATTGATGCTGTGAAAAGCCTGAGCTGTTCAAGCTTACGATCAAAATCAAGACTAAATGATAAGATCGAGTTCCTGCAGCGTGCAGAAGAGAATTATTATCGAAATAAAGGTTCCAATAACCAGGTATTTTTTGGTGTCCTGTCTAGCATATCTTTGATGTATTAGCTGAGCTTTAGTAGGGAAGAGTACATCTGTCGATATCCCATCTACTCTAGTAGAAAAAGAAAAACGATATGACATGGTGGATCCTCGTGCGGCTTTTCTAATAAAAGTAATATAGTTTCGATTCATGTCAGACATGTGGATCAGTGGTGTTAAAAATCAATTTTGAGGTTTACAGATTATAGGAACCTAAATGTCTAGAAGCAACATAAAGTATATCTCGGCTTTGAAGTCCGGATGTGGATACACAGCGTGATATGCCAATGTTACAAGTTTATTTAGAGTGTGAAATGGAGATGCGTGGAGACATGGCAAACGAGAATGTATTTACTTTATGAATAACTAAGTTATAAAAGAACACTATATTTAGGACTGGATTCATTGAAGTTTTCAAGTAGCTTTGCCATCTATTGTGCAAATCTTTTTTTGCGTTTTGCATCACAATCGGAAATTTATATAGGGTGGCCTCTTAAGTGCGCTAGATGCATTACTTCTTGATGATCTTTTGTGAGAAATAATCTATTTCACTCTTTAAAATGGCTAGCTACATTGATAAATAGGCAGTTGGGTGGATAGTCAAGAGTCTTCCATATCTTTTTGAGCTTCTTTGGTTCCAACTACTGAAAACTTTGACCTGATTACAGAAAACTAAACCCGACAAGAATGCCATACCTGAAACATTGAGAGAATCGAGCAAGCAAAGATTATTGAATGCTGTAAAGCAATCTCAGCAGCGGCTCAGCGAGTTACAGTATGAATACTCTTTGTTGCTTTCCAGTATTGTTTATAAATAGGAAATTTGTTCCCTATTAAGACTTATCTTCTCGTGGTTAATCAAGTTATGATGTTATTTACTGCCTCCTTGTTTCCGAATGCTTTTGCAGGATTGACATTGAAAAAGCTGCCAACTTCTTGGAAAATGAATGCTACAAGAAATATGGGAAAACTGGGAAATCTTTCTATTTATCACAATTGGCAAGTACCATCAGGTGGCTTTCAACAGCAAATGTCACAGATATAACATCTAGGCTCAGCACTGCTACAAGTCCTATAGAGAACAAAATACTCGAGGAAAATTCCTCTTCAAAAATCCCATCTTTTGACAATTTGATAACAGAGACCAGTACGGAAACTCCTAGCAGTATTGCACCAGAAAATCCTGTGAGTGCACTGCAGAGCCCTCTCGAAGACATAAAGCTACCGCCAATCCCATCTTTCTCGGTGTTCCTTAACAGCAAAAATAGTAAGGATGGCAAAGTGTCAGCATCGAAAAGAGAATCACCTAATGGAGCTGCTCGAAATAATCGAGAGAAGAGAACAAGACTGCTGTAGGTTGAATGGATTCTTACTTTTTTGTTTCTTAGGCCTGTACATTGATGGATACGGGCTCAACTCTTGGTTCAGTTATGATGGTTGAATCACACTGCAGAGTTTATGCAGATTGTGAATCCGTTGAACACATTGCGGAAAACTTTGAGAAAATGAACAGAATCAGTAAATCTGGTGCTGATTTGTGTGAAATTTGGCCAATTTTATTTCATCAGTTTCTTGCAAAAGTAATGGCCTGCTGTGGAGAGAGTAAGAAGAGGAGAGAGATGCACTTGTATACAGCGATTAGGTCAGGTACATATCCTCTTATGACAAACCCTTTCTTTTTTTGGAATACATACTAGCTAAGAAGTTTGTAGGGGCAGCTTCCCGATGAAATCCGTGTTTAAATTACCCAAGTAGAGATTGCCATCATACTCGAGCGCAGACGTGACAAAGGACATTATACTTCCATCAGAATCATCAAACATCTTGATTATCGTCCCGTCCTTACCCACGTTCACTACCATTGCCTTCTTGTAGAATCCTGCGACATGCTTGATCAGCATCGGAAATGTTGCGATCAAGTGTTTCATTACTTTGGAAGTGTGTATAAATTCCGTCCCGCTTGAAGTTAACTGTAGTAGATAGGTAATTTAGTCAGCTCTAGATGACATTTTGCTTGACAGATTTAGTTTGAAAAACTAACAATGTTCCCCCATTGAAATCGCTGGTACCTGAATCAAAGCTATCCAGAATGACCCATCAGGAGCCAGTTTGATGTTATCGGGCAACCAGGAAGGTTGTCGATGAAAACCTCCACTTTTCCTTTGATTTCCTCCTTCAGCCAATACTTGAGGCATCTAAATCTGAATCATAAACGAGAACGATTTTATTTATTTTTAGTTTACTGGTGTGAACTCATCTGTGTGAACTCATCTGAGCTATTTCGACCCATTATCCATTTCAATCCAATCCACCCAAATTCTAATGGATTCTGAGCTATTTTGACTTACTTCCAAGATTCGCAGACGACCAGGTAATCTTGGTCCGCGGAGATAGCAACCCCATTTGGAAAGTAAAGACCATCGAGCACCACTGATGTTTCCATGGTTGAAGGATCGTACTTGAGAAGTTGGCCGTGAGGTTTAGCCTCGAGCACGTCTAGGAACCAATCGTGAAGTCCGAATTTATTGCTTGCGTCGCTGAAGTACAAGCTACCGTCCGATGCTTCGTCCACATCATCGGCGAACCTGATTAATTTCAATGTATCTAAGAAATAAGGCACAACAACAACTATGGTAAAAATGGTTAATGTTACTGAATAGATACTATTATTGGACTTGTTACGACATGTAAAAAAGTTGACTTAAGGTGGGTTCGAGTCAACTTCACTTTTTTTTTGAAAAAAACCCTAATAGATTAAAGGATTAAAGGAACTCCGTACTAATCAAACAAATGTTTCATTGTATTTTCATGAATTTTTTAAATTACTTCTGTGTCCTTAAATTATCGTTCTTCTTTCTTTTTTTATCTGTCCAAAAACAATTGTCCAGTTTAAAATTTACCTTTTTAGAACATCATTTTTATCAATTTACCATTATTTTTTTTACTCTACTTTAATTATGAGTCACATATACATGAGCTTTAAAGGAAACTATGCATTAAACAAATATAAATAATTAAATCAATTGTTTTTTCTTAAGCTGTGCATCGAATCAACTAAGACGATTATTTAGGAACGGAAGGAGTAGTTTTTTGTTTTTTTATTAAAACTTAACCGAGTTATTTACTTTAAGGTAATTCAATTAGTAGAGTACAGTCATCCAACTTTTAAACTGTCACTAGACTATTTTTTTTTAAACAAAATTCTGGTTCTTCTCCCAATGAAGATTGTAATTTGTCATTATTTATAACTATCATCCAATTTCTAATATAATTAATTTCAATCATCTCCTTAAGAGTTTCACTAAGAGCATGTACAATGGTTTTGAAAAATCAAACTCAACCTATTAAAAACCAATATTATAATCTATTAGATACTTATTTGATTCAAAACTAAAAAACATTCGCAATTGTAGCATAAAATCCAACACATTTATATATCCCACAATCTTTATCTCCATTAATAATAGTTAGAAAATTGAAAAAATAAAAGAAAAATTTTATTGATATCTAAATGAAATAAATAAAGTCTCTTTTTATAGGTTAAAATATATACTTTAATTTAGGAAAAAAAAAAAAAAATAATTTTTTTGGCTTAAAACTTAGTGAAGAAAGACAATGAGATAAAATAAAATATTGCTCATTCAAATCATGCCACATGGAAAGCGAACCTTGGATTTGAAGCCTCTTGGGCTCATGAGGTGATTTTTTATATTCAAAATCACGGTTGATTTGAGTTATACTTTTTTCGTTTCTAAATTATCGTCTTAGTTGACCAGGTGCACCGATTAAGAAAAAATAATTGACTTGATTATTTATATTAGTATAATATATGATTTCCTTTAAAGCCCGTGTATATGTGACCCATAATTAAAATATGATGAAAAAATAAGGATAAAGTGGTAAAAACAATATTCTAAAAAAATAAGTTTTTAATTACATAATTATTTTGAGATAGACAAAAAAAAATATTAATTTAGGGATAAAGGGAGTAGTTTTTAAGATTCACCATTGGGAGAAAAGATTTGAGGGAAAAACCCCATTGGGCTTGCTCTAATAGATTTGAAAGTTCTTAACTTGTTATTGAAAATTAGGAGTTTAAGCTAAAGTTTTCCATGGGTGTAAGTTTTGTAAATGAAATTGCTGAGTTGACTTTTACTTTAACTTAAAACCGACATGAATTATTAAATATGTTTTTAAAAAAAAATGGGTAAAAGAAATTGAGGATCAATGTAGTCATTATTGAGGCTCGAAATGATTGATGTTAAATAGACAAAAACTAGACAGTGACAAACCAACAAAGCACCCACACATTAGTTTGTGAAGAAGACAAACGTACACCTGCAATTCATTATCCATGTCTAGCTTCATCCTCTCCCCTCCATTATATACACTACTATTAGTATCAAACCCTAATTATGCTGGTCCCCATAGTAAATAAAATTGACACCCATTACCATAGTCATATGCCACGACACCACCCCCCTTACTTGGCTACAAGCCATGGACTCTATTAGTTATTGTCAGGGTTTCAAAATGGATATTATGAATAATCGTTAATTTATTATTTATAGATAATCACGAATAATAGCTTAATTTATGATTATTTATAACATGTATTTTGTCATCCTTAGTTATTGTCATTATACAATTAACACGTAGATGGTTCCAACTTCAAAGTGATGGTACGTACAAAACACTTGTGTATAACGTGATTTATAATTAAAGTAGGAAGAAAAAAAATTAAAATATTGTTATAAAAAGAAAAACTACAAAAAAATTTTTTTATTCCCTTTGTCTTAAAATTATCGTGTGGATTAACTTGACGAACGGTTTAAGAAAATACGTCTGATTGGATAATTAATATTAGTTTGATGTGTAGTTTATTTTAAATTTATATGTATCTGACTCATAATTAAAGTAGAATGAAAAAATAAATGTAAAGTGATAAAAGTGTTGTCCTAAAAAGGGAAGTTTCAAACAAGATAATTATTTTAAAACAGACAAAAAAAGATTTTTAGAATGGAAAGAGTAATTTTTAAAATAAAAATAAGAAAGCATAACAATAATTTAGAGCCAAATTGTTGCATAATAAACTTTTAGTTAGTAGGAAGTAATATTTCTATCTGTTAGACATCATGTGATCGGTTAGAAGAGAGGTTTCTTGGGGTCCACATGTGATCAAGCGGTTGATAATTCAGTCCATAATATCCATAAGTAAGATCGTCTTACAAAAATACTTGTCTTATCAAAATTCTATTTACCAATACACGATTAATCGAGTTAAAAAGATCGTTTGAAAGAAAATACTCCTAAAAAAGTATTTAAAAAAGGTACTTAGTATGTTTTTGCCAAATAAGATATGAGTATATGGCATACCTTATTTTGGCACCATTAACATGGGATGCTAAAACTGTCACACCATCTTCATCAACCTTAAGCAAACCCTAGAGACCATCATAAAAATTTATCAGTACCTAGCTGTCATTGCACATTGCCATATTATTCTACATAGTCAAGGGTATTATATATAGTTTTCTAGTTTTTTTGGTATGGATGCCCTCTCGTATCCATTCACATCATGGTCAAACAAGCAAGTACCAAGTAGTAGTAGTAGTAGTTGTATATTGACAGACTAAACGAATTACCTCGTCAGAGTCGCAGACGACGACATGACCAGCTCGAGTTATGATCAGTCCAAGCAGAGTGTCGGTATGCAACATCTTCCAGTTCTCCCACGTTCCATTCGTATGCAATCTTTTGATCCACCCATCTCTTGTTGCTGTATACAACATCCCCGTTTTGTCCACAGCAACATCCTCTGGTTGCTTCAGAATTCCTTCTCCAAGTTTTATCACTTTCTGTTAAGAGTAAAGCAAGAACATGCTAGTAATTAAAGTTAATGACACAACACACACACACACATGCAGACTGAGAAAAAAAATGGAAAGAATTCGAAGAAATGACCTGTAAGTGGTTGTTAGAGGGGAAAGTGGAAGGGGGAGGTAGTCGAAGAGGGTCGGCCGGAGATATGGGAGAGAAGAAGAAGACTTGAAGAGTAATCGCCAGTAAACAAGCGAAAACGAAGCTTGAACATGTTGTTATGTAACTGTAAGAGTTCCTCGGAATGCCCGATTGGGAAGACATGGACATGGTTGATTAACCTTCTCTCCTTAAAGCTTTAAGCTAGCATAAATATATGAATTTGGTAAGGTAGATGTGATTCTGAAAATGAAAGGCTCAATCTACTAGAACCTGCAGCTTTATCGTCTTAAAAGATAAGGGTTTAGAGTGTGGGATAAAGAGGAAAGATGGGCTCATTATTTGTGAATCTCACATCATGTCAAGTAAAGTTAAAATTTTGTAGGCGCTTCGTTGCTTCTTCTCCGGGTGAAAGAAGTTTACAACCCGTGACCTTTCTACCTCCACACGACATTGCCTCGTTAGGCGTTCGCCCATTGCGGTGATTTCCTCATTACCAGACTCCCAGTGTGGTTGATCATCCTCTCGGACAAGTTATGTTATTTTTGTGAAAAAGTGTAATACTCTCATTCTACATTATGTGTAGAATTTGTGTGGTTTATAATTTATCACGGACTACCACTAGGTACTAACATCCATGTATAGCGCGTCATTACGTGAACCATGTGTCACAAAAAAAGATTCTTGAATAGATGATTTAACTTTAAAGAGATGATTTTTTATATAACTTTTGTTCTGATCTTAAGAATTAAGGACTAATGTCTTTTTCATTCGATTCTTCCATCCTAGCATAACCACAAGAAAAGAACCTTTGAATTTCGTCATTTCCACAAAACTCTAATGAACACATATATGACCATCTTTACACTTCTCATCTCTCTCACTCCCCCTTTCTCTCTCTCTCTCTCTCTCTAGCAAGTTGAAGCCGTCAAAGCAAGCGACAACGCTGTTGTTCTCACGTCACAGATTGTTCAACTACAATTACAAAGGTCTCGCCCTCGACTGAATAACGCTTACAAGAGTGTTAAACAACGGGTTCAGAAATGCAGTCCACTGTTATCAAATCAAACCCTGTTCCATTAGAAGCCGAGTTTGTGAAATGCGACTCGTGTGGTTTCACGGAGGAGTGCACGCTCACGTACATATTGAGAATCCGTGACAGGTACAACGGAAGATGGATTTGCGGTTTATGTATTGAGGCAGTGAAGGATGAAGTTTTGAGATCAGACATGCTTATAACCACTGAAGAAGCATTGAATAGGCACATAAATTTTTGTAAAAAATTTCAATCTTCGAGCACAGAAGTAGAGCACGAGCATCCAATCTTCACCATGGGAAAGATTTTTAGGAGGAGCTTGGATTCTTCGAGGTCCACTCCGAGTAGTCCCACTGTGAGTAGTCCCGTTGGAGGAGTGCGTTCTCCGTTGCTGCTTCGGTCGGAGAGTTGTTTCTCTTCTTTGCCAAGCTGAAATATGGTGAATCATTGTCGAATTTCGCCTATCCATGCCAGACTAGAGATTATGTATTGATCAGGTAGATGTTGTGATCATGAAAATTAAAAACTTGGCTGCTATAAGATAGTAATTGTCCTTTGCCTCTTCATTGCACATTTGCACTCTCGTTCCTTATTTATGATATTTTTACGACTAGTCTAGCTAGCCTAGTTCTCCGTCACAATTACCCGCAGACCAGCACTTGCGTCTCCAGGGAGACGCTAGACACTGGTCTTCATTTCACTTGATGGTTCGTGAAGAATAAATGCCCGATTTGGGATTAGAGTGATCAAAATGGAAATATGGAAGCAAAGTTTGGAGATTCTGTAAATTGGTACCATGGAAAAATTTACAAGAGGAGCTTGATCGTCTCATTAAAAACACAGTGGCAACAATAGTATTTCACAAACTAATCCATTTTTTTATGTCATGCTCTGTTTGTTTAACGGAAAATGATTTCCGAAAAACGTTTTTCTCATTTTTCGGTGTTTGGTAACCTTAGGAAAATATAGTCAACATAAAAGTTTTTCCGAATCAACGGAAAATAAAACTTTTTTTTTCCAGAAAATGACTTACGGATTTAATTTCCGTAAGTCATTTTCTGAATGTTCGAGTAACCCTTTGCGCCTTTCCAAAAGTATACATATTTACATACACGTACAATATTTCACCTAATAAATAAATTGCTTATAAATATAAATGGAGTTTGTGCACATTATTTATAAATTAAAGTTTTAAGAAATATTCACTACGTCCTAAAATTAGTGTCCGCTATATTATATTATTATTTAAGGACGTCCCAAACATTATTTATTTTATTTTTTAAAACAATTTTTCATATCAATTATTAATAAAAAATATTTATGAGCTTGAAAAAAGATGACTTTTTGATTTGACACCATTAATGATAAATTGAGGGTTATTAAAAAAAATTACTTAAACTTCAATACTATTTTATATTCAATAAGTGTATTAATATTAGGATATACTTTTTGTATTTATTCATATATTGTTTTCAGTAACATTTTTCATGTATTTGCCAAACATCTGAAAATATTTTCTGGCATATTTTCAAAAGATTTACCAAATATCTAAAAATGAAATCTTTTCATTTTCAGAAATTATTTTTCAAAAATCATTTTGTAAAAATCATTTTCCGTGAAACAAATGGAACCAAAATTGCATGATTTTCATGCAAAAACTCTTCAGCTATTCGGTTTACATTATCTTGGTATATATCAGAAGCTTCATCTTCCAAAAAATTTAGACCACAAGTAGACCGGGAAGAAACAAAATCGTACGAAAAGAACCATCTTGCATAACATGGGATTAATGTGTTGTATATTACTCGATTTGTGGGTATGGGTCCTAGGTTAGGTACATCGAAAGATAAAGATGTTGTCCGTAAGGTACTTCCTCTGTTTTTAAATTGTCTTTATTTTTTTTTTTTTATCTGTTCTTAAATACTCCCGTCTCTAAATTATCGTCTTTTTTTTTTTTGTTCGTTCTAAAATAATTGTCTATTTTGAAACTTACTTTTTTAAAACATCACTTTTACCACTTTATCCTTATTTTTCATCATACTTTAATTATGAGCCACATACACATGTGCTTTAAAGGAAATTACACATTAAATCAATTTTAATAATAAAGTCAAATAGATTTTCTTAAACGGTGCGCCGGTTCAACCAGGACAATAAATTAGGGACGGAGGGAGTATTTGACCTCTTTCAAAACTTTTTCTTTTAGGAAAATCACTTATCTTTACTTTTTCTATCTACTTTATAATATAATTAATTATTAATTTTTAAACGATATGTCGAATCAAAGATGACAATATTTTAAAGATTGAGGGAGTATTTAATTCGTTCCACACTTAATGCTGTGATGGTCTCAATGAATTTCACCACCAACATATAAAATATATCCACTCAATCCAAATATTACACTACTTTAAATATTAATGGAACAATTGGCTAAACTGTGACTGCTAACTCGAAAAACATAATGTTTAAAGAAGGACTCGGGAGAAGGATTTTCAATACTCTAACTTGGGAAGGAAAGAATACTATTTATAGGATCTGAGTTGTTGCCTTGAAAAGACAACTCGAGCTGAAACAATGCCAGCGATTGCGATTGCGATTGTCTTGGCAGTGTGACTGCTAGAAGCAGTCCGTCTCTTTTCCCCAAACCAGGTGACTATTCGGACAGTCATACACGATTCAATAACTAATTTAAATTTATTAATTTATTATTTCTTTCTTATATATATATATATATATATATATATATATATATATATATATATATATATAACTTATATAATACTCAAAACTCTAAACCATGTTTGGTATTTTCCCATAATAAAGAAAAGTTTTAGTGAACTTGAAGAACTCTTCAAACTTTTTATGGAGATATAACAAGTTTTAGTTTCAAAAGTTTTACTAACAATCTCATGTGGGATAAATGATACACAAGGAAGAGAAGAAGAGGAAAACAACAAGACTTTATTCATGAAGGGAAAAAGTTGATACATTAACTCAATGTAAGAGAAAAGTATTATTATATGTAAATACAAAACATATAATATTATGATCCCTAGAGGATGATGTATTCAATGCGGCTAACACGATGAAAATGGTCAAAGATCAGGTGCCTCTGGAGGACTCCACTCATTACACCTCCTACAACCAAATATTTGCAGCCATAGCTAGGAGAGAACTTGTGTGGGTGATTGGTGGTGAGATTAGTGTGTGTGTGTGAAGGTTTCTCGGAGCTCCGACGACCTGAATTGAGATATGAGACCATCAAATCGAAGCTATCGTTGAGGAGATCATTAATCCTTGCTTTCTTTTCCTTTTCTTCAGCCTTAGAAAGTGATGTGAATTCGGGTTCGGATTCGAGCCAAAATCGATTCGAAAATTAACGGGACCCTCAATGATAAACAAATAACGCAGAATTAGAACAACTAACAATGAAAGTAACGAGAATAACGATAAAAACGAAAATAACAAAATAAGAGAAATGATATAAAAAGTCTCCCTTGACCCACTAGTCGTAATAGAATAGGAACCTTGGGGTGCGAACGAGAACCGTCTATGCGATTTCCTAAGACCCACGAACACGGAACGCCACAATCCCCGAATCACGAAGATTGATAAGTTCAAGGTTTGGTTTCCAATCCAAGAAACTCAAATACTCATACAAACTCAATTGTTGAGAAATTACAAGTGTATAAGAACACTCAAAACAAAGCTTATGCTTAAATATTTTAACTGAGTTCCTTTACAATGAGTTTAGAGCTGCCTTTTATAGGCTTAAAATGCAACAATTACTAAGGGATGAATCAAGTCTCAAAGCCGGTCCTACTTTGGAGAAGAGAACAAGAAAACTGTCCAACTTTCAGGACTGTCCAATCTTCAAACTTCAAACCCAACCTTCAAGTTTCCAGGATTGTCGATTTGACCCTCTAACTTGCATATGAACTTCTCTTGATATACCAGATCATTGCTAACTTCAATTTGATTCCAAATCTCTCCCACAAGTTGAAGTAAAGTTGCTCGAACCCGCCTCACATAAACACAAGTGATTGGTCCTCTCTTTATGATCAACGGGTCTTGATTATCTTGACCCGGGCTATTTTGATTCCCATCAATCCCTCTCTCTTGAGAAGGATTCGACCTCGAATCATCACCTGAGTCAAACAAATATAAGTCAGCAACATTGAAAGTTGCTGAAACGTTATACTTACCTGGAAGGTCAAATCGATATGCATTATTATTTAACCGTTCGAGGACTTGGAACGGTCCATCACCCCTCGGGTGCAACTTAGAACTACGCTTCTGTGGGAATTGTTCCTTCCTCAAATACAACCACACCCAATCACCGGGCTCAAATATAACATGTTTCCTTCCTTTATTTTGCTCGTTTGGCATATTGTGCTATCCTTTTCTCAATATTCAACCGAACTTGTTCTTGCAATTTCTGAATCATCTTTGCCTTGTGTTTTCCATCCATGTTACCTCGCTCTTTAACTGGAATAGGAATAAGATCTAAAGGACTACAAGGGTTAAACCCATAAACAATTTCAAAAGGAAAGTAACTAGTAGCAGTATGAACAGAACGGTTATCGACAAAAGGCAAACTCTCAAGTTTTTATTCAAAACAGTCCTAAGTAATTGAGATAGGACATGATTGACAACTTCGGTTTGCCCATTCGTTTGAGGATGATACAAAGTAGAAAACAACAACTTAGTTCCCAATTTATTCCAGAATACTCTCCAGAAATGACTTATGAATTTGGTGTCTCGATCACTCACAATTGTTCTTGGCATACCATGCAAACGCACAACTTCTTTGAAAAACAAATCGGCTATTAAACTCGCGTCATCAGTTTTATGGCATGCAATGAAATGTGCCATCTTTGAAAACCGGTCCACTTCCACAAATATTGAATCATGACCATGCTTAGATCTAGGCAGTCCAAGAATGAAGTCCATAAAAATGTCGGTCCAAGGAGAATGTGAAATAGGCAAAGAAGTGTACAACCTGTGGGGTTCCACTCGTGACTTGGCACGTTTGCAAGTTATGCAACTAGAATAAACACGCACGACATATATTCTCATTTTAGACCAAAAGAAATGTTCCTTTAAGGTTTTAAGTGTCTTAAATACACCAAAATGACCCATAAGGCCTCCGCCATGTGCCTCAAGTACGAGTAACTCACGCATAGAACATTTGGGTATACAAAGCTTATTTTCGTTGAAAAGATAATCCTCATGCATATAGTATTTTTCAAAAGCCAACTTTTCACACAATGAGAACACATATTTGAAATCGTCATCATTGGCATACAACTCTTTAATGAAAGCAAGTCCAAGTAATCTAGAGTGCATGGTAGTGATTAAGTATGCCTATGCGATAAAGCATCGACTACTATATTATCCTTACCCTTTTAATACTTGATTACATACAGAAAGGATTCAATGAATTCAACCCACCTAACACGCCTTTTGTTCAATTTCCCTTAACTTTTCAGGTATTTGATTGACTCATGATCTGTGTGGATCACAAATTCCTTAGGTCTAAGGTAATGTTCCCATGTCCGAAGGTATCTCATCAAAGCATATAATTCCTCATCATAGGTGGAATAATTCAATGCTGCTCCACTCAACTGCTCACTAAAATATGCAACGGGTTTACCTTCTTGGTTCAAAACACCACCAATCCCAACTCCCGATGCATCACACCCCAATTCATACATTTTCTCAAAATTAGGTAAAACAAGAATAGGTGCAGAAACTAAACTTTCTTTCAAAAGTTCAAAAGCATCCTGTTGTTTTTCACCCCAATGAAATTTTACCTCCTTCTTCACCAATTCATTCAACGACGCGGCGATTGTGCTGAAATTATTGACAAATCTCCGGTAGAAGCTTGTCAAGTCATGAAAACTCCTTACTTCACTCGCACTTGTAGGAGTAGGCCACTCCTTAATCGCTTAGATTTTCTCTTCATCCACTTCCACTCTTGCGGCACTTACAATAAAACCAAGAAACATTATTCTGTCCATGGCAAAATCACATTTCTTAAAGTTAGCATATAGAGAATGTTCCCTTAAAGTGCACAAAATAGAACGAATATGATGTGTGTGTTCTTCCATGCTTTTGTTATAAATTAGAATACCATCGAAGTACACAATAACAAATTTCCCAATGAAATCCCTAAGGACTTGGTTCATCAACCTCATGAATGTACTCGGTGCATTGGTCAAACCAAATGGCATAACCAACCACTCATACAACCCAAATTTGGTTTTAAAAGCAGTTTTCCATTCATCACCTTCTCGAATTCTAATTTGGTGATAACAAATTTTAAGATCAATTCGAGTGTAGATTGTAGCACCATTCAACTTATCAAGCATGTCGTCTAATCGTGGGATAGGATAACAATACTTGACAGTGATTTGGTTAATGGCCCTAATATCGGTACACATACGCCACTCACCATTTTTCTTGGGTACCAAAATTACCGGTACTGCGCAAGGACTCAAGGATTCACGAATCTTACCATGATTGAGCAATTCCTTAACTTGCTTTTGAATTTCTTTGGTTTCCTCGAGATTTACTCGGTAAACAGGTCGGCTTGCAAAGTTGACCCCAGGATGAAGTCAATTTGATGCTCTATCCCTCGAAAAGGTGGCAAGTCACTTGGTTCGTCATCGGAAAAGACATCCTTGAATTCCTGCAATAAAGAAGAGACAAAAGAAGGCACAATTCTTGATATATCATTAGTAACCAAAGTGTTTTTGAAAACCATGATTTGGTAGGTGTGGTGCTAGAGTTCTTGTTTCCCACTCCCCAAGACTTGATGGGTTTTGGTAAGAAAATGAAAAAGTGTGTTTGGCCTCGTGTATGGGTGTTGAATCTTGAAATTAAAAAGATTTGCTTAAAAACATTCCACTTGATTGTCAGCCAGGAAAAATAGACTATATTTGGTCAGCTGAATATCATTTTGTCAGCCACTTATCTCAGCTGATCTATACGTACTTAAAGTATGAGTTTATCTTTCCTTATTTGTCTGATCATACTCTTGTACTAACTTTTTCCTACTTTGTGTTTTTGGTAGATGTCCTGCCATATAATATCTCACAAGATCCTTTGAGATCTTGCCTCTGCCAAAACACATTTTCAAATTCAAATGTGTTCCTAACGGGTTGCTTGTGAAGACTATCTATAAATACCCATTGGAAGCATTTGTGAAGAATAACATTTTTTTTAAAGTCAAGAAACCTTTTACTCACAATCTCTCAGACATTGTCTTCACGAAAACTTTAGCTAGATACTTCTCATTGAAATTTTTTCTCTAGTTATTGTTTAGGCAAACACTGAGTATTTCATTTCAAATTATTTAGAACTCAGTCTGTTTGTCTCACGAGTTTGATTGTTTCTCAATCATTCTCCCCCAAACACCGGTCTTTTATTGTACACTGATCCATTAGAGATCAAATAGATTTTTTAATAAAATTAGTGCACTTCAAAAATCCAAGTCTGACCAACTTGGTAGTGGACGTAGCAGTTTATCTGTGAACCACTTCAACTGATTTGTCAGCCATTTCTTATATTCTTGCAAACTGATTTAACACTTAAGAAGTTATTCAACTGATTAAGTGTCAGTCAGTTAACAACAATTGTTTGCTTATTTGTTCAGTTAACTTGTATCTTAGTTTTCTCTCTATATTCAGTGATCAAACATTAAAACAGATTTCTTTTGAAAACTGTTGTGTCAGCCAGCTGACCAACTTTCTTCAGCTTAAGGAATTTCAAAGTGTCAGCCAACTGACCAATTCCTCAGTTGACTGACAAGATCAAGTTTTCCGCTGCCAATCTTTAAGCTTTACAAATCAAATCCCAAAAGTTTTTAAAAGGCTATTCACCCCCCCTCTAGCCTTGATTATTGCCATCTGGACTTACAATGGGTTCCCTTTTTCTTCTTGAGACGCCTTTCCCTTTTAAGGGCAGCATGGATAACATCCTCCATGGCGTCATATTCCCGTTGCTCAACAACCTTGGCTATGCCATCATTCAATCCATTGATAAACCTAGAAATGGTCATATCAACTTCTTCAATCACATTAGCCGGTGCAAGAGCTAACTCTAATTCCCTGCTATACTCCTCCACTGATTTAGTTCCCTAGGTGAAATTATGGACTTTCTTCATCAAATCCCGATGGTAATAGTTAGGGACAAACTTCCTACGCATTACCCCTTTCATCTCCTCCCAATCACAAATACGTCCTTCTCCATTCCTCCTATGATTTAGAATGAGTTGTTCCCACCAAACACTAGCATGGTCGGTGAATTCTAGGGATGCTAGTTTCACTTTCTGTACTTTTGTGAATTGGTTACAACTAAAAAGGACTTCCACTTTCCTAATCCACGCAAGGTATTCTTCCGGTTCTGCCTTACCTTTAAAAAGAGGTACCTTTATTTTAATGTTTCTAATTTCCCCTCTTCTACCTTGCCTTCTATCCTCCTCGTATTCTCCCTCATCATCCTCCTGTACTTGCACTCTCCTCCTTGGTTGGTACCTAGGTGGATTTCCTTGAGGTGGTGCATTGGGTATTTCTAACGTGTCTACTCTTCGGGTTAGTTCCCCCATTATTTCCATCATCCTAGCCATCCCCTCACGAAGGTCTATCAGATTTCCTCCCCCTAAACCTCCATCATCCCCGTTACCCCCGGTTGGTGGAACCTCATCAGTTTGTCCTTGTTGAATCATGTTTTAGATTACAATTTTCAATAACCTCACAAGTGTATCACTCATGTTTACACTCAACTCACACACATTCACTCTAGTTTCCAGGATAGTTACCAATCCTTGAATAAATCAACAAATATTGTCAAAGTGATTATTCCGAGTGAATCAAGACAATTACAATCTAGGCTCCCTAGGATTCTTTGGCCTACGTTGATAATTCAAAGCGAGAAACAAATCAGTTGAAAGTAAGAAAAGAACAAATGCTATAGATGATATATATGATGAACACAATTTCCAACTCAATTTTGAGTTTACAATTTTTCAAATTTTGATGCCCAACAGTTTCGGCCTTTTTTTTTTTTTTTTCTAATGTGCTCAAATGGCAACATACTTTTTTTTTTTTTTTTTTGCAACAGGGCCTTTTCAAGAACAAATTGCAGATTTCAATTTAAGAATAACAAGACACTTTCCAGATTTTTTTTTTGTTTCTCCAATTTTATGAGAATTTTGAAGAAGAAAAACTCAACGAAAAATAGAAAGACGAGTAGAACGAATTTGGGTTACCTCTTCGATTAGCTATGATACCAATTAATGTGAATCCAGGTTCGGATTCGAGCCAAGATCGATTCAAAGATTAACGGGACCCTCAATGATAAACAAAGAACTCGGAATTAGAACATCGAATAATGAAAGTAATGAGAATAACGATAAAAACTAAAATAACAAAATAAGAGAAAGGATAGAAAGAGTCTCCCTTGACCCACTAGTCGCAATAGACTAGGAACATTGGGGTGCGAACGAGAACCGTCGACGCGATTGCCTACGACCCACGAACATGGAACGCCACAATCCCCCGACTCACGAAGATTGATAAGTTCAAGGTTTGGTTTCCAATCCAAGAAACCCAAATACTCTCACAAACTCAATTGTGGAGAAATCGCAAGTGTATAAGAACACTCAAAACAAAGCTTATGCTTTAATATATTAACTGAGTTCCTCTACAATGAGTTTTGAGCTGCCTTTTATAGGCTTAAAATGTAACAATTACTGAGGGATGAATCAAGTCTCAAAGCCGGTCCAATTTCGGAGAAGAAAACAAGAAGACTGTCCAACTTCAGGACTGTCCAATCTTCAGACTTCAAACCCAGCCTTCAAGTTTCCAGGATTGTCGATTTGACCTTCTAACTTGCATATGAACTTCTCTTGATATACCAGATCATTGGTAACTTCAATTTGATTCCAAATCTCTCCCACAAGTTGAAGTAAAGTTGCTCGAACCCACCTCACATAAACACGAGTGATTGGTCCTCTCTTTATGATCAACGGGTCTTGATTATCTTGACCCGAGCTATCTTGATTCTTATCAGAAAGGTCTAGGTAAGCTACTAATCCCCAGATATTTTGTATTGCTAGGTTGCCTTGCATGCTAGCTTCATATTTGTTGTTGAATCCATGACAGGGAAGACTTCTAACATGATCAAAAACATGTTTTGAACCTTGTTTAAAAATTGGAGATTTTGGGTCTTGAACCTATATGTGAGTATTTGGTTGTATTTGGTTTTAAATGTGTTCAAGACTTGAATTGGAACAACTATTGTTCATGAACTTGTTGTAGTTAGCAACTTCTTTGAGATGATCAACTTATGGTTTCACCAAGTGTGGAATTGTGGTTTAGCTTGGTTAGGATTGCCATTTGATTTAGTAATCTAGCTTTAATCGATTCGAAAACATAAAAGAGGGTCTTGAAATACATATAGCATTCAAACTCTATTTGATTGAAAGTTTAGCAATGACTCATCAGAGTCGAGTTTAGGGAGCTGTTGAACAATACCGACTCTATTTGATCGAAATCTTGTTTAGTTAAGTACCTTGCTTATGTAGTCATAAATATCTGCTACTGTGTATTCAGTAATTCCATACATGGTGTAAGTCTTTCTGCTGCTTGTATGCCCATATGCAAAAATACTTGCTGGAAAAGAGATTTTGTTGGTGTGAAAACCACTAGTTGATAAGGTAATCAATAAGAAAGGAAATTTTTTTGAATATGAGAGAAGATTACTCACTATTAATGCCGCTGACAACAGAGAGAACAACTCTCTTGACTCCATGGTCGTACATCTGTTTCATTGAACAATCGTGCCCAAAATACTACTATTTCTATCAATTTGTTTCAATTCATTGCTAAGCACCATTTCCACAATTGGGCTTTGATACCAATTGACATTAACTTGAAAATTAGTTGTATTTTGAGATCGATTTGATTTTATATTATAATTTTCTTACTACATAACCAAAATTATATTGTTCTTTTTAATTTTATTATTCTTGAATGATAATTTGCTTGAACTGGTGAACATTATTATATTCATGTTTATGGGGAAAAACTTAAGTGTTGTATGAATGTTAATTAAGTTATATTATTATTGTGATCATTGTAGATTTGGACATATGGTCCTCATGTTGATTATTCAGATGTATTTGTAAGTACTCACACCACCGCCAGTACTATCTATATGAATCGTGTATGGGTTGATCAAATAACTGAGACTACATATGTAAGTATCAAAATGGTTAATGTTAATTAAATTGAATTATGTATTGATTATGTAAAGTGTTCTAATTTACTATTGTCTTTTTATGACAGAATGCCTATGGGGAGCGTAGGGAGCATGCTAGGTAATTTGATGTGAACGCATGGCAATCTGTCGTTTCTTCTCAGGGACGCAAGAAGAGGGGCGAACGACTATACATGCTAGGCGAGCATGGGGCTGCCTTATTTCCATCTTCTTCTTAGGATTGACCATGTTCAGGACAATTTCATCCTCAACCCACTCCAGTTGAGCTTGTTGTCATGGAAGAGTTATGACGCAGCGAAACAATTAAAAATGAACTCTTTCAACGAGAAATTCCTTAGAAACAAGCCTATGACGGCTTGGGGATCAAGCACAAAGCAAGAAAACTCGATTTTTTTATTAAAACTGTCGAAATAAGGTTTAAAGGGGTTATTTATATCCCCTAGCAATCCAAACCCTAAAAGGAAACTAATAAATAAAAAAATACGAAAAAGCCCGAAAACTTCAAAGGCCCGTAACAGTACTTAAACGACGTTTTTTGGGCTAAAAACGAACTGTTCACGGACGCGAAAGTTATGCTCGATTTGATATGCTGTGGGTCCCGTAACTCATCCGGACGCGAAAGTTATGCTCCGTTAAAGTTCTGCCGACCGTTAGGTGCTCTCTACTATTGCTTAACGAAAACTAACGGAGAAACTGCCAGACCCAACTTTTAGAAACTGCCACTGGACCCCCTGAACTTCGAACTCTTCCCAAATGTCTTGCTTAAGTACGTCTCAGCCTCTTGTTCTACATCAAGTTACAAGATAAAATGACACGTCAAGACGAAACCATGGATGAGCAAGCACAAACCATGGCTGACAACAGGCTTTAGCTGCCCAAGAAAAAATGATGGCCGAGATGAAGGCATGAAGCATTCATGAACAATCGATTAGCCTCCTCGTCACCTAGTACTCCCTCCCCTTCTTCCTTTATGCGAGCCTTGTTTCCACCCCCATAGTTTGGACAAATACTACTTTAATAATAGTTGATGTTAACAGTTTTTGTTAAGGGTATGATGCTATGATGACATTTGATGCTAAGGGTATGTAATAGTTAGGGAATGATGTTATCTTTCGGTATCTTTTGATGAATTAAATGTTTTATATTTTTGTAATTCGATCTCCTTCCTTTATACAGTGTGTTAAATCAGGTGCCCAAACGACTAAATTTTCATATTTTTTTGATTTTTTTAATAAATATTTTCCAATTTTAGTGACGGAATCTTGTTTTTCTGAACAAGTTTGCCGACGAAGCTTGCGTCGGTAATTACTGATGGAACATGAACACACTGACATACTATGTCGTCGGTAATTACTGACGGAACGTAAAATTACTGACGGAAAATGTCGTCAGTAATTACTAACGGAACATACAATTACTAACGAAAAATGTCGTCGAATGCGACGAGCGTAAAATGCCGAAAAATGTCGCCGGTCGGTAATTAAAACATAAAATTACTAACGGAAATAACCGACAATAATTATCGACGGACGTAAAATTACTGACAAAAATTTATATCGGTAATTATTAACGGAACATATATTTTACTGACAAAACGTTCCATCAGTGTTCCATCGGTGTTCCATCGGTAATAGACATTTACCAAAGGAATATATATTTTACCGACATAATTGTTCAGTCAATAAACATTGTTTTTCCAGTAGTGTCACAGGCTCTAAACATACAAAATGGGGTTTAGTAACTTACCTTCAACCTTCAAACAAGTAATGAAAACGAAATTACAATCGGTTGGAAGTAGACTACTCGATGAGAGCTTTGTTTCTACGGTCTCGACTTGAAAAATGAACAAATGGAGCTATGGAAACCCAAGCTCAACCTCCATGAACACTCTCAATCTTCCATGGAAGCTCTCTCTCATGTTTTTTTAAGAATGATTGAAATGAGGGTCTCCAAGGCTAATTTTTAGCTTTAGTGAAGTCAAACACTTAGTAGGGAAAGTGTCACAATGTTGTGGTAAAGAGAAATCAGATTTTTGTGTGTTTATTACTCCATCGAAATCACAATCAAAGCTAATTAAACATGTTATGACCTAATGGGTCTAATAGGGTGGATTAGGAAGTAATTAATTGGGTGAGTTTTCATTAAGGGTATGGGAGTAATTCACCAAAAATATCAAACCAGCAAAATGCTGATCGAAGGACGACACGCTCGTGTTCCCCAGGTGAGGCGGCTGCGCCTCCTGCTGCTTCCAGTTTTGTTCGAGCACTGCCAAATACACGACAGCTAGCCTTGTCTTCCACAACGCGACCGCGTTTTAGTTTGAGCAAAAATGCCTCAAAACTCATCTTAAATGAGTCCCCACTCAACCCCAAACATTCTAGGTTGATTCCTTACTCAAAGTGAGTTCGAAACTCTCCCGAACAACACCTAGAATGTCTCTAACGAAGCACAAAAACATGGAATATCAAACTAGCACTTGCAACAACGATTGAACAAGTAAACACTCATGATTCTAAACATGTTAAATGTCTCATGGAAGATCTAGAACACATGTACATGTTAGATTAAGTCTTTAATGAAATCAAAACATTAAGAGACGTAACATATGCAAAATATGAACTTATGCAACGTAAAGACAACGAATGATATACTAATGATTCCAAACACCCACATGAGCTAAGTTAACATGATTATGATCAATAAGAGTGCATTCAAGCATAGTGATGGATTCAAAAATAAATCTCAACGGTGTCACTAATGTTAATTATTACTTAAAAATAAAAATAAAATTAAAATAATGTCATTTTGTAGTGTATAAATTCAAAAAAAAAAAAAAAAACTTCAGCGGGGCACTTGCACCCCAAGTGTTGTACATAGATCCGCCCCTGTTCAAGCATGCAAGAATCTATAGTATTACATACGAGATTAGAGTTGTCAAGGTAGGTTGACAGGGCGGGTCAGACCACAGTCACCAAAACCCATCATTTGGTTTGCAGGGAGGAGAGGGGGTGAGTCGGTTCACGAAAGTGGCTGACCTAAAAATTGTCAACCCAACTCATAATATGTAGTGAGTTAGGCGAATCAACCCACTAAATTTTTTCCCCCACAATTCATCAAAACATAATTATTATTATAGCACAAAAAATTTAACAATTCATCAAAAAAATTATAATTTCTACTATTATATTCCAAGTATTATTTTTAAACAACATTCTCTACTATTAATAGTGTAATAAGGAAATAAAAAATTATTTTATTATTATTCTTTTTGTACCTTCTTTTTATATTTCCATCAATATTGTTGTTAATCTACCTTATTCTGAAAAAATGTTTTTTTAACGAATCTATAATCATTTAATTATATTTAAGATTTCACAAATAATTTCACCATTTTACAACTTGGCGGGCCAACTTGCAACTCGCACTGGCTCAACTCATTTGACCCACCTCATAGTGAGTTCATATTTTCCCAACCCACTTTTTAGGTGGCGGGACAGGTTGACGTAATGAGCCCAACCCATTTTGACAGCTCTGGCGATGCTCGTATTTGTCTTGTCTTGTTGACTCTAGATATAAGCATCTTATGTAATACTCATTCCGTTCCGAGCAAAGAGTTCTCATTTGAAAGTCAATATTTTTATAAAAATAATACTTTAGTAGCCCATTAGTAATAAAATGATATTTTTATACCTTATTTTTAAAAATAGACTCTTTATGTGAAATATCCCAAAATAAAATGAAGGGAATAGTATACTTCTTAATTACTCTACTTTTCAAAGATAGATTATTGATCAAAACGGACAGCACCAATTTTCTCATAAAAACCTGAATTAATGTGGCTATTTAATACTTCATTAGTTTCGAAAAAAGAGTTTACTATTCTGAGATGTTTTACTTAAAATATTTATTTTTAAAATTTAATGCATATAAATATTATTTTATTATTAATAAACTATTAAAAATATTATTTTCTTAAAAGAAAATTGATTTTTAGACGTGAACTCTTCGCAAAAAAACAGGGGAGTATTCAAGATTATCCAATTGTTAGGATTTCAATGCAACTCGGTCAATGTAGATGACAACTGAAAAGAACTGCATGAGCGGTGAGCCTATCTGCTACTTTATTCAATTTTGGTTAAAAGAATTATATTTATAAAGTCAAAAAATTAAGAAATACTCCATCTACTTTGGGTAAAGAGTCCACTATTCTATTTTTAAATATTATACTTAAAGAGTCCGTTTTTAAAAATTAAAAAATAAAAATATCATTTTATTACTAATAGATTACTAAAAATGTCATTTTATTAAAAAAAAATTAATTTTCAAACGAGAACTTTTTACCTGAAATGAAGGATATTAACATTACTAATAGCAGCCTCAATTGCAGTTGGACCCTAAGACAAGGGACTGAAATCAGATCAAATGCAAAGTTTGGAGACCTGAAGTCTAAACTAAAGAGATACCTGAGTTCTGTTGTGTTGCAAAGTACAAGGGCTTGGCTGTAATTCTTTCTTAGTTAGTGGCTGTCTTTGTTTCTGATATACCCGGCCCAAGCCGGGTCACAAGCAATGCACGAGCTCGCATCACGTGCCAATCACGAGCACAATGCCTACGGGGCCCATAGCCCAGCGAGCAGGATGAGAGAGCCAGCGAGCACTGAGCAGCATAACCCTCACTCAAACCTGGGCGGGCAAAGGCCTTGCCTGTCCGACCAGGGGCCATGACTGGGAATCATACATGCTTAGCAAAGGAACCAGACTTACCTTGTTTGGTCGAGCACCGGCCTTGCCTACCCGACCAGGGGCCGATCTTCAGACCTACAATAAGTTCAGGGATCAATACAATCAGAATAGCCGGGCAGAGCCTTGCTCGCCCGAGCACACATCAAGCATGAGACGCTGGTAGCTTGCTTTCAAGGCAAGTCAAATGTTTCCATGTTTAGGCGGAATACTTGCCTTATCAACTCCTATACTTACGCGGTCAACCGCCTGTTTCGCCTAGAATCAAGGGATTTCCTCCTTGATTATCTCGCCGACTATGGGCCGAATCCTAGGCAGTTCAATCACCTTGAAGGCCTATAAATACCTCTCCACAATTAGCAACAAGGTACACACACACTTTCTTGAGCCTCGTTACTCTGTCAATTCATCTTTTGACAATCACTCGATACTTACTCTCACGCCGGAGGGGTTTCGCGAGGCCCAGCCTTGCACTTCCACTCAGGTTTGTTTGTGATCTCAACGGGCTCAAGGAGGCGATTACAAGCTCAGATATCCTACACATCTCAAGGACGGCCCAAGCTGTGCATTTTGCCACATCAGTTTCTTTTAGGGAAGAGTTTTTGCGGGTAGTTTCTTCCCGTTATTGTATTTTCGTATATATTTCTCAGCAATTGTAATTGTTCAAGTAAGTTTTTTCAATATCAACAGAAACTTCTCTTCTCCAAAATATCAATCCAAGAATCCTTTTGTTTCCATTATGTTTCTTGTCATGGTATCAGAGCCAGAGATCTGATATTCAACAATCGTTTTCTTTTCTTCCTTTCATCTAAACCCTAGACAATGACAGAAGAATCATCAAAGGCCAAGAACGATCAATCGCAACTGAAGAACAAAGGGGTTTCCATGGAAATTGGAATTGATTCCAATATGCACCCGCTGTATTTGCACAACAATGACCACCCAGGGCTCATACTTGTTGCTGCAAAACTGACAGGGAGTGAAAATTACAACTCATGGAAGAGATCAATTGAAATTGCTTTGTCGGCCAAGAACAAAATCACTATCTTGAATGGTGTTTACCCTATTCCAGAAAAGGAAGATTCCTTATTTCCTTTGTGGGCTAGGGCCAATGATATGATAATCTCTTGGATTTTCAACACAGTCACTGAAGAAATTAGTAATAGTTTGAAGTTTGTGATCGACGCCAATTCTGTATGGAAGGAACTTGGAGAAAGGTTTGCTAAGATTGATGGACACAGGGTCTTCCAGATAGAGAAAAAATTACATAGACTGGAACAAGTGGCAGGATCTGTGGAATTTTATTTTCACAAGATGAAGGGTTATTGGGATGAATCTTCAGCCTTGGACCCCATCACAATGTGCAAGTGCCCCTGCAGTTGTGGTTCTTCAAAGAATCAAGAATCTAGGGATCATAGGAAACAACTCATGCAGTTCTTGATGGGTTTACATGAGAGTTATGTAAACATAAGAGGACAGATTCTAAGAATGAAACCGTTGCCCACAATCGCTGAAGCCTACTATATGGTTAGACAGGAAGAGACACAAATGCAAGGCTACATACCTGAGATAGGCTCTCTTGTAGCCAATGTCACTCAATTAGGGCAATCTCAGGTTCTGCCAGATAAATTCAATTCAGGTTCTTCTCAAAGCAGGATGGGCAGTGGGAGAACCACATTCAGAAAAGGCATTTTCTGCAACTATTGCAGCAGAGAATGACACATCAAAGAAGAATGTTATAGGCTTAAAGGGTTTCCCATTGGGCATCCAGGGAATCCCAATCATCCTGCACACATATCAAAGCCCAACAAAGAATCTTTTGGGAATGGACAAACTGGGAAGAATCAAGGAAACCCTAGAGCCATGCAAATACAATCTACACAAAATAGGAATGCAGACACCAACAACAAATCTGTACCTGGAATGTCCAATATTGAACAACTGCAGGAACAAATAAACCAAGTTATGAGCATGCTTAAAGCCAAAGAAAGCCCTGAAGAGCACAACACAGATCAAAATAGGAGTAAATTCGTTGGTATGACTCACATGGCAGGTACTTCAATTACTGAACATAACTTTAAACCACAATTTTCAATACATACTTGGATTATTGATTCAGGGGCTACTGACCATATATGCACTTCTTTGTCTGTCATGCATGATATTAATGTTGTTGATCATCACGTTATCCTTTCATTACCTAATGGTGCTAAAGTCAAAGTGACTCATATAGGAAAGGCCTATATCAACCCACAGTTAACTTTAAATAATGTCTTCTACATACCTGAATTCAAGTACAACCTTCTATCTATCTCTAGACTAACTAAGCAAATTAATTGTCACACTATCATCATTGGGGTACAATGTTTTTTCCAGGACCTTCAGATGACCAAGGTCATAGCTACTGGTGATCTGAGTGATGGGCTGTATCTTCTCAAAGCTGAGCAATTCCCTGTTTCCAGACACATTTGCACTAATGCCACTAGAGACAAGGACTTAGTTTGCTGGCACCAAAGACTTGGGCACACTTCTTTAAGTACTCTTAAGAAAATTGTTAGTTTAAGCCCTCTGTGTAATCAAAAGAACCTTAATACAGAAAGTATCCTGCATTGTGATGTTTGTCCTTTAGCTAAACAACATAAACTGCCTTTCACACTTAGCAATATTAAAAGTAAAGCCTGTTTTGATCTTATACATTGTGATCTTTGGGGACCCTACAGAAAGACTACTATGAATGGTTGTAGATACTTCTCAACTATAGTTGATGATTTTTCAAGAGGAGTCTGGACCTTCCTTATGTCTACTAAAACTCATGTGTTTTCCCTATTGAAACAGTTCAATGCTTATGTTCACAATCATTTCCAAACCTCTATTAAGTTTTGTAGGACAGATCATGGGACATAATTTTATAACAGTGAAGTCATACCTTATCTCAATGATCTAGGTATTGTTCATCACAGTTCTTGTATAGACACTCCACAACAAAATGGAGTTGTAGAGAGAAAGCATCAGCATCTTCTTGACATGTCCAGGGCCATTAGGTTTCAGGCTGGACTTCCTATCCATTTTTGGGGATATTGTTTATTGGCAGCCACCCACATAATAAACAGAATTCCCACTGCAGCCACTAATTTCAAAACACCTTATGAAGCCCTTTATAAAACCAAGCCTAGCTATGATCACTTGAGAACTATAGGTTGTTTGTGCTATGCATCCACTCATCCAGCAGATAAATTTGCTCCTAGAGCAATAAAATGTGTTCTGTTAGGTTATCCTGCAGGACAGAAAGGCTATGTCTTATACAGCCTTGACACCAATAAAGTTATCATTAGTAGACATGTCATTTTTAATGAGTCTATCTTTCCTTTCATTAATAAAGATTCTGCTATTGATGTGCAGCCACATGCTCAGCCCAATATAGATGTTAATCTCTTCCATGATGATACTCTTGATTGTCATACTCATCTTAATGCTGATTTGAATGAAACTAACATTAACCTTGATGAGTCTAGTGATATCAGAGAGGAGGTATCACCTCCCATTCCTACAAGAACATCTACTAGAGTCAGATATCCCTCTGTGAAGCTGAAAGATTATATTGTCTCATCTGTTTTCACTAAGCCAAATCATGTTTTAAACAAACATCACACACAACAACATTGTATTAATTCTATGATACATATACAAGAGCCACACACTTACAATGAAGCTGCACAAAGTCCTGATTGGGTGGAAGCCATGAACAAAGAAATAGCAGCTCTTGAATCCAATCAAACCTGGGATGTAATGAGTTTGCCTCATGGAAAGAAAGCTATAGGATGCAGGTGGATTTTTAAAGTTAAATACAATTCAGATGGCAGTGTGGAGAGGCTCAAAGCCAGATTAGTTGCCAAAGGATACAACCAAACAGAGGGAATAGATTATTCAGAGACTTTTGCCCCTGTAGCCAAGATGGTGACAGTCAGGTCTATTCTGGCCATAGCTGCATCACAGAAGTGGGAAACACATCAACTTGATGTCAACAATGCTTTTCTACATGGGGATCTAGAGGAAGAAGTTTATATGCAGTTACCCTTAGGATACAATCCAAAGAGCAATGTAGGCAGTGTTTGCAAGTTGAAGAAGTCTTTGTATGGATTGAAGCAAGCATCCAGACAGTGGTTTTCCAAACTGACTGAAGTTCTTATTGGACTTGGCTACACTCAATCCCTTGCAGATTATTCCCTATTTACTTTGAGAAATGAAACCAAGTTCACCAGTGTGCTTGTGTATGTTGATGATATTCTGGTGGCAGGTAATGACATGGACACCATTAGCAATTTGAAACATCTGTTGCATGATAAGTTCAGCATTAAGGACTTAAGGCCTGTGAAGTATTACTTAGGGATAGAAGTCATGAGGTCAGTTGATGGATTTCACCTTAGCCAGAGGAGGTATGCTTTGGACTTAATTGAAGCAGCAGGGTTAATGGATGCCAAGCCTCTTACAATTCCTTTTGATCCAAATGGAAAACTTCTGCTTAATGAAGGAACCCTACTGGATAACCCTACAGAGTACATGCAGTTGGTAGGAAAACTCATATACCTTACTGTTACCAGGCCAGATCTTGTTTTTGCAGCTCAGTGCTTGAGCCAATTTGTGCCGAATCCAAGACATACACATTTGAAAGCCTTACATAGGGTGTTAAGGTATGTTAAAGCCTCACCAGAACAGGGAATTTATTTGTCTTCTGCCAACAGTCTCTAATTGCATGCTTTTTGTGATAGTGATTGGGCAGGGAACCCAAATGATAGAAAGTCTATAACATGTTTTTGCATGATGTTGGGCAAATCTCTCATTTCATGGCATTCCAAGAAGCAATCCACAGTCTCTATGTCTTCTATTGAATCAGAGTACAAAGCTCTAGCTACAGCCAGCTGTGAAGTTATTTGGTTGAAAGGCCTGTTGAAATATTTGGGGGTCAATTTGCCTACTCCTGTTACTTTGTACTGTGACAATTCTTCTGCCATAGCTGTGGCTAACAATCCAGTTTACCATGCCAGGACTAAGCACATAGAACTGGATTGTCATTTTATTAGGGAAAAGATTTATGATGGCCTGATCAGATTGCAACATATTTCTACAAAATGTCAGTTGGCAGATATCTTCACAAAATTTTTAGGGAATAATTTGCACTGGAATTTTATATCCAAGTTGGGAGTTGTCAGCATTCACACACCCTCAACTTGTGGGGAGGGTATTAACATTACTAATAGCAGCCTCAATTGCAGTTGGACCCTAAGACAAGGGACTGAAATCAGATCAAATGCAAAGTTTGGAGAACTGAAGTCTAAACTAAAGAGATACCGAATTCTGTTGTGTTGCAAAGTACAAGGGCTTGGCTGTAATTCTTTCTTAGTTAGTGGCTGTCTTTGTTTCTTTTAGGGAAGAGTTTTTTCGGGTAGTTTCTTCCCGTTATTGTATTTTCGTATATATTTCTCAGCAATTGTAATTGTTCAAGTAAGTTTTTTCAATATCAACATAAACTTCTCTTCTCCAAAATATCAATCCAAGAATCCTTTTGTTTCCATTATGTTTCTTGTCAAAGGGAGTATATTGTATACAAGTATTTTTAAAGTTGGCTAAAATTTGAGAAAACTAAAAATAAAAGTTATGAAAACGACTTACATGATTTTTGAAAATTAACTTTTTAAATCAATTATTCCAAAATAAAATACTTTATCGCCTCATATAAAGAGTTCACTATTTTCCTTTTTATTTTTATTGGATGTTTTTACTTAATGCGTGCATTGTCTTTTAAAAAAAATTATGTCTTCAATCTTCATAAATTGTCAACTTTAACCTCTAGACATGATATAAATATTTTATTTAACAACAACTTAATTATAAATGATCAACTTTAAAAGGGGTATTTATACACTATAAAACAATCCAAACCCTAAAAACTAAATAAAACAAATTTTCGAAGAAACCAAAACTTGACTATAAATCTTCCAAGCCTCAATAATACAACTTAAACAATGTTTTTGACCTTAAAACTTGTGTGTACTCTTGGGTTACACTTACACCTCAACTTTGTGTGTAAAGTTGGCTAAACTTGTGTCTTGGGTCTCCGGGTTCATTAGAAATAAAAAATTATGGTCAACCGTATAGCCGTTGAAATGAGTTCGTCCGTTGGGTTAGTCAATCCCGTCACTTAAAAGAAGTGAGTTTAGTCAATATTTCTTAGGCTCATCATTTTTTGGGCTGAGTTGCCCCGCCCCATTAAATGGTGGGTTGAAGTGAGTTTTGGGTTGGATCACCTAGAGTTGTCGAAACGATTTGGGCCCGTTGGGCTAGCCCGACCTTTCACCTAAAAAAGGTGGGGTGAGTTGGTATTTCTTAAGCCCATCATGCTTTTGGATTGACTCACCCCGTCCTGCCAAATGGTGAGTTAAAATGAGTTATGAGTTGGCTCGTCCCGCCAAGCCATCTTGACAGATCTAATTAACCGACAGAAGGCACCCCAACTTTGTGATTTCTACTATTGAATGAGTTTTAAAAATTGACACTTTGCACGCATCAACTTAGCTTTCTTCCCAAAACTCTTGTAAACCTTCCAACTTATATAGTTAGGAATAGTTCATCAACTTGTTCTACATATAATGATTCATTTACCGAAATGTTTCTGTTGGACCTCGCCATGTACATACTCACTAGAACCATTTCATGTTCAACTATCTCTTACATATTTGTGGTGTACATAAGTATATTAACTATAGTCTCTTGACCTGAAAAGTTATATTTTTCGGCATTTGACCAAAAATTAATATAAATTCCCAAAAGGCCCCCAAAACCTAACTAGTCTTTTTTATCCCTTTGCCTCCTTCCATCTCCTCCTGTAGTGGTTCCTCCCTCCATGCCATCGACGCCCTCCACGGCTCCACCTTGGTCCTTGCTCGAAATATCGCTCTCTAAGTGCTTGTTTGGTGGAGCGATTTGGTCAAAACGCTGGTAAAAAACGCAACATTTTCTCTTTAAAAGTGTTTCAATGCAGCGTTTTAAAACACATCGTTTTAAAAACGTGGAGCGTTTTAAAACTCTCCAATTTGTAGCGTTTTAAAAATATGCTACGTTTTCAACTAGTCTGTTTATGAAAAATAACGTTTTGAAATAATTTTCCAAACGTGTTTACAAATATAAAATTCCGTTTTGAAAACGCGAATAGGGGATTACAATTCCGCCCTATATTTACGCTCGAAGAGCATCTCTTCTCCATTGCAAGCAAGAATTCCTCGTATTCAAGGGCTCCAAAGCCCGCCTATTTGAACATAACTCACTCTACAGCAGCTTCTTTTGGAGTTGGAGGATCGCATTTCACTTTTTTTTATAGAGTAATTTCTTTTTGCAAATAAGCCCTTTTTCGCGGCCAAAGCTCGGCTTTTCAGCATGACTTGAGGATTTGTAAACAATGATTACTATGTACTTAACATATTGAATTCGAACATTAGGCTTCTTGCCTCCTCAGCCCGTCCCGTCTCGACTATGTACTTAAAAGCTGCGTTTTCAAAACGCTGCACCAAACGAGCCCTAACATTACTCGACTTATCTCTCTCTTGAGTCGTTTGAACGACTTAATGAGTCGTTTTGAACGAGACATGAGTTTGAGTCATTCAAACGAACGACCCTATGAGTAATTAAAACAATAATGTGCTTTGATAAAAAAAAATGTTTAGTATATGGTTTTTAATTAGGAGGCTATAAAAGATCTTTTGGAATGAGTGAGATCTTTTCTAAACATGGATGATTTAACTAGGCCTTTTATATACAGCTTCTACATATTTCTTACGTCACCGACAAACCTACTATCGTGAGTAAAGGATGATATTTTATATTTCATCAATCTCATAATCGTCTTAGTTGACTTGATGTATGGATTAAGAAAAAATAATTGACTTGATTATTTATATTGGTTTAATGTGTAATTTTCTTTAAAATCCATGTATGTGGCCCATAATTAAAATATGATAAAAAAATAAAGATAAAGTGGTAAAAATAATGTTTTAAAAAGGTAAGTTTCAAATTAAACAATTATTTTAGAACAGACGAAAAAAGAAAGAAGGACGATAATTTAAGGATGAAAAGAGTAAAATACAACCAGTGCTATAACTTTTCTTACGATAAAACTAAGAACAAAGGAAAATTATTTAGGAAAAAAGACAACTTTCTTTTTTTTGAGGTTCAATTCTAAGAAAAATTGTAATATCAATCGTAAGGCTAGCAATGTTAAATAATTTATCTGTTGTGGGTAAAGAGTTCATTATTTAATTTTAAGATGTTTCACTTAAAGAGTCTATTTTTAAAAATTAATGTATAAAAATATCATTTTATTATTAATAAACTATTAAAAATATTATTTTTTTAAAAAAATTGATTTTAAAACGAAAACTATTTATCTGAAACGGAAGGAAGGAGTAGAAAAGAGAAAGAAAATAAAAAATAGTGAATTCCTAGACTTAACCACACGTAAACGCCGCGTACCAAATTACTTAATAGTTATAGACAAACGCTATTGAAAGGCATCATTATGTTTAATATTATCCATTTATCCACCCGTTAATTGGATTAAAAAAATGCTATGTAAACCGTCCTCATGCATTGAAAGTCTTAACCACATGCTTTATAGGTTGTACCTTTAAAAAAACACGTGGCAATTTTTAAACGAGGACGGCTGAAGTAGCAATCAAAATATTTGCATCTCTTTTCTCCATTCACACACACAACACACTTTACTTAGTGAAGTAGGCTAGCGAAAAAGATGCCGAACTTCTTAGTCAAACCAAAATGGGTCCCATCGTACCAACTCCATGAAAAGCAACGCGTCACACGCTCAAAAAACGAGTCTTTATTACGTGCGACATTTCTAACTTCATTATTTATTATTTTTTACGCTGTATTTTATAACTCCTACTCCGTATGTTTTATTAGACGTATTTCTTTGACTCAATTAATAATATATTGGTGGATTAAGTTTTATTAGATAAATAAGATGGTTTTATTAAAGACTTATTTTTTTTAATTCTTATTTTTATATAAAAAAACTGAAATAACTTGTAGGGCCGGTCCTAAGCATAGGCTCATTAGGCAGCCACCTAGGCCCTCGATTTTTTACACTAAAAAAGGGTCTCCAAATCTCACTTTCTACTTAATAAATAAATAATAATTTGATATGGATGATTGTTTTCTTAATTAATCAATAGTTTAAGTTTTTAGATTTTGTTTACTCTTCCAATCCCAAAATTATTGTCATGTTTTCCTTTTTTGAATGTTCCAATTTTTTTGTCTAGTTTAAAAGTTTTTTTAGGACAACATTTTTATCGTTCGATTTTTAATTGTTCCTCCTACTTTAATTATGAGTTACATGAATATGGACTTTAAAAAAAAACTACACATCATACAAATATTAATAATGAAGTCAATTGTTTTTCATTAATCCATGTGTCGGATCAAACAAGACAACTTTGAGACGGAGAGAGTATTTTTTATTAGCTTAGTGTGTCTAAAAAAGTATATTGTTTATTGATTTTTTTTTAAATGCTTAACATTTTGTTAGCTTTTAAAAGAAATTCAAAACATGGATGTGAGACAAAAAAAACAAAACGAAAAACAATTGATATAGTCTCGAAACAAACTTTTAATATTTTAACATGTATATGGTTGGGGCTCAATTTATTAAATTTGCCTAGAGCCCTCAAAATCTTAGGACCACACTAATAACTTGTAAAGAAAAATAAGAAATCAGTACAAAAAAATAAAATAAAATTACAAACTATTGAAAAAAACTATGGAGTCAAAGAGAACCAAAATAAGTGTTCTATTTATGTTTCGCATCACGAGGATCTTTAGTAGCATAAAGTATTACAATGATTTGAAGTGGACTACACTTTTTGAGTAAGTATCCTACTTGCTGTTACATTTTATATTTTATTCAATTTTAGTCGGATAATCTTCTTATTATTTTATATAATCTTCTTTTTTATAAAAATATATATATATATCGTCCAGATTCATCAGTAAGATATAAAATATAATAAAAAGTGAAATAGATTATAATATGATGTTATTTGTGATGATGGCATACAACGTGCGTAATGTTTTGAAACCAATACATAATTTTGTTGATGCAATGTACTAACATTTTGCAAACGAGATAATCTATAATATTATTAAATTTACGTGGCCCATTGTATCGTAATTTTGATGGTAATACCATTTTGTATAGAATTAGAAACAAATTATTTGCTTCATAACCCATTACATGTATTAAAGTGTTGTATTTTGTGATATAAATTATAGAAAATAAAATGTAGAGAGTAAATTTTAGGGCGTAGATAGTCCCACCTAAAAAAATATTAATTACAAAATATATAAACACAAATTTAGATAAAAAAAAATGTTTAAAATATTTTTTATAAGACGATTTGATTTATTATGTGTTGGTGGATTAAGTTGTAATAGCAACAGAGTGGCTCGATCTTACAAATCCATAAGACCGAGAATTGCTCAAATATATAAGTGACGAGTAAAATAATATACTCCCTCCGACCCTAAATTATCGTTATCATTTCCTTTTTCGTCCGTCTCAAAATAATTATTCACTTTGAAACTTACCTTTTTAGAACATCATTTTTACCATTTTATCCTTACTTTTTCACTCTACTTTAATTATGGGCTACATACACATAGACTTTAAAGAAAACTACACATTAAAGCAATATAAATAATCAAGTCAATTATTTTTTTTAAAACTATACATCAAATCAACCAGGACGATTATTTAAAGACGGAAAGGGAATACTATGTAAGGCCAGCCTGACGCGGTACCCTCCACATTATGAGCCACATAGCCCAAGCCTTCGCTCAGACCGCATGACCCACTCGATGCTTGAAATACGTATAAAACATTATTGAATGGGATCGAAAGATAAACTAGATCAAGATGTCACACCGAATCAAAATAATGAAGGAATAATTTTCTTTATCTCGCTCAAAACTTTGCCACCAATTTCATGACGGCCTGCCCCTCCCCTGCATGCCATTGCTTTCTGTTTGTCACTTCCCCCAAATTGATTGGAGAGTCAATACCCAATTCCATTGCACTCTCCCTCCTCTGTTCATCTTCTTCTTCTTCTTCATAGATCCCCTCTTTCACTGGAAAAAAAGAATTTTAAGTATATTTTTGACTCTCTCGATTTTCTTGGAATCTCAAACCCTATACTTCCTTATTCAACAATCTGATAACCGTTAGTTGATTATTCTCTGTATTGGGTATAGTTTGATGGGATATTTCAATAGGTTTTACAATCCTAGAAACACCAAATTTCGCGGCGCGTTTAATGGTGTTTGTGCTCTGGTTCTGTTCTTCTTCTTTATTCCTAACGAATGGAATTCTGTTCCAAATGACAACAACCGGGAAGTCGAGGTTATTCGTAGGAAAATCGGGGAGTTTAGTGTTGTTGATACTAAAACTGAATCAATAACCCAGAATGAGTTGTTAAGAGTTAGAAATCCGGAAATTTGTTCTGGGTTACACGAACATGGAGGTTTCAGAACCGAGTGTGAGTTCTTGGAAGCCAATCCGCAGTGTAATTCTGGGGGTATGTTCAGTTATATGAAATTCTTTTACTGTGATTGCCAAAAATTGCTTCTTTGGGTTATTTTGTTTTGGCTATTTGGTTGGCTGCTCTGTTTTACTTATTGGGGAATACGGCAGCTGATTATTTTTGCCCTTCTCTTGAAAAGCTTTCCAATTTGTTGAAATTGCACCCAACCGTTGCAGGGGTGACTTTGCTTCCTTTAGGGAATGGAGCACCTGATGTGTTTGCTAGTATTGCTGCGTTTTTGGGTACCGATAATGGGGAGGTTGGGTTGAATAGTGTGTTGGGTGGTGCTGTTTTTGTTACTTGTATTGTTGCTGGAACTGTTTCTCTTTGTGTGGCTAATCAATGTGTGAGAATTGATAAGAGGTGTTTCATTAGAGATGTGTGTTGGTTTCTCTTTGCTCTTTTATCGCTCGGTGTTATCTTGATTGTTGGTGAGGTTAGTGTCGGTGGTGCGATTGCTTTTGTTTCGATTTATGTTGTTTATGCTACATATGTTGCTGCAAATGAGCTTCTGAGAAAGAATGTGGTGAGGTTGAAGTTGGGAACTCTTACGCCGTTACTACCAGTGGTTACATCTGGAAGTGTAACTTCTGTTGGAAGTGAAAGTGGAGTTGATGAGTCAGTTTATACAGCGTATGTTAGTTCGTTTCTTGAGTCGGATACTGGGAATGATGTGCCTTATCTCCAGAACAAGGTTCCACATTGGATGTGGTCATCAAATGTAGCAATTTATTCGAATGAGCTACTGAAGCACGGTTCCGAAGACGAGCTAAGGACACTATGGGGATGGAATGAAGAGGTGAATGAGGATTCACCTTTCTCATGTTCTAAATTATTTGCGTTACTAGAAATACCATTGATGCTTCCTAGACGGTTGACGATTCCTATAGTTGAGGAGGAGAGGTGGTCAAAGGGTTATGCTGTGGCCAGTGCTTTTCTGGCACCATTGCTTCTGGCGTTCCTGTGGAATAGTGAGGATGAGGGGACCTATTTGAGTGAAGAAATTGGGTATGGTATTGGAGCTATGGTTGGTGGTGTGCTTGGTATTCTTGCATATATCTATACTAGAGCTGATCAACCACCTCAGAGATTCTTGTTTCCTTGGGTTCTCGGGGGTTTCTTTATGAGCATCATTTGGTTCTACATTGTTGCGAATGAGCTTGTTGCTCTTCTGGTGGCTTTAGGTCTTATATTAGGAATCAACCCGTCAATTCTTGGTTTAACTGTGTTGGCATGGGGAAATTCAATGGGTGACTTAATGTCGAATGTTGCACTGGCAACGAATGGTGGAGATGGTGTGCAGATTGCCATGTCAGGATGCTATGCTGGGCCTATGTTCAACACACTTGCTGGTTTGGGGATCTCTTTGCTCATTGGAGCGTGGTCAAGGAGACCCTTATCGTATGCATTGCCTCATGACCCTAGCTTGTACTCTACAATGGGTTTTCTGATTCTTGGGCTTGTTTGGTCGCTTGTTGTTTTACCTAGAAATGATATGCAGCCTAGCAAGTTGTTGGGCATGGGTCTTATGGTCATCTACTTGGCGTTTCTCTGTTTTAGGGTAAGCCTGGCGATCAGTATGGGGTCACTGAATGGCACAAGTTAACTTTAGATCCCGTGCCATTTCCAAGGACAAATGACTTAGATGACCCAAACCCGGAATAGTACATATTGACTCTGGTTAGTTCTCTATTTCTCTGTAGTTTGGCCAAGTATTAATTCATGTACAGTTTGTATACTTAGCATGTTAAGAAGGCTATTTTCAAAGCCAATAGTTGTTTCATTATAAATATATGCACACAATTCTGAGCAAGTTTTCTCCTTGTTGATATCTCACAAACTGGAACCATGTTGTGGAGAATATGTTTCAAAGTTGCTCTCTATACTTAGTTTCATTTTCAAATTCAGTTTGATTTCTTATTACTTGCATTTGGATCATGCATCTGTCAGAATGTTGTTGCAATGTCGCATGGTTTAAGAGACACCGGGGAATATATACATAATGATCGTTTGCAAAATAAGTTATTGGTAAATATTTTCTAGTAATTCATAGATGTCTATATTGATTTTAACAATGATACTGCACCCAGAGACTGTTATATATTCTTTATTTCCGCAATTGCCAAAGCAGTTCCCAGCTCTTAGTGTATTTTATTTGATTTTATTCTGCATGTCCCCATACTTCTTCTTTATCATATGGATTACAGTTTCTTGCGTCTTCTTGGCTGAAGATGGTACCTACCCAGTAAACTGAAGATTTTATGTCCATCCATCTGTCCACCTGCAAGTAATCAGCTTGTTACAGCAACTCAGTTACCACTTACCCCCACAATTGTAAGGCTCCCACAGAGTTGCTTACATTGGGCGTTGACTTCTATTTATGCGTATTTTGATATACTTGTGTAATTTGGGCTATGCTATGCCGTCTGCACATGATTGCCATGTTGACTCCTTCAACTGAGATCTTTCTTATTTATACAAGCACGCTAAGCCCACAGATATAGGCAAAAGATGGCTAGGTTCAAGAGTGTTTACTGTTACAACACTTGAATACGAGCTGCACTTTGTACATATATTTGGCCTTTGTGTGTGCTGGCCCAAGAGCCATGGCACTTACCAACAGGGGCACCAAATATCAATTGTACATGTCCGTCGCAAGTGATTTGCCAGATAGCCATGGCACTCCAACGATGAGGTTCTTCGTGATCATGCATTTAAGCCAAGCATAAGGGGTAACAACCAACCATTAGCACTTAAGTCCCGCGTGATGGCTTAGGTCAGTACAGTCCACAGGACGATTCACTCTAAGTGCAACCATACATGTCCTTCATGCGTGAGTCAGCCAGATAACCTTGGCACTCTAACAATGAGGTTCTTCATGATCGTGTACTCAAGCCAATCGTGCGTGAGTCAGCTAGATAGCCATGGCACTCTGACATTGAGGTTCTTCATGATCATGTATTCAAGCCAGGCATAAGGACTAACAACCTATCATGAGCACTCATGTCCCTAAAGATGGTCTGCCTTAGGATGCTACGAGGTGGCCACTCTAAGTACAACAGGTGCCCTAGGCAACATGCCTGCAAATCACATTGGTTTTTCAGGACCTTGAGGTTTATTGGTCTGGCTGCCAGAATCGTATGTCACACTTGTGTGACTGATTAGTTGAATTGGTATTTACTCATGGAACGCTTGTTCTAATCTCCTTTAGAGGCTACAATGATGACACCTAACAAGGAATATTGTTGTTCATTACTAACTGTAATTAGAGATTATGACTCGTTCCTAATAAAAGAATTCACCCGTCAAGCATTTACAAATGACAAGGAATCTACCTAGAACTTTGGATAATGACTGGACCTTACAAGTTACAACTCTCTTACTCTCAGGAACCCAGAGGGGGGGGGGTGATTCTTGAATTGTGAAATGTAACGTCTCTCGCCAGATTTCCACTCCTGAGTAATACTCTCGGGGTTCTATGTGAAATGTAACGCCAAGTATACGTACTCCCTAAACCCCTTTTAAGACACCATTTGTATTCAGAAGACAAATAAGAAGTTTTACCATGTTCTGCGAAAAAGATGGCAGTTCAGGAAGTTATAGTTTTCAATGAGGTCCCGACTCTGTAACCATTGGTAGGTTTGGTTGTGTGCTTTGTTATAAAGGTGTTGAATATGATATGAAATGAGACGCATATCATATAGCAGTACTGATATTTGAAAAAATCCTTCAGATGAATTGGACAATAGGTTCAAACATATGAGAAATCAGAAAAGCAAGGAAAAACTTTTGAAGTTAGGTATTACTCGTAACTTAAATACATATGGTATAGAAGGAGAAGCGCTGTAGCTTTCGTATCTACAAGTACAAACATTCTGGTATTTGGCAATACCATGGTTAACTTCAGAGTCTTATCTTCTAATTTTCTCCTACACTCGTTTCGGTTTTGATTTTAACTTTCAGCATCTCGTGGATTCATCATATATGTAGTCAAGAATAGCAATGACACCAATAATGAATGCTTGATCAATACCCGGCTGGACTACAACATGATAAAGATCGTTGCTTTCCATCACCTTCTCCAAAACCTTAGTAACTCCTACCTGTAAATAATTTTCGAGAAGACCTAACACTCATTAGTACATTATATGATGCACAGGCAAGATTAGGTGTTCATGAGAAGATTCAATACCTTGGCTATGATGTTGCTGCTGGAGTCAACGATGCTGCATTCTCTTTCAGGGAAATATCCCTTGATCTCAAAATCCCTGCTGGAGCTGCTGCATTCCCTCTGATCAATGGAAACTCTAATGGGGTTGTTCCTTATCAGGAATGAGCGTGGTTCATTTAAGCTGAACACCAACTTTTGGGATCCTTCATAATCGTAGCTGTAAGCTTTCCATTTCCTGTGTATGGATACTGCTTCAGCGAAACATCCCTGCTGCCATAAAACAAGAAATGGATCAACTCGTTCAGATTCACAACCAAAGAAAGATGAGGTATGAAATTACGAGCTTGAGATTGAGCTTGTGGTATTATTATAAGCTTTAGTGTAAGTGCTGTGAGATCAATATACTTGGATATCTATATTATCGGATCAAGATATCTTACGATTCTGACTCTAAAGCTCATGGTAATATCATTTGCCACAGAAAGAAACGGTTCTTTTCTAAATGAAGTTTGCAATACCTACCTTTGTACGGATGTGAAGCAGAGGAGTCCCATGACCGTCACTCAAAACCAACTCCTCCTTCTTGCCAAGAACACCACATCCATCCACTTTGAAAACTACCTTTTGACTACAAATGTCCGTCACGACGAAACCGCCACCGCTCACCACATGAGGCCTGTTCCGAACTCCGAGAGTTACCTGAGATGACGAACAAAACAACTTGCTTATCACCGGCATCATGTTCTTCGTTTTTGCAGCCATTTTCTCCTGTCTGTTTCTTTGATCCTATCTTATTTTTCTTCTTTCTCTCGGTGTGTCTTACAGAATTGATCACAAGTAAACCGGCCTATATATATGAAGAATCTAAAAGCAAATAATTTGATGTGGGTTCAGTGAATTCAAAAGGGTTTGGCTAATCTTTGACTATTATGTATTAGAATTATTTTGTATGACCATCCAAAGCATATATAAAGATTGAGTGTTGCAAACTTGCAATTTATACAATTTAGTTCCAGCAAGTTTGCTCATTGTGATTACTATTTTGATAGCTTTTGCGTCCCTTACTAACTAATCTTAATTGCATTCATTCCCTCAAATATACAAACCTTTTCAATTGTAATCTTATCATAAAATGCAATTTTCTGAAAAGGGTATCCTTCCTTTTTGACATTTGGTAGCCTAATTGGCTTAAAGGGAATATTATAAAAGAATACAACCTTTATAACATGTGGTACAAGATTTATTATTTATTTATTCTTAATTTTTCCAAGGTATCCGTATTTCCAAGTCTCAATAGTTATCAAACTGGGGACACATGGAAATTTCTTACTCAATTGGATTGAATAGGAACATTTTTACTAAAGCGATCAGAACCAGTAACCATAACCATTAACCTTTTTTTTCTTTCTGGGTGACATTTGAGTTGCTGAGAGTAGTTGGGGTATCTTGTAGAAGTTGATTAGAGGAATTTGGAATAGCGTCTTAATCACTCTAAATTAGACCATATCTCGCCACGTTGATGGATTATCAACATAAGTCTCGTAATTATAACTCATTAATTGGCCTGTTAATTGGGTGGTTTGGGTTGAGTTGGAATGTGTAATGAGTTGAAACAGATCGAAACTAATTATAACCTAAATCTCAAATGGGCTGAAATGTGTTGTGTTGGAATGAGTCGAATTGAAACGGGTAGCGGGTTAAAGCAGATCGACCCATCTTAACCAAAAAACTTTTCCCCAAAAAACAAAAATTAATAGCACAAAAATTCGCGAGTCAATATGGATAACGGGTCCGGCCCGTTTTAATCCGACCCAATCCATTAATAGTAACCCATTTCAACCCAAAAATATTAATGGGTTAGATTGGGTAATTAGTGGATTGTATTGGATGGGTCAATGGGTAATAGGTTATAATTACCAGACCTACTCTTTGCTCATTAATCAATTTAATCCAACCTATTAATATTTTTGGATTAAAGCAAATAACTCGTTTTAACCCAATAATATTAACGAATTTGGTCGAACCCATTACCCATTGTGATTATCGATATAGTTTGGGGTAAGGCGTGAAGGTAATCAAGGGGGATAAAGTATAGCTTAATTAGAGGTAAAGATGGTATTCCATTCTTTCTATTCACTTTATACGAGTTCAGAAAAAAAGTCTCGCTTATGCTTCAAAAATCAAATTCTTAAAAGATACTTTCTTCGTTTTGTGCAAACTGTTTACTATATTATCCTGAACGTTTCACATTAAAAGTCTATTTTGCAAAAAATAATGTCTAAAATTTTTATATCATTTCAAATTTATTATTTACATTTAATATTAACATATTAATATGCTCAAACATTTTTGTGGTGCTAGTTATATATTAATTAATTATTAGATTTTTCGAACATAAATTATTTGGGTGGAACGTATGGAGTATAATTACAAAAATGTTTAACCATAATCTATATTATAATAAAGTTAGGTAATTGGTTAGGACTATTCAAAGGTTGAGATTAAATTATCTTTAAAAATTTAACGGTTGAGATTCACCTTCACATTCATGTGTGTCACCTCCTATAATTAATATTATAAGCAATCATCATTTTTTCTTATCCATATGTTTTATCTTCATATTACAAAGTCATACCATGCGATTAATTTTCTGAACAATCACCACTTATAAAACAGCTAGGTAATTGACTAGGGCTATTTAGATGTTGAGATTAAATTATCTTTAAAAATTTAACGATTGAGATTAGTCATCACATTCATATATAAGACTAGTCAATATATATTACATGTTTGACGTAATTTTAGAAATAAGACTTTTTAAGTAAAACATCTTAAGATAGAAGAGTAGATTTTTAACGTGTATTACGAAGTAGTGTAATTTTCCTTTATTTTCTCATATTTCTCAATATAGTTTCAAATAAACGGGACCCTTTTTTTTTCTCGACTCATGGTGTAGAATCTTTTTAATACAAATGAGCTTTGGATCATGACACGTGTCTAAATAAAAGTTTAATTCAAATAGAAAAACACATATTTGGAACGTTTTAAAATTGAATATGGAACACTTAGTTTAAAAGAGTGTAATTTTCTTAACAAGAATTATTTTATGTTGAATTTGGTTTGTTGGGTATCAGGAAACAGCTCAATTAAAGTGTTTTGGTAAGAAATTTTAGCCTAAAATTATTTTTTTATTATCGTATTTTTCAAAATTTTCTACAAAAAATAATACTGATACGTACACATTTCAATTTACGTGTTGAACAAGTATTATTTAGCATAAATAAATAGTTGAGCGAATTAAATAGTATATTTTGCGCCTTTATTCCATTCAAAAAGTTTTTTATTCCATTCAAAAAATTTAGTTTCAACATTTTTCCGTCAAACTTTGACAGAACATACTTGAAAAATAAAACTATGAATCTTTTTTTAAAGAACTATAGACTTTATTGGGAAAAACAGATACCTCAGGATGAATCATCAATTTTATATTCTCTGTAACCTATATTTAATGACAAATAATATTACGAGATCATGTTTATGATATTATTACGAGTTTTAATGTTTGAGTTATTAGATGGTTAAGTTGGTGATGATTTAGAATATCAATATCATTAATTAGAAAATAACATATTTGATCTAACGGTATATAGATTTAAGTCAATTTAATCTAAAGACACTGACATAAAACATGTAATAGTACTACAAGCTCAAGCTCAAGCTCGTAATATCACATATTTATTTAATTGTATGTCACATTTTCGTAATAAAACGATGTAGAGTTTTAGTGTTGGATCTTGCGGCCGGGTTCAATCCCGACTGCATGCCGAATAGCATTGATCGATATTATATATTGTATTAATGACTGTCTGATTTCTTTGTTGGGTAAATTATATATAACTAGCCCCCCTTCAACTATCTGTTAGTTTCAAGTTACTTTCCTCTTCTGCTGATTGAAACAATGTATCACCCTCAATTATTGTATTTTTTTAATCGCAACTTCTGTTTAGACAATATCATTTGAGTTGATGTTGAATGATCACCAGAGACTTATGAAACTCTCTTTAGTTTTTTTAAAAAAATCATAATACGATTTTGATATTTCAATTGACTATTTTGTTCTTGTTGCTCTAAGACTATCTGAAAATGATCGATATAAATAATTGTTTATCTTTATTTTGAATGTTTTGATCAAAATAATACATAAACATGGTCATGTAAGTATTATATTGGAAAATTTCGTCAACTCAAATAGTGATGCCTAAACAGAATAACGGAATACTCTCTCATTCAAACAACTCTCTCTCATCTATTAACTATGCAAAAGCTTTTCCTATAATCCTATTCTGGGTGAAGCGGTGAGCCTCTCTGCAAGCTTTTTCCTATTCTGGGTGAAGCTACAACTCTTTTGACAACTCTCTGTCAACACACAAACACACACACACACACACAAGCAAAAAAGACTTCCTTTCTTGGGAATACAAGGAAAGCGCAAGAAGACAGCCCTAAGCTTAGGCGTACGTAATACCTCAGATCATTATATGATTGACTTGCCCGATATGCGTGCATGGTCCCTTTGTCTTGCATGATATTCATGATGTGAGAGTCTAGATATGTGTGGGTAACCACATTGAGACCAAAACCTTGTTCATGTATGTCCCATAGTCGTTGACTAGTAGGAGTTACAAGTCGTAACTTGACGTTGATAGAAACTCGACTCGGTCAAGAGTTGACTGGCTTACTTCGTGTTCGTGACTTCGGTTGAACCCAAGGTCTTTGCTGATCGTCATTTACTTGTCTAGACACAATCTAGTCCATGTTAGAAGTGTTCTTGAGTTGTATATGTGCTTATGATGATTATTGCATAGCTTTCGTCTTGGTTTGATTGCTTGAGTTCTAGTAGTGCCGATGTCTCATCTTTTGGAACTTAGATAATTTTGATCTTTGTTCAACTTCATGTAAGTGTTCAAATCCATTCATTAGCCCCTTGACTTTCTTAAAGTCTCATGTTCTTGCCCGTCGAATCGTGGCTTCATTCGTCGTTTCGATCGTTACTTATTGTGCTTTGTTTCGGTTTTGTTCTGGGTTGTTTCGAAAGTCATTCAGACGTGTTTTGGACTTGGTTTGAGTAAGGATTAATCCTAGGTTATTTGGGTTTGTGTAAGGGACCCTTGAGGCATGATTTCAAGCCTTATATCTTCACTCCAGGTAAGGCGCTTGCGTGCTAGTAGGGAAGGTGACCACTTATTTCTCAGTGTTGAAAACAAGAAGGGAAAAGGCACGGGCACGGTCGTGCCATTTGGGAGAAGTGACCGCGTCTCCTGGTTTTTTGTGACAAACTATTTTGATGTTTTGCTCGATTTTACTAAACACCCTTAATGAAACTCCTTCCAAGCTCTCCTTATTAGCTCTAATTAGTCCCTAATACATCTGAATTAGATGGGTTAAGATTATTGAAGTGTTGGTGACCTTGATTAGGCTGTGGGTTATCCTAAACACTTTCTAATTGGTCCAAGGCTTTCCCCATTGTGCCCTTGAGTGTTGGAGACTCTTTTAAACCACAAACCCAGCTGAAATATCTCCATTCTCAGCCATTTTCTTTCCCTCAAACCGTGTTAGAGAGAGAGTGTGTGTCTTGTGTGGGAGACTCAAGGTGTACAAGTGTGTGTTTTCAAGATATATAAAGATCCGATCGTTAGATCGTTGATTTGACTTCGGATTTTTGAAGCCCTTGACGAGTAGAACAACATATACTGATTGAAATTCATTTTTGGTTAAGGTTTTTGGCAACCCGACCCCCAATCTCTATACGAGCCTCGGGTCAAGTGCCTAAACAAACACACACATAAAATAAACACGTGCAATGCCCCTACTAAAAGTGGGCTAAACAAAAACATGATTAAAACACAATAATCCATGATATGATAATAGAAACACCACGGCTCTAAAAAGGCTGGAAAAACAAAATAAACAAGTCAACGAGCCATTGCCCGGACAAACATAAGGTTCTAAAGCCAACCAACCAATAACATTATATACACAAGCACACAAGCACAAGTTCACAACGAGCTTCTATCCAAAGGCATCGTGTTAGTACCCACGATATCACTGGCCTCACCAAGAACTCCTGGCTGGCTGAAATCGAAGGAAAACAAAAGGAACGAGGTGAGTGATAAACTCAATAATTTACTACGGGTAACTATATGGCATGTTGTTATGCACATATAACAAAACACAATATACCAAGTATAACAATTCATATAATAGCACATCATTCACATTGATCATGTTATAATGCACATTAACTCAACATGAATAAGCATATAATCATGATATATATAATTTGATTGTAACTGAACAGAATCTGTAAGAGAGCTTCCCGACTTGTCCCGCGATAAACATTGTAGATGTGTTGTTGAAACAATACACATATAGAACTCCACCAGAAATCCCAATAAAACACGTAGATGTGTTGTTGTCGCAATACACATATTATAATGTCTGAACCCGATTGTATCCAGAACCAAAATTCATATCTGAACCAAATAGTATCCAAAAAACCACCGACCTTTGGACTTAACCAGGAGTCTAATGACCACAAGTGTTACCCAAGAGTCAAGCTCCTCATTGGTTATGTGAATTGCTCTAACCAAACTCTTACTCGTTACGGCCAATAAGGGACACAACAATTACGACCCGAAACATTTACGAGATTTGACTCTCGTAACTACTTCTGTCGCCCGGATGCCACAAAACCCACATATGCCAGTTGGACTTAGTGCAATGCACAAGTAGGTGTTTACTTGTAATAAAACACAACCATCGCGTCCTAAGTATAGGGGCTCGACACACATACAAGCATGCTTATTTGCTTGAATTAAAACACATAAGCATTTTTATTTGCTTGAAATTAAATGTGAAAGCATCTATTTGCTTTCAAACACTGAACACACATATATGATATTTTATATAAAATGTCTAACCCAAAATATTTCCAAATATCGTAGGAACCCAATACAACACTCATAATATTTTATTATGCCTAAGTCAACTCCGTTGAGTCATTTATTTATCATTTATAAATTTCGGGAATCACTGCGATTTTCAGGATTCATCGCAAATACAATCTCACCAATAAATAATTCGACCCAAATATTAATCTCAAACCTTTAAGCACAAATATCAATTCAAATATTCAATAATTCATAATGAGAGTATTTTTACTTCGAATTCAAAACAAATTACGCAGGGTAGCCCACAATATATGTATATCAATCTTACCTACAAAGGAAAGGGGATAGTAACCTACCTCCTCTAGAAAATATCCGTAACAATATGTATTCGAATATAAATGTAACCTCCAACACGTAAAACACCCCTACAAAATCAGAATTATAAATAGGTGAAGAAATTGTCACCAATTTGAGCTTCAAGCTCAACGCCTTCTTTTCTCTTCAAGGTAGAGCAGGCTGGTCTAAAAAGAAAGAAGAGATGGGTTTTTCAACTCATATAATTGTTGTCAAACGATTGAAGCAAGAGAGTAGGTTCCACTCAAGTTGTGTCATCATTTCAATGGAGGAAAAAAAGGTGGATTAGAAACTTAATTAGGCTTATTAAACTAACTTAAGTAAATAAGCTATATGATTAATATATAATTTAGTCCTTGAACTTAACCTTTTTTTCTTATAAAGATGATATATGTTTTTTATTTCATATATTGGTTCGTAGACTTTATTTTTGTTGGTATATTAATCCATCATACCGTTATGTTAAACAGAATCGTTAATTTTTTTGCGAAGAGACAAAATTACCCTCAACTAAGTCTGATGAAAATTCACGTGGTTGAAGGTTGATGAGATGAAACAACCAATGTTCTAAAAATCGTTAGGCGACACACTAGTGTGCACTACAGGGCGTGTCTGGCAGCGGAGCTAGAATTAAGACATAATTACTATTTTTTTGATAATTTACATCAAAGATCAAACACATTGACTACAAATTTAAATTTTTTTTATGTTTGTCATTTTATCAAACACTTGTCTATATTTGTAAAATGAACAAAAATATACAAACTCATCATTAATCTCAATTCTCAACAACCCCAAAGCAATAAACCAGCCAAGTTTAGAACTAAAAACAAAAAAAAAATATTACTCAAATTCGCCCCCCATTACCTCCCTCTCTGCCTCACCATTACCACTCCCCCTTCCTTCTCCATTTCGCCTCCCTGCAGAATCGCATACCACAAAATCAAAATTCAAAAATAAATTATGCGGCGAGATGGCAGTGGCGTCGACTTTGTCGATTCGACGACAAGAAAGTCGCGAGAGGGACCTGGCGCAGTTTTAGACACCGAACAACAAAGCTAATGTAAAATTTAAAAAAAAAAAACCACACTAAGTCCAATTACTGGTTCTCCCCTCCCTCTCCCCCCAACCAAACACACATACACACACTTCTTTGTCACTTTCTCTCCCCCACATAGATCCACCTTTCCTCAATAAAAATCAAACTCATTCATGGTTCTGACTTTCTCCTCCTCAAACCCAATCAACAAAAAATTGAGAATTACTACTTCTCCAAACAAAATCAAGTTTGCACCTTTTCATAAATTTTGCAGCTTGATTAGAAACAGAGCACAGATATATAAGCTTTGATTGATGCGATAGTCAGTCTTCACCAATGACCGCCCTCACGCTCTGCGTCACTCCTTCCAATCTCTTGCCTTCGCTGGTGACCGGTCACCTTCAGCTCCGTTTGATTTCTCGTAGATGGAAAAGAGAATCTGCGACAGTTGTTGGAGCTTAGAAAATAAAAGGATGAAGATAGATCTAGTGTGGGGACTGGGGAGATGTGCGGTCGTCAGACTCATGGGGGAGGTAAGTGGGCAGCGACAATGGCGGTGATGGAGTATGAAGGTTGAATGTGGTGGTGGTTGCTGGGTGAACTCGAATGAGCACAAGAATTGGGGTGACAAAGGCTTTGACCTGCCTTCCTTAATGGTGGGTTAATGATAGGGGCTGGCCATTGTAATGTTGATGAGGTTGATAGTGGCTTATCCATCATTGATATGAAATTCCTTTCATTGTAAATAAGGGTGGTAAAATGTGTATAATGACCTATTATCCATTGATCCATAACACTCATTTTACCACCCCTAATTGTAAATATATTACGCTAATACAAAGATTCTGTTTAAATTAACTTCCCTTCAACTCATATTCTCAGGCCTATCAATCTATGGGTGTTGCGCTTCAATAATAAACTTTGCGGATTGATTGATTGAAAATGGAATAAACAGAAAAACTAGTGTAAATATATTATCCTGTTATTTAAAATATTCCCGGGCTTTACACCAATTCAAAAATAAAATTAATAAAAAAATTAACTTGGGTGGAGCTTAGTTGCGGATCCACATGAAAGGTTGGGGTGTCTATGGACACCGCTCAAGAAAAAAAAAATTAGGAGTATGTTTGTGATATTTGATAATTGGACCCCTCCCAAATTTTTTGTAAAAAATATTGTCAAGACAGATTTACAAAATCGAATGTCCGATCAATTTTTAAATGATTCTCTTATATGTTATTTCGAAAAAGACATGTTAATAAATGTTAGTGATGATGATTAATTACGTATTTTCAACGTATGAAAACGTGTAAAGGACAAATTGTAATTTCTAATTTTTTTTATATAATACTCCCTCCGTCCCAAAATATATTACGTTTTTAAATAGTTTTTTTGTTTCAAAATAGATGACACTTTGGAATTTTTAAGGAACATTTTTTTTTTCCAATTCTACCTATATTTATTGACCCTGTAAGGCTGTAACTCGTGTTTGGCTCTTTGGGTAAAAATATTAAGATACTTCTTTAATGTTTGGATATGGACAGTTTAATTTTTACAATATGTTTCTCTGGTATGTGTGAAAAACTCAAAAACGTTATATATTTTAAGACGGAGGGAGTAGTTAAAATTTTGAATACCGGTTAACATTATTTCTGAATCCGTCACTGGACTGGAGCTGTGATAATGATAGGTCAAGGACTTAGGACAGGGAGCAATGATGGCGGGAAGTGGAATCCCAGGGGGAGAAAGGGACATGGGGAGGAAATAAGAAAGGAAAAAGAAAAGTAAAAAGTTTAAATATTTTTAGCAACCTGCTTTTCACTATTTCATGTGTCTTTTTGCTTTTAATTGTTATATATTTTAGATATAATTAAAAAAAAAGTTTTATTAGTTTCACGTATAATTAATACAATTAATTAAACTTTAATTCTTTGATTTCTTTTTCCCTTTTATATTTCAGCTATAAAATTTAGTTATATTTCCATCTCAACAACATATTAGCCACATGAATCTTCATCAGATTAAATTGAAGATAATTTTGTCTTTTCACAAAAAATTTAACGATTGTGTTTGACATAACGATACGAGGCCAATATAGAAAATGAAAAACATCTATCACCAATTCACCATGATAGGAAGAAATGTGAAGTTCAGTGACCAAATTATATATTAATCATAAGCTATATAACCCACTAAATCTGGTCAAAATTCAACTCTTTTAAATCAATAAAAACTACTCCGTATTTGAGTAAGCCCAAAAGGGACATGTGAGAACCTCGTTCCGAAACGCCCGTCGTCTAATGTGAAAACGTCGTGTCTCAAGAAACATGAGAGCGCGTGGAATACGTACAGTCTCGTCGTGGACTCTAAATATGTGTGTACAGAGTCGTCACCTATATTTTAAGGTTAAATAGAGAAAACCAGTTATTCCAGAAAATGTGTAGGTTCGGAGGCTAGGTTACGCGTTGGGAAGGGGTTAAGCACCCAATTCGCCCTTTCGGTCTCATTTTAGGGTTTAAAGAAATTAACATGTTTTATAACATTTAATTTAAAAAATGTATTTTATACATATACATATTGAAAATAACATTTGCTTTGTGTTTAATGTTATTTGGACATAGCAACGGTTATGTGTGTGTTTATGCCTAAATATTAACTATATATATATATATATATATATATATATATATATATATATATATAAATTGTATATTATGCATAATTATTTTATTTATATTTACATTGCATACATAATATTAATATTTTACATTATTTATATTAACGGGAAAAGATAGTAAATCGGTACTTATCTCTTGAAGCGTGAATGTCTGACCTGGTATATATGCCTAGGCTTTAGCCCACTAGGCGCTCGAAGACTTCAAGTGTGCTTCATTTATCCTTCTGAGAAAGGAAGTCTTTTTTATGTGTATGTGTATGTGTATATATGTGTATGTGATCGACTTGCCGGGGATAAGGACTGGATCTTCGGATGGCTCGCTGCAGAGTGCTGAGCGAGGAGGCCTTCTTCTTCGACTTTTTCGGCAAAAGAGATAAGGTTGTAAGCAAATCGAATCAAATAGAATAGCGCGGTATTTTATTCGTATTCATGAAACTATCTGAATATTCGTATTAGTTTGTTATTCGAATATTAAAATTGATTCGTATTCGATTCGGAAATAATATTCGAATTATTCGATACTATTCAAGTATCCGATTCAAAATTTTATTTTTACTTTTTTTACAAAATCTATTTATTATAGAATGATTCGAGTATTTGATTCGATACTATTTGCATATTCGATTCGAGTATTCGAATTTTCAATATAAATAAAACATCTATAACATCAAATATTCATAACAAAAACATATAACATCCATAACATCAAATATATTAAATATATAATTTATTCTAATAATATTTAACTATATATAATTATTAAATATATTAAATAATAACTTAACTATATATTTATTAAATATATAATTTATTCTAATAATATTCACAAATATTCAAATCGAATATCATCACGCTCATATTCGTATTCGAATTATTATCCAATAAAAAAAAATTGAATTCAAATACGAATACCGAATATCGAATTCGAATACTAAATCGAATAGAAAAAAATTGATTTGTTTACAACCTTAGCCTTGGCTAATAATTTGAAATTATGAACTTCGAGAGAACATGTTTTGATACCAATTGTTAGGCTCTTGATATACTCAGTACATAGGTTAGAGGGGGGGGGGGAGGTGAATAGCCTATCTAGCCTTTATTAAAAATTTCATCATTTTTTGATAAATCAAATAAGTACATGGATAAAATATTTCTCGGACATAAATGATTTCTAATCATTGCAATTTTGTTGGGCAGGGCAGAATATATATGCTATAGCAGAGTTTAAGGATTCTGCTAGAAGTCATTGTTATAATATTTGCTTAGAAAGAGATTGGGCAGCAGAAAGATGGAAGCAAATATGTATAACATTGAAGATAAAAGTTACATTAAGTGAGATGATCTAATTACATATCGTTTGAGAACTTTTACTTCATAAGATGCACTCTTACAATTTCATGAATATAGAGTTTATACAAGATAAGAAATGGAAAAAAGGCTGAATGTAGAAAAACTTATTTTGTATTTAGAATTAAGCAGAGGTTCATCAAATGATGAACATGCTTAGTACATCAGCTTAGACTCTCTAACCTAAACTTCGATGTGGAAAACATGAAAAAGAAGCTTGAAGGGAAGGGGAAGATATATACCAAAGACTCTGCAACCAAGTCATCCCATAAACCCTGATTGGGAAAGAAAATGTAGATGGTTGAAGTTTGTGAGAAAAGAATATTATACGTTGATCAATTAGCCAGTAATTAATCAACGGAGTGCAAATCACTTGACCCACTGTGACGACTCAATACCACAACTAACAGCCCTTGCAACGTAGCACAAGTTTGCTGGCATGAATGTGATTGAGATTAGCGGCATTGGAGCTTTCTTGGGACATCTTCAAGCAGCTTATCTTCAACATCACTATTTGGTGCTTAATCTCTTACAATAGATATGGAGTCTATGTACATAAGAGATTGAGTTCTTTGGAGGAAAAAAGAACTCAAGTCAAAAAAGGAATTCTTGACTAAGCACAACTTCTCTGCCTTGTGAATTTTTTCTTTCTCTCTCACACACAAGTGTTTTATAGTTATTGTTTGAAGTCACGAACACTTATCTTCTTCTAGCACAACATAGGTTGTGTAGTCTATTCCGTTTGTCGATGAACCTCTGTATATAAAAAGAGTGATGAGAGATTTCATTTATAGGCTGAAGAAGCAATAATTCGTTGAGATACCAGATAATCTTCTAACAATTGGAGTGTCTGATCTTGAATGCATTCGGATGCATTGCTTGAACTGTTGGTTAAAAGATTGAATGAAAATATTTTATCTTGATTAAGTCCGAAGGTGAGGTTGTTTGATTTGACATGACGTACAAACCTGATGTTGTGAGAAGTGTTATGTGAATGATCTTATATAGATAAGTTTTGAAGACCGAGATCAATCATAGAAGAGGAAATGTTTGGTGGATAAACATGAAAGCAAGGCCGACCCTGAGGGTAGTCCAGAAGGGCGACCACCCTGGGCCCCTAATTTTGAGGGGCCCAAACTTATAATACAACCATATATTATATACATGCAAAAATTATACTGTTACTTAAATCTTATATATGATTTAATGTCTCATTGGATAAAGAGTTTTGATTTGGTTGAAAGGTCATGAGTTCAACTCTTTGAAAGTTATGTAAAATTTATTTTATTTTTGAGTTGTGAATTATCAAGTATTATATACTCCCTCTATTCCGGGTAAATAGTCTCCATTTGAAAGTCAATTTTTTTAAGAAAATGATAATATAGTAGCTCATTAATAATAATATGACATTTTTATATTTTAATTTTTGAAAGTGAACTCTTTAAGTGAAACATATCAAAATGGAATAGTAGACTCTTTGCCCGAAACGGATGGAGTGTATAATATGTAATGTGTCCAATTTTGGTAATTGCTTTTGTGATTTAATGATACGCTACTTATGTATGTGCTTAGAGATTTTGGATTCAATCCATAGCATAGTTGTCCAACTTTTTTTTTGCTATCAATATTTCAAGCAAAAACGTGATTTTATATTACTTTGACTATAATTTTTGTTGCTTATTTTTGTATGATTCTCAGCTTCATTAGTTGATTATGAGTTTTTATTTTAAAATTTGAATTTGTAGGGAAAACATATTTTTAAGAAAATATCTACCTAGAATAAAAGAATAAGAATTGATGAGGTGATTAAAATTCAGAGAGTAGCTCTTAATTGATAAGTTTTAAAAAAAATTTAGATTTTTTTGTCAAAAATCTAATTAATGAATTACAATAATTAAATAATCAACAAAAAACCAAATGAACATGTAACGAATGAGCCAAAAAATGAGAGAATGTGATATAATTTGATGATATAATTGAGAAAAATACTAGAAGAGTAAATAAATCTGAAATATCTTATAAATATGCTTTATAGACATTTTGCATATTTTTATATATAAGAAAATTACCAAATCAAGATAGAAAATAACTAGTGTACTGAAATATACAAAAGAAGTAATTTTAATATTAGTATGCTCGTAGATGTTATACCAATTGAATACTTTGAACGATGAAAAATTGAAAAAATATTTCTTTCTAAATTTTATTTTATATATCTATAGGGGCCCATTTTATCATTTTTACCATTGGCCCTAAAAAGTTCAGATACAACCCTGCATGAAAGCACAAACATCGATGAGAATCTTTTAGTTGTTATGAAGATCTATTGAAAATCTTGGTAACCTTGAATGCTTGGAGATCTGTTGATTTCCTTTTTTGAATTCAACATTACAGGAGTAGTAGATATTTGAAGTGTATTAGATATTGAGAGTCTGCTTGATAAATATGCTGGAGTGATATTTGATGGAGTTTGCACTTGTCACGCTAATCTGTTGATTTAGCACCATTGTCATCAGTTGGTAGGATTAAGACTTGGTACATGTACAAAGACACTAACCTAATTTAAGACTTATAGCAATTTTATTGAGTTGTTACACTAACTGGTATGCACCCCCGTTTAGTCACTCATAAAACATAATATTGTAATGAGATCAAGCAAATCACTGTATTGGAATATGAAAGTAATATAACAGATTTGATGCACATACATATTCCTAACAAGAACAATATTATATCTAAATAAATGGATCATAAAATCAATACTTTGTATTTTTAAGATATCATGTGCACTTTTTTATTCACAACCTTTTCAAACATACAAAATACAAAAATAACCCAATTTTTAAAAAATATTCTTTCATAGCTTCTTTTGTGATGAATTATATATAATATCCTTTTGACTCTTAAAACTAATATAGTGAGATTTTGGTCGATTAACTCGACATTTGGATCTATTAACTCGACCTTTGGGTCGATCAAAGGTCAATCAAAAGTCTATCATGGTCTATCAATGGTCGAGTTAATAGACATTTGATCGATCTTATTATCTGAAGGGTTTTTTTGTCTGCTCAAATTGTTTTGAAAATTGTAAGTGGTCAAAGCCTATGAAAAAACATTGCTCGGGTCAAAGACTCGTACTTGATAATTTCCTCGTTTGAGATGGAAAAGGCGTATATTTAATGATGTTGAGAATTGTTTTATTATGGACAAATAAACAAATTAAAATAATAATAATAATAATTATTATTATTATTATTAGTAAACGTGGATTATGGCGTCCATTTCGTAAGGTGCTAGTAATCTATCACACATTACTCATTAGTATTATTTATGGTTGGCAATTTTTATTTTTCAACTTTTAAGATAAGTGATTCTGTGTACTAACTTTTTATAGATAAGTGACAAGTTGGCTAGTTTTTCCCAAATTGTAGATTTAAAATTGGCAATTACAATTGAGCCCTTTGAACAATCCTGAACTTTTGGAAAGTGATGGGGCTATATCTTTGGTGCTTGTGTAATTTTTTAAAACACTTATACTGTGTTAAAATAAATTCTTGTCAGATATATTCGTATGAGTTGTACAAGCTTAAATCGTTTTAATAGAATGAGTTAAATTTAGGCCGGTCCATTTTCTTAAATTTATAATCCCTTCAGTCTCATGTTTGTTTTAATACAGATTACTCACTTAAATACATCGCGATTCATTAATTTTTACGTCATAATACATTAATTTAAATTGAATCAATTTTGTATCTCAATATATCAATTTTAATTACCTACAGCACGATGCATCAAATTTTTACACTACGATGTATCAATTTTAATTATCTAATCAATTTTGCATCGTTATGCAAAAATTAATGCATCGCAATGGAAAATCAAAGCAGACCTTCATCTACCTTTTTTTCCACTGCACAATCAACAAATGAGTCAAATTTATATACATCTTCTATACATCACAAATCCAAATCGATGTATTACGATTCACAAATATTGCATTGTAATTCAAAATTGATACATCATATTAAAAAATATGCAAACAATGAAAAAAATTAGATTCAGTCATTTCATCAAACAGTTTACATGTATAGCAATACAAAACATAAAGTAAATCTATTATGAATCACACAAACACAATGATAAAGAAGAAGAAGAATAACAACAACAACAACATCACCAATAACATAATATGAATAAGTAAAATAATGAGAAGTTAGGATGAAGAAGAAACAGTTATGTATTAACCACCGTTCTTCTTCACCATCCAACTCCTCACTCTCTTTTATTTTCATACTCTTTTAATTTATATCTTCTGGTAAATGAATTCAACAACAATGAAGAAAAAAGAAGGGAGAACAAGATGAAATTTACAACATTCTTTGAATTTAGGTATTATAAGAAAATTTATTTCGAAAAAAGTCTTTTATGATTGAAAAAAAACGAGGGAGTCGAATCAGTCGATCGAATAAATGTTTGAGAATGTATATTAGGCATCAATTTCTTCTAATAGAATCTAGAAAACTAGAGTAAACTTCACACCCTCCCGCGGAAACACGCTCATATTCCCCTTCCCTGCAAAATTATTCAGGCTATCCCATGTCATCATACGCATGTGATGTGAATACAAAAATTAAATTGATTCAGTTAATTACGATAATAATAAAAAAATTAAAATAAAAATATTTAAAACTACAAAAATTAATTACAAAACTTACGAATGAATTTTTTTTAAAAAATAAATCTAGGCCGAATAAAAATTAAATTGAGATTCAGTTAAATAAAAAATTATTCGTAAGTTTTGTAATTTGAAATATTTGTATTGTAATTTCTTTCTTTTTAAAAAAATTGTTCTAAGTTTCTCTTATTGGTATGAAATCTTTGTAATTTCGATTTCGAATAATCTTTTACTTGTTCACTTTGTCACATTCAATTTATTTTATGGTTTTTTTTGTTGTTGAGATTTTCATTTTTAAGTTTATTTCAATTAATAGGTGTTGGGTTGGTGTGCGTATGGGAGAGAGAATGCTTTTAGACGTTTAATTATGCTCTTTTTGGATGAGTTACAAAATATTATAACCAATAATATGTGTTATTTCTTTAGTTTTTGGGATGTCGTCTTTTTTAGTGTAATATGTATTGACCCGACCGCTACAAAATCTTACACATATATTAATTTATTCACATCATACTCGTTTCATACACTCATCACGTACATACTAACTAGGCAAGCCACGAAATCTAGAAATGTAGTAAAAGAAGAGTCATGGTCATGGATGAACTTCTTTAGGATGTATATTCAACATAGTAGTCTTCTTATAGTAATATGTTATTGGCAGTATCTAGTTAGACATATTGTTCTAAATCATTATACATTAACTATATGATGAATAATATATCCTGTTGAAAATGTCATAAGCTATAATCACTAAATGATTTTTTATTACAGTAAGGAAGCAATGATTAAAAACTAATTTGGGGAAAAACCCGTTATTTTTAACAAGGCTAATATATACTCCTTCCGTTCACAAAATCATATTTCGCGATGCACAAACATAAAGCACTTTCATCTGTCGCGACGTAAAAATAATGCATAAAATGCTTTTTTTTCTTACGAATAAATATAGGCTATAAAATGGTTGAAATTTTTAAAAATAAGATTGGCCCATAATTTTTCCAAAATATAAAGCACAAAAGAAACGAGCAGAAACCAGACCCAATTAGGCCTGATAATTACAACCCGCAACTTATTAACCCATCGACTCGATCTGAAAATTATCGGACCCAACTTAACCCGTTTCAACCTAAAAATATTAAGAGACTGAGTCGTGTCGAGTCAAAGTGAGTCGAACCTGCTACCCATTTTTATCTCATAATTTTTTTTACTCTATAAATGTATGAATTGTTGGGGGAAACCACCGATTATGACGGATGAAGCCGTTTTAACTTGTGATTTATTTTAACCTGACCCGATTCAACACAACTCATTTTGACAAGTTTGATATTTAAGCTTTAATGAGCTTCAATCCATTACCCGTCTCAACCCAACTTAACCAACCCAATTATCAGGCCTAGACCCAATCATAAGAAAGCCTAACCCAATCCCTAACCTTACAAACTGAAGAAAGCCTGAAAAAACATCCTCTATCTGGTAAAATGTGAGTTTTAGGCTTTTGGCCCATAGCCCTTGAAATATTCATGGCACCCAACATCAAACAATGTGAGCCCACTATTTTTTGGTCCATAAAACCGTCTCATTTTTCTATTTTTTTCCTTACATAACAAAAACATGATACTCCTTTCATTCTAAAGTTACCGTTACGTTTTGAGCTAAACTAAATGTTTTCAAATGAAAAGTTGACCTCTTACAAAATTAGAAAAACACGTAATTAGTATATGAAAAATGTACAATATTAAAAATATTATAAATTTTATAAATTTTGTAAAATTTAATGGAAATCTAAAGGATTAATATTAAAAATGTTAAATTTTCAAATAAATATGTTTTTGTTTTAATTGTCTAGTATCGGTCTGCTTGTTTTATAAAGTATTGAATCCATCACAAATAAATAGTCGTTTTTTGAAAGAAATTTATCCTAAAATGAATACCCCCTCCGTCCTAAAATAAATGACGTTTTAACAAATAAAAAATTGTCTCAAAATAAATAACGTTTTTGGATTTCGAGACAAATTTATCCACATTTTGCCAAAATAACTCATACTAATTACTCTCTAATTAAATGTTGTATTGAGAATGATTTAATGCATTGAGAATTTGAAAAGTTTTTTTATTTTAAATAAGGGTAGATCTGTTTTTTTATAAACTTCTTTAATCTATATGTAAATCTTTAAAAGTAATTTGTTTTGGGATCGATGGAGTATTTGTTTTTTCAACATTGCTAACTTTAGAACTATTTTTATAACTTTTCTTACAATTAACTGACTAAGCTTTGAAGAAGGCTAAAATTGTCTTTGTCAAAAACAACTTTCTCTAATTCAAGGCTTAGTTGTAAGAAAAGTTATAGGGTTAATGGTAAAAATAACATTTTCCTTTTTTTTTTTTTTTAAACATAGTTAGTAAATTTACATTAGTCAACTATCATGTCTCGGTGTCCATTAACATTGATATAAAGCGGAAACTAAGAGTAATTATGTATGCTAATGAGATAGGTCTCCTATAATATCGTCTTATAAATTCTAATTTATAAAATGAAGTTTCACTCTATAACATCTTAACCTACCAAGTATTAATACACAGTGGGTCGGATCAAGAGAATCCGTCTTATAGAAAATACATGTAAAACTATCTTTCCTAAGTTTTTGTTTTATGTATATCAACTGCTAAAATTACAAAATTGAAAAATATTTTGAAATCTTTATTGTATTATTACTCCATCAGTTTCGAACAAATAGTCCATATTTGAAAGTTGATTTTTTAAGAAAATGATACTTTTAGTAGTCTCTTAGTAATAAAATGACACTTTTATGCCTTAATTTTTTAAAAATGAATTTTTTAAATGAAATATCTAAAAATTAAATAATGAATTCTTTACCGAAAACAAATGAAGTATTTATGAATATCCTTCTTCTTTTTTGCAATTATGCTCCTAGTTTATTCAAAGGAGCAAGGACATGAGAGATTGACTTGTAGGTGTGGGGTGTCTGTCATAAATAACGAAAGTCTTTGAATGCGTTCATACAATACCTATGGCTATGAAAATCACGTGACAACTGGTTAGATCTTCAGTCTTTGAGTAATAAATCAAGAGTACCCACCTCTGCACTTAGAAGACACTTATGGTAGAGATGCTCTTTTATTATACTTGTACTATATCTTTCTTTTTTTCTTCATAATATAGTACTATTTCCTAAATCAATCAAGAAATTCCAATAAGTTCAAAAAAAAAGTTGTTCCATGAATGGGATTTTTTTTTTATCGATGATATGAATTATCATAGATGAATTAGTTGTGATGTGTGGCCACAATCTTTTATCGTTAGCGTTGTTTGATGTGGTGGTATATTGCACGCACGCATGTCATTTTAGTTAGCTCGAACGAGCGAATGATTTAAAGGTATTAGTTGCATGCTTCCTATTAAGTATAGTTTTTGGGATAGATAATCGTTGCGTTGCGAGGGGCACTACTTGTGAATGGTTTAAAGATATTAGTTGCGTAATTCCTATCAACTAGGATAGATAGTAACGGATAGATGGAAGTGTCGATGATCCTAACAAGTATTATTTCCTTTTCGATAACATAGTAATTACGGTAAAAACTTAAGAAATACGTGTTACAAATATTTTTCGTAAGATGGATCATCTTAATCCGATTCGTTGTATGTTGATGGGTTGAGTTGCGAGAAAATGGGGTTCCGTCTTACGGATTAGGATCCGTAAAACAGTCTTACAAGAGACCTACTCTTTTATAAGTAAATCTCTTGTGAGACTATTTTACGTATCATAATCCGTAAAATGGAGCTCCACCCTCTAACAGCTCAATTTATCAATACACGGTGGATCAAGTTAAAATGATTTGTAATATAGAAAATACTCATAAAACGGTTTTTTCTAAGCTTTTGCCAAACTTTATTTATACATGAATTAGATGAACATTGGGAGAAAATTACTCTCTTTTATGCTCTAGAAATCTTACCTCTTATTTTAGCTCATTCTATTCAACGAGCATGTTTCAAAATTTAAATCATAAATTCTTTTGACTTTTTAAATTTATCTTTATTAGTATGTTAAAGATAACACTTTAAAAATAAATTTAATCTTTATGTTAAACATATTTATGAAAAATGTACTTATTTTAAAAGTATTTGGATGTTAAACTTGAAATTTTGAGACAAGTTGACTCTACGTGTACATTTGGAAATGCGTGTATTTCTGTCACTTTCTCACCTATTGCTTTACTATGTTCTCTAATTTACTTTTTACTTTTTCACTCCCTCTAATTAAAAGAAAATTCAAAATACCAAATATACCCTCTCAGAAAAAACTTTTCTTCCGTTTTAGGTCATTTGAAAAAAAGTAATCACTTTATATATAAATATTAGTTATTTAGTTTGTGCTCTATACGATAATAATATGAGATATATTTTTTTAAAATAATAATATAATTTGTAGATATTATAATTGTATTGTTAAACTCTTCAATAATTATAATAATTTAATTTCTTCTATTGTTACTATTTACTAATATTAAACGTTTTTTTACCTAAATACTTTTAAAATCATCATAATTTTCTAACAAACGTGAGATACATATTCTCTATTGATAATAAAAAAAAATTATCTTAAGACTTTCAAAACTAACATTAAATTTGATAATAATAGTAGAATTCTTTTTTGTTAAAAACTTTTAAAACCATTATTCATTTTTAAACAATGTGGATATTTGTTTTCTATTTCTATTGGTAATAAACGTTTAACATCACTTTCTAACCATGTGGTATACATATTTTTTTATTGATAATAATAGTATTTTTTTTAAATCAATATAAATTTCTAACAAATGTGGAATACATCTCTTCTATTACTAATAATAATAATAGTTGTCTTTTATCTAAAGACTTTTAAACCAACAATTTTTTCTAAACAATGTGAGATTCATCTTTTCAATTGCTAATAAAATAAAAATTCTTTCATCTAATGACTTTTATAACCAATACTCTTTTCTAAATAATGTGTGATACATCTCTTTGTAACAAATGTGAGATACATCATCTAAAAACTTTTAAACCAATATCATTTTTCTAATCAATGTGAATTACTTCTCTTTTATTGGTAATAATGGTAGGCTTTTAAAACCAACATCACTCTCTAACCATTGTGGGTTACATCTCCTCATTTGGTAATTATAATAGAAGTTTTTTATGTTAAAATATTTTAAACTAACATCTCTTTGTAAACAATATGAGATACGTATTTTCTCTTCTATTGATGATAAAAGTAGAGATCTTTTATTTAAAGACTTTTAAAATCAACATCACTTTTAACCAAAATAAGATATATCATTTTTATTGATAATAATAATATTTTTAAATCAACATCTATTTCTAACAAATGTGAGATATACTTTTTTATTGGTAATAATAGTAAAAATTCTTTTATCTAAAATTAAAATCAACATCACTTTCTAACAATTGTGAGATATACATTTTTATTGATAATGATGGTAAGTCTTCTATCTAAAGACTTTAAAAATCAACATCAATTTCTAATCAATGTATAATACATCTCTTCTATTGGTAATAATAATATTTTTAAAACTAACATCAATTTCTAACTAATGTGAGATACATCTCTTCTATTGGTAATAATAGTAGGATACTTTGTAACCAATGTGAGATAAGTGCATCAATTCTATTTGTAATAAGAAGACTTTAATCTAAAAACTATTTAAACCAGTATTTCTTTTTAAACAATGTGAGATACATATCTTTTATTGATAATAAAAGTATAAGTCTTTAAAATAAGACTTTTAAAACTAACTTCTATTTCTAAATAATATAAGATACATCTCTTCTATGATGATAAAAGACTAAAAGTATAAAATACTTTTGTAATAAATGTAAAATACATGCATCTATTATATTTGTAATAAGAAGTCTTTAATCTAAAGACTTTTTAAACCAACAATTTTTTAAACAATGTGAGATACATATATTTTAATTGGTAATAGAAGTGTAAGTCTTTAATATAAAACTTTTAAAACTAACATCTTTTTCTAAATAATGTAAGATATATCTCTTTTATGGTGATAAAAATAGAAGTCTTTTATCAAAAGACTTTCAAAACTAACATCAATTTATAATCAATGTAAGATACATATTTTCTATCGGTAATATTAGTAGATTTCATATTGGGTTATAATTGATTTTGGTTTTAAAATTTATTAGATTAAAAAAATCTCACATTTTATTATCAATAAAAGAGGTGTATCTCACATTCGTTTGAAAGGAATGTTGGTTGTAATTTATATATATATATATATATATATATATAAGACTTCTTCTATTAGCAATAGAAGATATTAATAGTAGAGATTAATATTTCACTATTATATTAATTATTAATAAGTATTATTAATAGGTAATGGTTGAAAAACAAAGAGTCACTCATGAATGTTTGAGAATGAAGATTTATATAAAAGAGAGTTAAGTGACACAACTATAGTAGTTCTCGCTAACTTTAAATATATATTTATATATTCTAAGGGTGTGAATCGGAACCACCGAACCACAAAATCGAACTAAACCAAACCAAACCAAACCAGTCGGTTTGGTTCTGGCTTCAAGACTACTGGTTTCAAGAATTGAAAACCACGAGGTTCGGTTCGTTCACGCTTTTGGTATCGAACCAAACCAAACCGAACCGAACCAAATCACCCTATATATTTTTATTTATTTATTATATAATATATATTATATTACATTCATTAACGATTTTGAACCTTTGATTTATTCATTATATATATATATATATATATATATATATATATATATATATATATATATATATATATATATATCTTGATTATTGGAGAACTATTATTTCTTTCATTATTTGTGTTTATTCTAGAATTTGTATTGTTTTATTTATGATAATTTGTTGTTAGTAGATTATTTCCTAATTTTGATGTTAATTCCAAATCAAAATATTATTTATTGTTATTTTTAATGTTGGTTAATTTCATTAAAAATAATTTATATAAACCACAAAATCGAACTAAACCAAATCAAACAAAGTGGTTCGGTTGGGTTTGGTTCCACGTCTTATTTGGTTCGGTTCGGTTTGAGATTTTTGGAACCACTAGGAGGCGGTTTGGTTTGTGATTTTGGCATAAACCAAACCAAACCGAACCACTTACACCCTTAATATATTCCATATGCTTTCAAATTATCGTCCACCTATTCTTTTTTGTCAATTCTTAAATAATTATCTTTTTTCAAAACTTTCTCTTATAAAAAACACTTTTACCACTTTACCCTTACTTTTTCTACCTACTTTAATTATGATCTTGTACTCAAGGGTATAAAGGAAACAACACATTTCACCAATATTTATAATACAGTCAATTAATTTTTCTTAAACGATGTATCATGTTAAAGTAGACAATATTTTGAAAACAAAGGAATATTTCTTCTTCCTGAGTTACCTTTATTACGTAATCATTGATTTGATTTACACTTTAATTGATGTGCTTCATTTTCATATAGGTATCCTTGAAAGTTAGTTACTACTGTCGTTTACAAAATTAATGGTCGTTTAAACAACTCACCTTGGGTTATACAATTCATTATTCATGACCATTCAAATGACTCCCCAAAATTGTTTAAATGACTCACTATCGTAGTTTACACAAATTTATGATCATTTAAAAAACTCCTCAAAAATCTGATCTTGGGGGTACATAATTCATGTTCGTTTAAACAAAGTCATTTAAACGATTCAATAAGGGTATGTTAGATATTTTTACCTTGATAAATAATAAAAATACCCTTAAAATACCCTTTTTGGCTGTCATCTTTACCGTATTTGAAAAACATTTGAAATAGAGTAAATTATTTTTTCTTAATTTATATATCGGTTCAAACAAGATATTTTTTAGAACGGATGGTCAAATAATAAAAAAACCTCATGTCTATAATGGGCTCAATCATATGTAAGGAAGAAGAAAAGAGGATGAAGAAGAAAGGAAGGAAAGAAGGGGAGAAAAGGGTGTTTGGTTGGTGATGAGAGAAAAGACAAGACTCGGACATTGAGGTTGAGACTTGAGAGTGACTTAACCCAATCTAAGGAGCAACCCACCATTACCCACAGTAGTGTACTTGTGAATTGTGACTTTTTTGGGCTTCCTCTACGGCTCCACTGTCCTCTTATATTTAATTTACTCACCCAAAGATCTCCAAAAGTCCAAATCGCGGTTATCCCTTTTTTTTTTTTTTTACATTATAATTGTGGTGTTGACTCTACATGGTTAGGTCGGCTATAACTATGTCATATAATTATATCAATTAAGATGACAGTGTTTAAATAAAAAATATAATTTTAAAAAAATATTAAAATTATAAGATATATTATTTTAAGTAATAGATTGAGAAGTCTAATTCAAACTCGGTTTATAATTCAGGGAGGCTATTTGTAAGACGGTTATTTATAATTAACACATGGTCGTTTAATCTTGCGGCCAGATCTATCCGAGCCACCAGTATATCATACAATTTCATTAATTGAAATAATAGTGCCTAAACATATGGTGTGATTTAAGGGAAAAAATAGTTGTTGAGATACATTACTTCGAGCAGTAGTTGAGGGGTGTAATTCGAACTCGACTCATAATTGACGTGAGGATTTGTAAGAGGGTTAGTCGTAATTTACCACAATCGTTGGATCTTGCAGCCATTGAATCAATTTGGGCCGCCAATTAGCTAAACTCAATCCCCAAACTGTTTTATAACTTAGATTCCCCCCCCCTTTTCTAAATAATTACTATTTGACTGGCGCATATAAAAAAATTGATGGAGTTTATTATAAATTTTAGGTATAACATATAATTTACTTTAAAACTCATGTATATGTAGGACCCTCATTAGAGCAGGTTGAAAGATTGACAATAATTTAAAAATCGTGGGAGTAATAGATAACCATCATTTAAAGCAACTTTACGAGGTGCTTTAAAGCACCAACTTGGAGCAAAACTAGAGCTGTTAAAATGGGTTGGGTCCGTTGGGTTGGTCCGCATTGACACTTAAGAAAATGGGTTGGGTTGGAAAAATATGAACCCATTAAGAGGTGGATCAAATGGGTTGAGCCCGCGACAGGTTACGGGTTGATGTGGGTTGGGGCGGATCGGGGTGGGTTGACTCACCATATACTAATTTCACATAAACAAGTCATAAGTTTGAAATAATTAGTTTAAATCATTTTCGCTCAAAATGTAAGATTATTTTTTATATATGAAATATTAGTAAATGATTTTGAATTCGTTCAAAAAGTGACACTTATAGCAACTAAAGATGTTAGAATAAGGTATGTTAACCGCAATATTTACAGAAAAATGATTATAAGAACATACAAAAATAGTAATGATAAAATAGTTTCTTACTTCTATTTTTTTTTCTCATTTTATACTATTAATATTAGAGAAAGTTGTTAGAAAACACTATTAAAAATATAATATAATAAAATATAATTTTTTAATGAATTGTAACATTTTTTTGTGTTATTTATGATTATTTTTATTATTTTGATTAAATGAAAGAAAAGTTGGTGGGTTGACTTGCCTAACACACAACCCAAAATGAGTTTGGTTGGGTTGACAGTTTCCCGATCCACCACATTTTATAGGTTGGCTGGCCCCACCCCACCCTATAAAATAACAGGTTATAGCGAATTGTTGGTTAATCCGTCCCGTCAACCCACCTTAAGAGCTCTAAGCAAAACACCAAGAAACCAAGCTACAATTGATGGTCTCAAAGAGATCTTCATTTTGAAGTAACCTCCTCGATACTTCAAACCCAGCGCATTCCTTATGTGCACTATTCCCTGATTCCTCATTTTCATTTTACTTTTTGTTTAAATATTAATTTTGTGTTGTAGTTTTTATTTATATTGTTAGTTTTGTGTTTTGATTTAAATACTAGTTTTTTGTTCTGGTAAAAATACTACATAAAATTGTGTTTTAAAAATAAGATATAATAATAATTCAATAAATAATATATATTTTTTGCTAAAATATATTAATACAAATTAGATGAAATAAAAAATATGTTTTAAATAGAATAATAAAGAATATATTTTAAATATTCATTTTAGAGTAAAATTTGAAGTAGGACTATTGAAAATGGTGGTAGAAATTTGGTGAAAAAATTATACTATTTTAAAGATTGATGTAATTTTTAAACAAAACAGTTTGAAGCTGGTCTTATGTAATGTAAATAACTTTTTAAACCTAACTTTGAAAATAAGCTTGCTCCTAAATATTTTCTCAAGGAGGCCTCTCTTGGAAGTGGCCTTCTCTTCGGTACGGTACATTCTTTATCAAGTGATGTCAAATTAATCCTCTCTCTTTGCAAAATATCAGGGATCATGACAATACCAATGACTAAGGTCTCGTTTGGTGTAAAAATTAAAAAACGTAGCTTTTTTAAAATATAATTTTTTTTCTTGTAAATATATTTGAGAAACTATTTAAAAATGTTATTTTTATAAACAGAATAATTATAAACGCAATATATTTTTAAAACGCTGCATATTTTTAAAACGTTGCATTATAAAAAACTGTAATGAAACACTTTAAATAGAAAATGTTGTGTTTTTTGCTAGTATTTTAATCAAAACACTTTATCAAACAAGCACTGATAATACCAACTAATCAAAAAATCAAATGCTTAAAAATTTATAATAGTTTACTCCCTCCGTTTTTAAAAGATTATCTACTTTGACCCGGCATATCGTTTAAGAAAAAAATAATTAACTGTATTATAAATATTGGTGAAATATGTGATTTCTTTTAATACACATAAGTATGTGGTTATAATTAAAATATGTAAAAAAAATAAGGATAAAATATTAAAAATATTTTCTTTAAAAAAAGTTTAAAAAAAACAATTATTTAAAAATAAGCGAAAATGAAAAAAGTGGACGATAATTTAAAATTTGATTAAGTAATAAAAAAACATCTACCGATTGGAGTTGGTAGAAGGGAACGGAGTTTGGTCGATTAACAAATAGGTCTCGGTTTCAAACTCTTGTGTAGCAAATTACTCCCTCCGTTCTTAAATAATTATCTTGGTTGATCCGGTGCACAGTTTAACAAATAGGTCTCAGTTTCAAACTCTTGTGTATGCAAATTACTCCCTCCGTCCCTAAATAATTGTCTTGGTTGACCTGATACACAGTTTAAGAAAAAAACAATTGACTTGATTATTTATATTTGTTTAATGTGTTGTTTCTTTTAAAACATATGTGTATGTGACTCATAATTAAAGTATGGTGAAAAAGTAAGGATAAAGTGGTAAAAATGATGTTCTAAAAAGATAAGTTTTAAACTGAACAATTATTTTAAGACGAACGAAAAAAGAAAGAAGGATGATAATTTAGAGACGGATGAAGTACTTTAATGAACGAGGTCCCATTTTTAGCGCCTCGAAGATTAGTATTGAGCCTTTACCTTTAAAAAACTAAATAAATAAACAAACATTAGCTTTTTAAAATTATATTATAAGTAGTTTCCTCATCTGTGACCAAGTTCATATATACTCCCTCCATCCCTAATTTATTGTCCAGTTTGACCCGGCACACCGTTTAAGAAAATCTATTTGACTGAATTATTTATATTGGTTTAATGTGTAGTTTCCATTAATGTCCATACATATGTGGTCCATAATTAAAGTAGATTGAAAAAGTAAGGATAAAGTGGTAAAAGTAATGTTCTAAAAAGGTAAGTTTCAAAGTGGACAATTATTTTGGGACGGACGAAAAAGGAAAGTGAGACGATAATTTAGGGACGGAGGGAGTAGTAATTATTTAAAGTCCAAAAACACAAATTAATTACAAAATTTTCCAATTTCTCCTTCTAAAAACGAAAACATTTTTCATCTTTCTCTCTCTAAAACATCATAAATATTTCTCTTAGAAATTCCGGGAAACCTTTTTTTAATGAAGAGAGTCCTTGATCCGATAAGATTTCACGGTGGGGCTGAGGAAGGAGGTAACACAGGATTAGACTATGCCGCTGCGTTCAGTGAGATAAGCTTAGGGTTTCTATATTTGGGTTATGGGCGGTGGGTGCATTGGAGCTAGAATAGACATCAAGACTATGGTGGGAGTAATTATGTAATGAGTTTTGGTCATTAGAGAGACGATTCGTAATTAGTTTGTGTTTATAGGTGGGTAGTGGTGACTAGAGTCTAGAGATCGGGATAGTCGTTACTCCCTCCGTTTCTAAATTATCGTTTTGTTGGATTTGATGCACGGTTTAAGAAAAAATATTCGACTAGATTATTAATATTAGTTTTATGTGTAGTTTACTTTAAAGCTTATATGTATGCGGCTCATGATTAAAGTAAGATGAAAAAGTAGGAGTAAAGTGATAAAAGTGTTGTCCTAAAAAGAAACATTTCTAATAAGACATTTATTTTGAGACGGATGGATGGAGTACTTGTTAGTGTTCGATCGGATGGAGGTGGGTGTCTAGTAAGTCATGGTAGTTAATCGTATGGTAAAAGATTAAATCATAACTGCTTGTATAAAAAAATATTCTACATTGTCAAGTGAATGAAAATTTAATCCTTAAAATATAGATTCAAAATTTATTTTTTTTGCAAGTGCTTAATGTTTGAATGATTTCTAAAACAACATATAAACTTGGAAGTGAGAAAATAAAAAAGAAACAAAAAGTAAGACAATTGATTCAATATCAAACCGAAACTCTTGATATTGTTTACATTTATATGATTGAGACTCCAATTTTTAAAGTCACCCAAAATCCCCCAAAATCTCAGAATCGGCCGACACCGTGTGATAGTTAGTACTCTATGGAATAAAATGTGTAAAAATAAAGAGGGTGACAAAGATATCAGAGTGACTGGAGATGTTAATTTATCTAATCCTAACGGTTTCGGTCCTTAATAGATTTGGTTTAGGTGGTTGACAATATTATCCAGACAAAAACCTACCATTTTCGGTTGAAACATGCTGTGTTTATGATCAATGATTAAACTGGAATGTTTTTTTTCTAATTACGAGGCTTGTACGTTTTTTTAGCGTATTTTACTCGTCCCGTATATTATAATAACTATATTAAAATTTTTAATCGGTCAAACCCTAATGATTTTCGGTATTATACTCATCATGTATATTACTAATTATACTAAATTGTATGAAATATGACTTTTGGTTCAATCCTAACGATTTTCAGTTCAACCCTAACAATTTCCGTTCCTAAACAATCCATCTAGAATTACAACTCTAAAGATTTCGATTTAAATAGTAAAACAAACTAATAATTTCGGCCATATAAACATTTGGTATCACCTAGGGGTGGCAATTCGTGTTATCGTGTCGTTGTCGTGCCTCATTATCGTGTTTTAATATTATCTATCTTATTTGATCATAAATACAACAATAAATATTAATTTGAATATATTAACAATTTCGTGTGTTTCGTGTTTATCGTGCCATTTGTCTCTGTAATCGTGTTTTATAATCGTGCCTTATTGATTCGTGCTAACGTGTCGTGCCAGGCATTGCCACCCCTATATCACCGAACACTTGAAGAAGGAAAAACATTACTTTCTCTCTGGCCGTACGTTGGGAAAGGGCGCCTTCAAAGTCCCCAAGAAAGAGAAAAGGGCTTGTCTTTCCTCTCTAGTCTCTAGTTTGATGCACTACTCAGTCAGTCTTTCTTGCACTATAATGGCAAATGTATTGCTATGATTTTGATAGTTTTGGTTACGTCCCAATCATTTTTTACTTTAAGATCAATTTCTATTTGTATTATTAGATTCAGGGTTTTACTAATATAGCTTTCCAGCAAAGTATGTTATAAACTCGTCAATTTTTGTTAAAAGCTTAATGTTGACTCTCTAAATATTGACTTTGTTGAATATATAGGGCTTGTTTGGTAGTTGGATAAAGATAAACAGTATTATTAATCTCAATACTATTAGTACCCTAGCTATTAATTCTCACTTGTATATCGGGTATAGTTTTGAGATTACAAATGTTAATCTCAATTTTTTTTAGTGAGGAATACCACCCTTACCCTTGGTATTAATAGTTAGGGGATAATGACTTTATCCGGATAACTCGTGCTATTAGTCCCGATCACCTATTACGTACTAAACATGAGATAACTTGACTTATTAATCCTATCTGATATTAATCCTGATTACCAAACGGCACGATAGTGTTTTGTCAAAAAGTTATTGATGACTCTTTGAACATGCTAGTATGGACTTTCTCGAACTCATATAGGTCTCATAAATCCACATCAACATGTTTAAGGGATTATCGTTAAAACATTTAACGGAAGTTAATTTAATTACATGTAGGTTTAATTTTAAGCACGGTTACAAGTACGATTGTAGCATTTATAAATCGAAAAGTACGATGGTGAAATCGATATCCCCAATTACTATGATGGTTAAAAAAGTAATTTTAGACCCTCAATAGAAGAAGTTTGCATAATTTTGATTAGATAAACTACATTGTGTAGATTGAAAAATGAAATACTTTGTCCGTTCCATCGAAAGAGTAAACGTTTAAAATATTTAATTATTAAGGGATTTATAATTAGCATTAAAGTTTGTTATAATTATAATTTTTTTAAGCATAATTAATATGTTAATATCAAATATGGAGAGAAAAGTTGAAATATTATGAAAATTGTATTCATAATTTTTGAAGGTAAACTTTTAAAATGGAATGAACTCGTTGCCCATAACTGAGGGAGTATGACGTTAAAATTTTACTTATAAATATTTTACCAACGAACTCTAACTTAATTGGTACTACTCACTTCTTCTAACGGAGAGGTCGGATGTTCAAATCCCACTAGAGACACTCTGGACTTTACAACTTTCAAAAAAAAGGTCGAGCGTTCAAGCTTTTTCAGAGGTAACGTTGTTGTCTAAGCCCTATCCAAATACCCATTTAGCTTCTCGTTTATTTTAACGAAGAGGTCGAGTATTCAAACCCTACCAGAGGCACCTTAGTACATCACTACTCTCAACCGAGAGGTCAAGTGTTCAAAACCTCACTAGAAGTACCATTTATTCTAACTACACCAAATACATCATATATCTATAATTATAGTCTCATTTCTTAAAAATAATAATTGTTTTAGTGCAATTTTAAAACAAAATACAAACAATTAAAACTATATTTATAAAAAAATTGGACTTGTCCGATATGACTTTCCTGATTAAGATGAAGAGAATGAAAAATACTAATCCCTCTGTTTTTAAAATATTATCTGGGTTGATTCGGCACATCGTTTAAAAAAAGCGAATTGACTGGAATCTAAATATTAGTAAAATATATGGTTTTCTTTAATGTTCTTGAATAAGTGACCTAAGTAGAAAAAATAAGAATAAAGTGGTAAAAATATTTTCCTAATTTTTTTTTTGAAAAATGATAATTATTTAAAAACGAACGAAAAAAAATGTAGATAATAATTTGCAAAGTACAAGTACACGATTCAAGGTACAAGTAACTCCATTTTTGATAATAATTTGTAGATAAAAAAATGTAGAATCAGGAGAGAGAACCAAATAACTCCATTTTTGAGGTCATATGACTCATATCTCCTAAATTATCGACTCCTTAGTCCTTACAAGTACAAGTACACGATTCAAGGTACAAGTATATGATGCAAGAGTTGATATATCAAGCATTATTCATTGCGGCAAAAACTTATGTAAGAGTGTTTTATGGATATTTTTTGTATGATAGAGTTTTCTTATCGTACCTACCGTATGGCGTATATTGATTGATTGAACTGAGAAAGTAGGACTCCGTCTTAATAATAATTAAGATCCGTTAAACCGACATAATTATACGAGACCTACTCATATATCAAGAATTGAAAAGAGTGTTACCAAGTCTCTCTCTCTCTCTCTTTCTCAATTCAGTACCTGAGTTAAGCTTGTCAATATCGAATTTTGATCCGAATTCGATTCAAAATTTTAGATATATTTTTATAACGGTTCAATAACTCGAATTTGAATCTGATTTCGATAATCTATTTACTTAACGGATTGGAATCAAATATGAATTTACCTATATCCGATCTGTTAATAACCTGATCCGATCTGAAAATACATATTTCTTATTATTTATATATATAGAATACACAATTATATATAAATGTTGTTTTTTGGTCTTCTTTTCTTTCATATTCTTATTGTTTTTTATTCATAAATTTTTATTTGGGATTAAATCAAATATTTAATCGAATTTGTTAATTGATAACACGTTCGTATATGAATGAAAAAACATTTGATCCGTCGAATTATCGAATCAACAATATAATGTATGGAATCAAATTCAAAATTTATCTATATTCAATACAGTGAACTCGTTTACTTTTTTTAAAGGTAAATACAGTGAACTCGTTTACTTTTTTTTATTTAGATATTTTCTGTATATAATTTTTTTCTTTGTCCTACAAGCCAATCACGTGCGGCCTGTGCCGTACCGGTAGCCTTGCAGGCGTTGATGTTTTCGCCTCTGCAAAATCTCTGCCACCACCATGTCCATGACCCCGCCACCACTAGTGTATTATTATTTGCAGATTCACGTACACTGTACACACACTAAACAGTAAAAAAGTAGAAATTACAGACAAATTTCTCTCTTACTTTAACGTCTCATTCACTTCTCCTTTTCAATTTCTTCGTGTCCATACCCATTAATGAATGTTTATAATCTATTTCTTTTTCCATGTAAATCGTTAGTTGTGGTTAGCGTAATTTATTTATGGTCGTCATTTAGATTTTACGCTATTTTATAATATAGATGTTAAATTTTCTTTAATTTTTTTGAATAATTTTATATACTTAACATGAAAATTTTGAATAATTCAAATGTCTTCCAAGCAAGGATGAATCCCGAGCACTCAGTCTCATAAGTTAAAGAGTAATAATAAAAAAACATAAAATTGTAAAAATATTTTTCTTAAAAAGAAAGTTACTGATGTGCTAGGCTCAAGTTGGGTCACGAGCGAAGCACGAGCTAGCATCACGTGCCAGTCACGAGCATAATTAATATGAGGTCCGCCGACCTAACGGATAAAGTAATTGAGACATCAAGCAACGAGCAGTGCAACTCCCGTCTAAACCTGGCCGGGCATAGACCTTGCCTGTCCGACCAGAGGCCATGCCCAAGAGGGACCACACTCACACCGGCAAAAATCGATTCACCTGCCCAAACCTCGACGAGCAATGGCCTTGCTAAATTACCGACCAACTGTGGACACCCCTGATTTATATTTACCTCGAGTAAGTATACATCAAATAGCCGGGCAGAGCCTTGCTCACTCGGGCACATATCAGGCAGGAAGCTCTGAAAACTTGCTATCCAAGACAAGTCAAAGGTTTTCATAGTCGAACAGGGCACTTACCTTATCTGCTCCTATATTCACGCGGCCGGCCGTATATCATGCCTAAAATCAAGGGATTCTCTCCTTGATTGACTGTGTATCTATGAAAATAGAATCCCACACGGATTCTAGGTCATTTGAGGCCTATAAATACCCCTCCATAACCCTAAACAAGGTACACACACTCTTTTTTTACCTTAGAAACTCTGTCGAATTCTCTCTTGACATTGACACTCGATACTTACTCTTACGCCGGAGGGGTTTCGCGAGGCCCTGCCTTGCACTTCCACTCAGGTTTTCTGTACTCTCAGCTAGGTTCAAGGAAGCATATTTAAGCCCAGATATCCAACCCAACACACGAACAACCCCAGCTGAGATTTTACGACATCAGTTACGCAAGATAATTTTTTTTTGAACAAATGAAAAATAAGAGACAATAATTTTGGACAGATGGAGTATTATAAGCAATGTTAAAGACAATTACTAAGTACATAATTATACTTGCAAAATGATGTAGCTATCTTATATGTCATGTACTTGGTTTTAGTTTTTAACTAAAAATGGTGAGTCCATAAAATACTAAACAAGATGGCAAAAAATATACTCCCTCCGTCCCTAAATTATCGTCCTCCTTTCCTTTTTCGTCCGTCCCAAAATAATTGTCAATTTTGAAACTTATCTTTTTAGAACATCACTTTTACCACTTTACCCTTACTTTTTCACTCAACTTTAATTATGAGCCACATACACATAGGCCTTAAAGGAAACTACACATTAAACCAATATAAATAATCAAGTCAATTGTTTTTTCTTAAACTGTGCGCCGGGTCAAGCAGGACGATTATTTAGGGACGGAGGGAGTACAACATTATTTTGTACATAATGTTGGATACTTATTATATGCATGTAGCGTCACTCGTTCGCATATTGTTTCGGTGAGTTCCAAAATATTTGGTCATTTAAATATTCAGGGCTTTTCAATTGTTCTACTCAAATAGTCGACGTTTGAAAAGTTTAATAATTAAGTCAGTTATAAGTAGTATTGAATTCGGTCATAATTACAATAATGTAGGAATATAATCAATAGTATATTAATATCAAATGTGGATTATAAGGTTGAAATGTTTTGGAGATTGAGGATATATTGAAATCGGAACATCCCAAAAAAATAATAATAGTAAACTATATTCCTAAAACATATGGAGTATTAAATTTATTATTATATTTTTAATTAAGTTGAGCTTTTCATTTACAAGATAAATAATGTACATAAATTTATTAGAGAATAATATCTTTATATTATTCTTGTTTATTTGTAATTAGTAATTAGTGGTAATTACCTTGTAGAGTTCTTTCCTTATTATGTTCTTTCCTTGTATAGGTTTCTTGTACCCTACTCCAAGTGTAACTCTAACTGTATCTCTCCCTATAAATAGGTGATTTAATCAATGAATTGACTATGCCATTATTCCTAAACTTTATTAGTTTCTTCATGGTATCAGAGCTCGCTCCTAAACCCTTGCCTTCTTCCTCTAGCCGCCTCACTCCTTCTCTCTCCATGGCTAACGGAAATCACTCCATCACCATTAAAAACCCTCTTGATCCCACACAAACCTTCGACCTCATTAACATCTCCCACTACAACATCACCAAGCTCACATCCACCAACTATATAGCATGGAAACTTCAAGTTGAGGCCACCCTCATTGGCTATGACCTCTACAAGTTTAGACTGGCTCACATCCATGTCCGCCTCCCACTGCCCTCACTAAGGATGCTCAAACATCCAAGGACGCTCCCACACCCAACCCAAGATTACCAACCCCGATCCTAAGCAAGACAAACTTCGCTTGGTGCTTTGTCGGCTTCCTCTCTCGCACCTTGGTCCCTTGATCCAACAGCCGCCACTACCCGTGATGCTTGGCAAACCCCTTGCTCACACGTATGCTCGCCCAACCCGCGCCACATCAAGCAGACAAAGATTACCTCAAGCGAAGCCCAAGGGCACTCGCCTATTTCCGACTACATGCAAATCTAAAGGAAGGGTCGATGAACTCGCCGCCTCAAGAAACCACTTGATCACGAGGACCTCATCGAGACCATCCCTGGCTTGATGATGACTACCGCCACATTGTGGATGTGGTTGAAGGATCGGACACCCCCATCTCGCTTGATGAGCTCCATGAAAACTCATCAATCGCGAGCCGCTTGAAACAATCTCGCATCTGCCCCTCTCACCTCGCTCTCGCCAATCCCGCCGCCTCGAGGATCAATAGCTGCCTCGTCTGCTTCAAGACTCCTCCGATGCTCACATCCATCCCAACCTCCTAGCAGCCTCTCGCCTCTGGCCTCGCCTCGCCTCGGCCGACCATACCTCGGCAAGTGTCAAGCATGCCGCCAACAAGGCCACTCTGTTGCTCGCCGCCCCAACTTCCAACCTGGTCGCCACCACCTCTCCGCCTCGCCTCCTCCCAACCTCGCCATTGGCTCCAAGTGGCAACCACGGGCTCACCTCGCCACCTCGGCCGACACGGGACACCGAGCCGGTTACTCGACAAGGGTGCTTTCACCATGTCACCAACGACCTTGGCAATCTCTCCCTTCACTCCACCTACGCTGCATGGACGACATAGTCATTGGTGATGGTACTGGTTATCAATTTCAAAACCGGTTTCTCCTCTTCATACACCCACACACAATTTTTCCCTTCATAATGTTCTCTTTGTTCCTGATATGAAAAAGAATCTTATCTCTATATCTCAATTTTGTACTTCAAATAATACATCCATTGAGTTCTTACCAACTTTTTTCATGTGAAGGATCCGCCGACAGGAGAATACTATCGACCTGACAGCCTAAGGACTCTGTATGAATGGCCGGCCACTACTACCCCACCTCGCCCATCCGCTTGTGTCGCCTCCAAAGTCTCTCACCAGATTGGCATCATCGCCTTGGTCATCCGTCTGTCCTATTCAACGACAATTTCTATCTAGCCTAGGTTTAGATTTAGACACTACTAGCACTCGCCTCTTCATTGTAATGCTTGCCTTTCTAATAAAAGTCATAAACTTCCGCTTCATCAAAATACTATTGTGTCTACTATTCCTCTCAGAACCTGCTTATACCGATGTTTGACCTCGCCTTCCATCCATTGATGGGTTCAAATACTATGTGATCTTTGTTGATCATTTTACTCATTACATCCGGTTATACCCGCCGACGCAAGTCCGAGGTCGCCACCATCTTTCCAAATTTAAAGCCCCGGTCGAAAACTTTTAAAACCACCATTGTCACTCTTTACTCTGACAATGGAGGCGAGTACATGGGACTTGCCCTGACTCGTCCGCCGCCTACCTATCCGCCCATGGAATCTCCCATCTCACCTCGCCCCTCACACCTCTAACACAATGGGTTCTCCGAACGCCGCCACCGCCATATTGTTGAAATCGCTCTCTCTTCTCTCGAGCATCACTTCCACGCTTCTTCGTCGCTTGCCTTCCAAAATGACCTACCTCATAAATCGCCTACCTACACCCACTCTTGCTCATCGCCTCCATACCACAACTCTTTGGCTCCCCGCCAAACTATTACAAACTTCTGCCTTGTCGCTTTCATACCCCTGGCTCGCCTTACACCGCTCACAAACTTGATGCTCGCTTCCACCCCATGTGTCTTCCTGCTACTCGCTCACTCGTAGTGCCTATCTATGATCCGAGCACCGCTAAATCAGACATTTCGTCATGTCCGCTTTATCGAAGTCTGTTTTCCCATGTCCACCCCTGGCCACTAGTCCCGCGCCTGGACAAACTCTGATAAGACATCTTGCACCCCCTCATGATTCGCTTCTGGCCACTCACACACACCGGCTCTGGCCGCCCTTGCCTCCCCGCCGTTGTCTCCTCGCACTAATCGAATGTGGTTGATCTCGCCTCCCATACCCCAGCCTCTTTCCCGCTCGCTACCAGCCCTGGTGCCCGCCAAATTTCTTCCCTGGCTACTGCCTTTCCGCCTCGAGGATGGTCCCTACTCCCACTTGCACCATGCTCGCCGAGCCTCGATCCCTGCTCCTCGTGCCAGCACTCGTGCCTCGCCGCCCTCTGCTCATGTGGCCGCCGCAGCCTGGCCGAGCCCGATCCCTGCTCCCGTGCCCGCACTGCTCACGACTGCCCTCGGCCGCCTCGGTCCCTACTCGATCTAAAAACAATATCTACAAACCCATCAAGAACCGAAGTCTTTCACTAACTGGCAATGACAAAGGAACCAACAAGTGTCACCCAGTTCTCAAAGATGGGAAGTGGGCCAGCCATGTCTGAGGAATTTGATGCACTTGCTCTCGCAATGGAACTTGGGAACTTGTGCTCGCGGCCGATGCTCGCAATATTGCCTACCGCAAGTGGATCTACCGTATTAAACGCCATGCCGATGGAACCGCTGACCGCCATAAAGCTCGCCTCAGGCTAAGGGATTTCACCAATGACTGATTGACTATCACGAGACTTTCACCAGTTGATTAAGCCAATTCATCGCTCGCTCTGTTTCGCTCTTTAGTAGCTGCCAAGGCGGATACTCGCCAACCGGATGTTAACAATGCCTTTCTTCAAGGCAATTTGTCCGAGGAGGTCTTCATGGCTCAACCACTGGGTTCACGATAAGGACAAACCTCATCATGTGTGTAGGCTTCACAAAGCCATTTATGGTCTCAAAAGCCTCACAAGATGGTACAACGAGTCGCTACGCTTTTGCCTCCTGCTTTCAAAACTCTGGTCGACACATCGCTGCTCATCCTTCGCATCGAAAGCACCATCATCTATCTTCAGATATGTGGATATTACATTTTTCATGGAACCGTTCACCGCATCCGCACCTTCATCTCTCGCCGCTAATCGCTTCTCTCTCAAGGATCTTGGTGATCTTCTACTACTTGGGTTGAGGTTGTGTCCAAGTGGTCTTTCCCAAATGGGTTATTCGATCTCCTTGTCAGCACCCAAGATGACCGATGCTCGCCCTGGCTACGCCCTTGCTACCTCTCCGCCTTGACTTTCACCTGCACGCTTCTCATCCGACTGGCCTTGGCAATGCTTGGAGTCTTCAAGATTCTTTCTTTCCTTGATGTTCCTTTCGGCTGCCAACAAACTCTCCCAGCCATGACGATTCCGACCACCGAGCACTGAATGCGGTAAGAGAGTTCTTCTGATCTCGTGGTACTATCAATGCGGCATCCTCCTTCATCGCCGGCCTCCTCCTCGCCTCCATGCCTTCACCGATGGACTGGCCGGCAACAAGGATGACTACACGCCCACTGCCTATATTGTCTATC
>CM028382.1:23456982-23475244 GCA_013146195.2 Codonopsis lanceolata | reverse complement strand
CTGCGCAAACCTTTTACTCACTTTCCTTGGATATGAAGCCTCCGGCCGCTTCATATAGATCTCTTCCTTAATGTTTCTATTAAGGAAAGCAGTCTTCACATCCATTTGTCATATCTCATAGTCATAATACGTTGATATGGCCAGTAAAATTCGAATGGATTTAAGCATTGCTACTGGTGAAAAAGTTTCCTCATAATCAACATCTTGTTTTTTAGTATAACCTTTTGCAACCAAGCACGCTTTATAGGTTGCTACCTCTCCATCTACTCCAACTTGTAGACCTATTGCAGCTAATGGGAACAATTCCTTGTGGTGGGTTCACCAAGGTCCAGACCATGTTGGAGTACATAGAGTCCATTTCAGACTGCATGGCTTCTTTCCATTTCTTGGAGTCGATGTCTGACATCGCCTCTCCATAGCTCTTTGGATCATTATCCAAAATAAGTTCATCTTCTTTGTTCTTTAACAAAAGATTCAGTTTTTCAAGTGCTTTTGACACCCTTACCGATTTTCGAAGAGGTTGTGTTTCAGATGGTCGGCAAATTTGGTGTGTTATCGTCGCGACAATATTGGGAATATTCCTCAGAGTTATTATAATCTATAACTTAAATATAGATATCTAAGTAAGTTTTCCTTTTTGTTTACATTTTAATATATATAAATAGTTAAAATGTAAACATTTAATTAGTTTCCTTTCTGTTTATATTTCAATATATAAATAGTTAAGATATAGATATTTAATTAATTTCTTTTCTATCTTTACTTTAATGTAGAAATAATTATATTTTCTTTTACTTCTAAATTAGTTCTTTTTATGTCTTTACTTTAAAATAGAAGTAATTATATTTTCTTTCTGTTTAAATTAGTTTCTTTTCCGTTTTTACTTTAAATGTAATAATAGCTACATTTCCTTTTGTTTAAATTAGTTTATTCTTTCGTCTTTTCTTTAACGTAAAGTAGTTATAATTTCTGACAATTTATTTAGTTTCATCCATGCATTCACTTAAAAATAAGAAATAGTTATGTTTCTTGTTATTTAATAAATTTCTTTCCGCATACATGTAATGTAAATAAAGTTTGTTATTAGTATAAATGTTTTATCCTTAAAATAGCTTATAAAAATGTTGTAATTATTCTTTAAGTTGTATTATTCCAGCTGTAATTTTACATTCTGAGCTGCCTGGCCCAATAGGCCCAAGCCATGAGCCACGTGTCAGGCGTGTGTATACTCCGAGCAAGCGAGCAGAGGTGTTATGCGAGCAACCGGGCAAAACTTTAGTGTTGGGCAGGCTAGCTACTTACGAGATGGGGGCTCGGCTAAACGAGCAAAATTGATAAACGAGCATCAATGCCCGTCTTTGTCAGTAAAAGCTATTAACGATTGAGGACGTTCATGTCAGGTAAAGAACAAGGTAATGCGATTAAGGGTGGTTACACCCGAGCAAAATCCGGGCCGAAGGCTACACCGTTTGTAGGGAGTTAATGCCAATCATAGGCGATTAATGCCAATCATGGCGATTAATACCAATCATGAGTGGTTAATGCTAATCATGGGCGGTTATTCATGATAATGGGCGATTATGCCTCCTACAAGATATAAAAGCTTGGCGAAATTTGGAGAGAGGTATGCGCTTAATCTGATTCTCTAGACAAAACTACGTCAAATTATTTACTCAAGCGCTTATTTGTGTCTTGATTGACACGGAGGGCCTTGGCAGGAGTGCCTGCCCGCCTCAGCTTTATTTTGCTTGTTGATATTGCAGTAGTTTTGGGGCGTGAGGATTCAAAAACACGTTGAAAGCCAGGTGTTTGGATTGGGCTTGTCTAGTGTGTCCAGATTATCTTGGACGCATCAGTTGGTTCCGTTGCCGGGAAAAGTCTTTACGGCATTAAGGTTTAGTTAGATATTCTTTGTTTTTCGAGTTTTTATCCATGGCGGAGAAGCGGAGTTAATGGTGGTAGCGATCGCGAAGAGGAGTACGGGACCGGAATCCCGGCCTGTCAGTGCCGAGTAATAATGTCCCTCCGCCCCATGATGCGCCACGCCACCGGCTCAATCAGCGTGGGGTTGATTCATTAGCAGTCTTTGAAGTCTTTGATTGGGTTAGCCCACGTGAGTTTCGTGAAGAAGCTTTACGTCGAGAGAGCCATTTATGCTAGGTCGAGATGCACCAACTCAACCTGGCCCGATTGCTATGGGCAAACCACCATTGCCCATCGAGTTGGATCCATTGCCGCCGCTACTGTCGACACTTAGGAGTCGAGGCGGTGGAATTTCACTGCCATAGGGAAATCGAGATGAATCCTTTGGTCGTTCATTCGCAACCACGCGTGCATGGTTCTAGCGTCATGAGCAACCCGGAGGGAAGTAAGGCCGATCATCGTAGGGTTGTCCCTAGTGTCATTCAAGGTTGGGACCTAGAGTTGGCGGGATTCGGCTCGATCACGTCGTCGGCGTTCGCCTTCCCACGAGAGGTCGCGTGCGCAGACTCCGTTCATCTTCACCACGGCGATCTACGTGCCCATAGTCGCCGGATTCGCGATCACCCGAGGGGTTCTTATGTTCGGAGGTGTAGAACACCCTCTCTAGGCAGTCTCATCGGTTGCACCTATGCACGGCTGTTGGGGGCACCTCGAGGGGCCGAGGCGCGAGCCGTGGGGGCTCACATGGCCGTTGCGGCTATGGGACCCCAGTCCCTCCTGCACTGAGTACGGCCTCGGTAGGGGTGGTTTGCACTTGACCATTAATATGCAAGATTTCGAGAGTTGAAGCCGGATGGAGGCTTGGGAACAAGGCCAGGCTCTCGATGAGAATTTTTAGGTACATCTGCTAGCCCGTGGCACCATGGATCGAGAATGCTCCGCCCGACACAGTTGATATTTCCAACATTAAAGAATATACGGGCAAGACTAAGGCTAGGGAGCTGGTTGATGTCTTTTGAATCTCAAATTGGCTTGGTAACTTCGATGAGGCGTTAAAGATCGGAGCTTTTGTTGGTGCGCATTACAAGGGAAAAGCTCTAGCTTGGATGGGAGCGTTATTGCCACGGCTTCGATCAACAATTGGGCGGATTTGCGAGCAAAAGTTTTGGCGGACTTTGGGGACAGACCTGGTTGGTTAGCGAAAACAAGGGCCGACTTGTCTAAGGTTAAACAAGGTGCACATGAGTCAACGGCGAGTTACCTTGAGAGGTTTACCAAGGTATTGGAGCAAGTTCTCAGTCGGTAGGCCGAGCAAGAGGTGACATTGCATGTTTGAGGCACCGGATTTTCGAAGGTGAAGGTGGTTTGCGGTCGAGTGAGTATCACGCGTGAACCAGAAGGCCTTGACGCAGGCGGAGATATGCTCATGCGAGCACAAAAATGGTCTTGTGGGGAGGACAGCGAAGAAGGAAAAGAAAAAGGAGAAGCAGGTGAAGAAGTGGGAAATGTTAAGGGAAAGCGGTCGGTTGGAAGTGGCGGTTACAATAAGAGCAAGAATCTCGGTATGATCGTCAGAAGGAGTTTCTTCGTGAATCGAGACTTGACCCCACTCAACACGTGCGCGAGGACATTATGTACGAGATAAGGAGCGAGCTTCCTAATCCTCCTCGAATGAATCCGGCTATCATGATGATTATGGGCATACCACAGAAGAATGCTGGCCATTGAAGAAGGCCATTCAGAAGTTGATTAACGAGGGGCGGTTGGATCGTTTCAAGCGGGATGCGAGCAATAAAGGGAATGCTCCTAGGCGAGAAGCCACCGTCGGGGGTAATCAATGTTATAATGGATGAGGAGCTCACTCAGGAGCCACACAAGCAAATCTACTCCTTGTCAAAAGTGGTGGATCGACCCAACAACTGCGGGGATGGAGAAGCAGGCCATCTGATTTACTCGCGGCGAGTTGGCGAGAGTAATGTTGCAGCAATCGTTGATTGATCGTATCGGCGTTGGTTGATGGATGGGTTGTGCAGGGATCTTAGTGAATCTGGGAGCATCTTAGGGATGTGATGTATTACTCTTGTTTTCAGGGTTTGGAGTTGAGTGATGATCGCTTGAAGCCATATGCTGGGGCTTTAGAGGGGTTTACAAATCACAAGGTCCCGGTTAAGGGCACTGTCGAGCTGGAAGTATTTATCGGTGAGGACTCGGGACCAGTGAAAAAGATTACCTTTATGGTGTCGATTTGAAATCTCCTATAACATTATCTGGGTGTAGAGCATGGCCAAGTTTCAAATGGTAGCGTCAATCCCACATCGAGCAAATTTTATACTGAGACAAGGTGGGAGTATTGGGAGCCAGCCGCGGCTTGGTGCTTTCGAATATGTTAGAATCTGTGCAGAGGAAAAAACAAAAGTTGACCTTGGAGGATGGCGGCGAGGTTACTTATCGGCACCGAAACTTCTCATGTGATTGTAGGACCATCGGTGGTAGCGATGGTGAGGAGGATTTGGAAATGGGAGCAAGCTCGTGCCGACATTGAAGTCGGGGACAAGGTCAAAATGTAGAGGATACGGTTGGTGTTTCGAGCAGATATTGAGGTTATTCCATCTTCTTCTAGTCAGTAGATTCTGCAGAAGCGAGAAGAGGTGGCCAGGAAGGTGTTAGCAATCCTTTGCCAGCGTCGGGGGGATTTAAGGAGCCAGAATGAGGTCGTTGACCTTATGGATGAATCTTTGCCCAGCGACCATATCGAGGAGCCAGGTTGAGGTTATGGAGGTAGATCGGCTTGATAAAGTTGAGGATCGGCCGAGAAGGATGAAAAAGTGGAGTGTGACACGCTCCAAATGCGAGAGAGCAGAGTTCTACGGCTCAGGCGAGGCTTGAAGAGGTAGTCATCAATCCAAATTATCAGGCGAGAAGATCAAGATTGGTCGGGCTTTCAGCGGAGGAGGCGAAAGCTTAATTAGCTTGTACAAGGCAGTTTGGATGTTTTCGGCGACGGAGGACATCTCAGGGGGTGAGCGAGGCGTGGCCTTTGCATCAGGTTGAATGTTGATCCGGCTTAGGCCAATCAGCGCGACCTCGGAGTTTACTCGGTAGAGAAGGATCAAGCGATCAAGGAGGAAGTTGAGAAGTTGCTTAAAAGCGGACATATTGAGGAGATACATTATCCAACTTGGTTGGCTAATGTGGTTATGGTGAAGAAGTCAAATGGCAAGTGGCGGATGTGTGTTGATTTCACGGATTCTGAATAAAGCTTGTCAGAAGGATTGTTATCCTCTTCAGAAATTGACAAGTTGGTCGGCGCCATTGCGGGGTTCGAGCTCCTCGGCTTTATAGATGCTTACTCAGGGTATCATCAAGTGAAGATGGTGAACAAGATAAGGCTTTACTGACTTCAGAGCGGCGGGGCTGTATTGTTATAAGATGATGCCTTTGGTTTGAAGAATCTTGGGGCCACTTATCAAAGGATGGTCAGCAAGGGTGTTTAGCTCGCGGCTCGGAAGAAATGTGGAGGCTTATATCGATGATATGGTGGTCAAGACTAAAGAGGCGCGTGAGCATGGAGGATTTGGGTGAGACTTTTGCTAATCTCGGGAAGAACAACATGAAGTTGAATCAGAGCAAATGTGTGTTCGGGGTAAAGGGCAAGTTCCTCGGTTTCATAGTTCTTGAGAGGGAATTGAAGCTAATCTGAGAAAATAAAGGCATTAGTCACTATGAAGCTTCCTCGTTGTGTTAAGGATGTGCGAGAGGCTTAATGGCGGGTGATTGCTTTAGGAAGGTTCATCTCGAGATCGGCGAGAAAGGTGCTTGCCTTTTTCAAGGTTCGGGGGTAATAAAGGGTTTGAATGGACTCTGAATGCCGAAAGCTTTCGAGGAGTGGTGAAGTATTTGGGAAGTCCACCCTTGTTGAGTAGCCGGTCTTTGGGGAAAAGCTATATGTTTATCTGGCGACTAAGGCGCGGTAGCCATTGTTTGATTAGGGAGGAAGGCAATGTACAAAAGCACATTTACTATTATGTATCAAAAGCCCTCAGCGATGTAGAGGAAGATATTTTAATCTGAGAGAAATTGGCTTACTTCTTGTTGTTCTTTGCTCGGAAACTTCGAGCTTATTTTTTGCTCATTCAATTGTTGTGTACAGATTTGCCTTTGCGAAAGATTTTGCACAAACCGAGATACCTCTGGTGGGTTACTTACTTGGTCAATTGAGTTAGCAGGAGTTTGACATCGATTATCGGCCCGGCGAGCAAAAGGCGCAAGCTATAGCGGACTTTGGGTGAGCTGAGACAAGCTTCAAGGATCTGTCGAGGAAGAGTAGAGAGTAAAGCAACGGTGACAGTAATGCAAGTCAAGCCGAGGCCGAATATTCTTTGGGAACTTCATGTTGATGGTTCGGCTAGTCGATTTGGGAGTGGTCTTTGGTTCTAGTGTTAGTTCCACCAAGATGTAGAATTTGAGAAGGCATTGCGTTTCAAATTCGGCTTCAAACAACCAGGAGTGAATCTGAAGCTTTAATTCTTGGTCTCGAGCTCGCACAAGACATTGGAGTGCGAGGTGGTGATATATTGTGATTCTCGGTTGGTGGTAAATCAAGTCAAGGGTGACTACGGAGTACATCACCCGATCTTGGTTCGCTATTGTGCGATGGTGAGAGAAATTTTGAAAGATTTTGATTCTTGGGAATTAGTAAGAATTGCTCGGGAGGATAACATGCGGCATTACATCGAAGATGGTGAGGATGAAATTCAATCTTTACATCCACGGAGTCATGATCGAGCATTTGGAAGTTCTGTCATCGAAAAGGAAGTAGTTATGGACATAGAGCTGCAAAATGTTGGATAGATGATCTTCGAGCTTACATCGAGCACGGGATGCTACGAAGATAAAAGGATCGAGCTAGGACCATTCGAGAAAGCGGTCATGCCGTTACATTATCTTGGATAACATTTTGTATCGCAGAGATCTTATACCCGACCTTTATTGAGGTGTGTCAGTCGAGAGATGACGGAGGGATCTTGGGCGAAGTGCATGAAGGCAAGTGTGGAGGTCACCACGGCCAGCGATCATTAGGCGAGAAAGTGTTAGCGGTGGATTTTATTGGATAACCTTGCGACGGGATCTTGAGAGATGTATGTTAAATCGGTGTGACAAGTGTCGGCGTTAGCGGACATTCCACGATTGCCATCTAGAAGCGGACTCCGTTATAGCATCATGGCCATTTGACATGTGGGGAATAGACTTGATTGGTCCTTTTCCGTTGCTCGGTCGAAGTTCAAGTATCTTTGTGGTTGCGGTCGATTATTTTACGAAATGGGTGGAAGCGAAGCCATTGGCGACCATAAGTGAGGTAAAGCGTCATTGACTTTGTACATGAGCACGTATGGTGCGGTTTGGAATCCAGCGAGCAATTGTATCGATCATGGGACCCGGTTTTGGAAAAAGTTTACCAAGGCATGCGGCGGATGAGGGTAAAACATTGGCAATCATCGTAGGCGTATCCTGAGGTAATGGGCGGTGAAGCTGCAAATAAGCAAATCTTGCGTGTTGAAGAGGAATTTGGAAGAAAATTTGGAAGATGGGTAGGCGAGTTGCCTTACGCCTTGTGGGCGTCGAGCGGCGATAAGGGGTCAACGGGAGGCGCCTTTTCTGCGGCTTATGGGTGCGATGCTATGGCTCCAGTAGAGATGTATTTGCCCACTCATAGGGTCTTAAACTACAATGCTGGGTCTAATCACACAGCTCGAGCAGCAGATTTGGATTTTTTGGAAGAAAAGCGGCTGGAAGCCAAAATGAGAATGGCCAACTATAAGCAACGAGCAAAGGCTCGCCACGATAAGAGAGTTAGGTGGTCGATCATTATTTGTGGGGGATTGGGTCCTTCGTAAGATTGAGGCACGGGCCATCGGTGAGTGGGGAAGTTGTCACCAAGCTGGGAAGGACCTTTTCGGGTTTCGAGAATCATTAAAGAAGGCACCTACATGTTGCGAACAGAGGATGGTGATGAGTTAAAGCATCCATGGCATGCGGATCATTTGAAGAAATATTATTGGTAATTGATTTACGATATGTAATTCTTTTATCTTTTTCTTTCATGATAATTATCAATGGTGAAACTCGATTGTCTTTTCAATTGTGTTTGGAAAGCGGATCTTTGAGTTGGCTTTTATTGTTTGTCGATCATTTCCTTTATCGAGCATGAGCTTTTCAGCCGGTTAAAGGGTGAGTTGAATATTTTTCAAGTATTTGATCGAGCATAAAAGGGCTTTATGTTTGAGAAAATTTGAAAAGATATTTCGGTTCTCGAATTAGTCTCTTGTTTCGAGCATAGAGGGCTTTATGCTCGTAAGGGGAGGATATTCGAGGGGGATTTAGCTAAATGGTGATCGCTTTCGAGCGAGTAAAAATTTAGTTACATGGTGATCGCTTTCGAGCGAGTAAAAGCTTAGCTAAATGGTGATCGCTTTCGGACGAGTAAAAATTTAGTTACATGGTGATCGGCTTCGAGTAAAAGCTTAACTCAATGGTGATCGCTTTCGAGCAGTAAAAATTTAGTTGCGTGGTGATCGCTTTAAGCGAGTGAAAAGTTATTTTGTTTGACAAAAGCTTATGCTATGAAGTCGTTCAGAAGTAAGGGAAGCAAGTTAAAATATTACAAACAAAAAGTAAAATTGTTTTGGACAAGGCACGAAGGCGGAAAGCGCAGAACTGTGACGAGTTCAAACAACGAGGCCGTGTTGTTCTCGGTTGAAGCAGGGGCAGGTTCCTCGGTACTTCCGGTGGTATCGAGGATAGTAACTTCATCATCAGTTTGACCTTGGGCGTGTCGGCGATGGTTGAAGGAGCTTGAGACCTCAAATTTGTCATGAGGTCGATGGCGAAGGATTAGTGCGGGAGGAGGGTTCCACGGTGACAAGCCTTTCTCGATGTCGGCCTCGGCCAAGGACTCCAATTCATCTTCATTAAAAGGCACAAGGGAGTGGCCGGCTGACGGGTGAGCAAAGGGGATTAGCTCCCCATTCGCCCGACAAGTTGCTCGGGCGAATCTCTAATCAGCGCAAGCGATTTGCCTCAGGCGTGGTTCATGCCTTGCGAAGAAGCGGATAAGCTTCATTTCCACTTGTTGGCAAAGTCGCTTGAACTTTTATAATCTTCAATAATTTCTTGCTTTTGCTCGTCACTTGACAAAGAGCGGACTCGATACTATTTGCTCGAGCTTGGTGACGGTGGCGTTAGCATCTTCAAGTCATTTTAGCAAGCTCGCGGCTCGGCGCACCCACTATGTTGTTCGAGGCGGCTTCTTCGATTTCTTGGAAAGGCTCGGTTGGGCTTCGGAGGCTGTTTTCTCGGCTTCAATTTTGGAGAGCTCAGTCACCTTCTTTGGTGAGGATTCCTCGGTGTTTTTGAGGTCGGCAGGATGCGATTGATCTTCTCTTCGAGCATTCTTTTCGGAGGCAAGGTGTCTTTCTCGGCGGTGGCGTGTTGTTCTTGTTTAAATTTGTGATTAGGCGCTCGTACATCGAGAATGGATTTATTAGCGTCTGTTTAAAAGTTGCGGTTTAGAGTGAAGGAAAAGGAAAGCAAATGATAAGAACAGAGTATTACCTCAGTCATGCACATGCCCATTTCACCAATCAAGACCGAACTCGCTTGGTCGGCATATTTCTTTTGGATACCGCTATGGTGGAGGCGCTTCATCAGACCGAGTCTAGTAGTGGCACAGGAAACCACTTCGCTTGTGTACGGCGATGTTGTTGAGGCAATGCGTTGGCAAGTTCCCTAATGAGGGCGGCGGCCTTTGGTTGGTCATCGGGCATGGCGAAATTTTCCTGTTGCCAAGTAGGAAGTTGGGGAGTGCTTTCTTCGATCACAGCTTTATCGGCCCGGCGTCTGTTCCTCCTCGGGCTCTCAGTTTGTTCAACATGGATGACAGGGGGTGAGACATTCTTGGTTCTCGCACGGAGGAGGCGAGAATGAAGGTTCTTCAGATTATTTGGGTTCGGGTTCTTTGGCGCTTTGTTCCACGATTAAGTAGTGGCGGGGACAGTGGGAAGGATGATGGTTGGTGGGTGGGAGTGCTTAGCTTCGCTTCTTTGGAGCTCTTTTTAGCGACTGCATAAACTTGGAAACGTCGGTCAAGCGCCTCATATCTGCTTGAGGACAAGAGAATGTTAGCAGGAAAGCATAAGTAAGTAAAATTATCGAAGAAAAGGATGACAAAGTAAACAGTTGAGAAATAACCAGAGAGCGAGAAATTAGGTCGGCAAAGAGTTCAAGTACGAGCACAATTCTCGCATTCACTAGGGAATTTGTTCCCATGGCAAGAACCCAAATATGGGTGAGGGATCTCTGGGTCGATTGTAACTCGGGGTTCAACTCCTTCAATGGGGAGGTAGGAGATCGGCGGATCGAAGGCAGGTCGAGTAAGAACTTCGCCCGATCCGGCCGAAATCTTGCCCGACTTGTCCTTCTTTTGCTCCCAACAGATTCCTAAAAGCCTTAACTATTTTGGGTTCCCAAGCTCGGTAGGCGTGTTTGTCATTCTCGGGAAGACCGTAGTCGCTGATGTAGGGTGCAAAGGGCCAGCCAATGCTCGATTCAATAAGCAAGGTCTTCCCATCCCAGCCATCGACTTTGTTTGGGCTGTCAGTAAGAAGCTTGAAGAAGTCGTGGTTTGAACGGCTATTGATACGACCAGTCTTCTTGTCGAGAGAAAGAAGGAAAAACTTGCGGAATAAAGTCATATCGGGCTCAAAGCAGTGGCCAGAATACTGGTAAATGATACTAAGAACCTACTGATGGTTAAAGTTAGGTCGCAGGGAAGGGTGTTAGAAGCATTCATCAGCTCGACAATGAATGGGTCGAGAGGAAGACGGAGTCCAACTTGGAAAAAATCGAAATAAAACACCATTTTGTCTCCTTGAAAATTATGGCCTTCTTTCTCTATGTCTAAATCAAAAGCGCGGACACGGTAAAGTTTGGGGTCCATTCCTAGTGAATAGAACCAGGTACTAACCTCGTCCTCGGAGTTCAAGTATTCCCATCTGATTGAGGGAGAAGAGTAAGAGGAGGCAGGAACAAACGAGGTTTGGCTCGGTCCGGGTAATTGTTCGTTTGGGCAAGGAAGATCACTCGTTTGTTCATTGTTGGCTTGTTGCTCGCTCAGTTGTGGGAGTTTTCGTCGGCGAGTAATTAATGGAATCACATCTTGCTCGCTCTCTTCGGAAGATGAGGGCGAAGACGGAGGCATCTCTCTTGGAGCTCCGTGGTCGTAGCTCCGGCCTTCAATCTCAGAAACAGTCCCTTCGCTAGACATCCTACAGGAAAAGGAATCAAGAATTGCAGGTTAAATATTGATCGGGTGAAGTACGGCGAAAAAGAAATTGACTACGGTACGCGGGTTGTGAGATCAGTAAACGGGGTACTGACCATGGATTTCTCGATTCCTTTGGTCGGGGTTGAAAAGGGTTGATAATTCGTAAAGGGCAAAGGCGATTGGACTGGGGATGAATAGTTTGCAGAAAAACGAAAAAGGGGGGTTTATGCAGTATAAACCCCAACCCAGAAATTAAGAAATGCAATGGGATGATGAAGAAGGGGCGTGAAATACAGAAAAGCGAGGGAAGATCTTGATTCTGCTTTCAAAATACGGCAAGGATGCAACCTGGGAAGTGGTTCTTGATGGAAATCTGCAGAAAGCTTCGTCTACTTCGCCTGTTTTGTTAGAGAATTGCTCTGAATTGCTGAGAGGCATAAAGTTGTAAAAAGAGGGGAACCCTGCCTTTTATATCCAATGAAGTCGTCGGTTGAGAGATCGAATCATTGGGCCCGAAGCACGAGGCGCGGTGAACGAGGCAGCGTTTAATGGGCATAGGGAGTTGGGCTTTGCGGTGGCGGTGACGTTCGTACTTTCAAGAAAACGCTTCCACAACACGCTAGGGGAATTGCCGCCAGTTTTGTTCTTTTTGGCTCCAAGATTATTTGAGAAATGTATTTTGATTTTTAGCACCCTCCTCGTCACGAGCATAAATACTCGGTAAGTCGAGGAGTTGGGGGCTACTGAGCTGCCTAGCCCAATAGGCCCAAGATATGAGCCACGTGTCAGGCAGGTGAATACACCGAGCAAGCGAGCAAAGGTTTTATGCGAGCAACTGGGCAAAACCTATCATGGGCGGGCTAGCTACTTATGAGACGGGGGCTCGGCTAAACGAGCAAACTTGATAGTCGAGCAGCAATGCCCGTCTTCGTCAGAAAAAAGCTACTGACAGTTGAGGACATTTATGTCCGATAAAGATCAAGGTAACAGTTGAGGGTGGTTACACCCGAGCAAGAATTCTGACCAGAGGCTATGACCGTTTGTAAGGGAGTTAATGCCAATCATGGGCAGTTAATGCCAATCATGGGCGGTTAATGCTAGTCATGGGTGGTTAATGCTAATCATGGGCAGTTATTCATGGTTATGGACAGTTATGTCTCCGGCACATATAAAAGCTTGGCAAAATTTGGAGAGAGGTATGCGCAATCTGATTCTCTAGCCAAAACTCTGTCAAATTATTTACTTAACGGCTTACACTGTCTTGATTCACAGCCGGAGGGCGCTGCAGGAGTGCCCTGCCCGCCCGCTTTACGTTGCTTATTGTCATTCTGAGAGTTGGGCTGTGAGGATTCAAGAACACGTTGAAAGCCAGGTGTTTTGGATTGGGCTTATCTAGTGGGTCCAGATTATCTTGGACGCATCAATAAGCAATGTTAAAGACAATTACTAAGTACATAATTATACGTGCAAAATGATGTAACTATCTTATATGTCATGTACTTGGTTTTAGTTTTTAACTAAAAATGGTGAGCCCATAAAATACTAAACAAGATGACAAAAAATATACAACATTATTTTGTACATAATGTTGGATACTTATTATATGCATGTAGCGTCACTCGTTCGCATATTGTTTCGGTGAGTTCCAAAATATTTGATCATTTAAATATTCAGCGCTTTTCAATTACTCATTCTGTTCTACTCAAATAGTCAACGTTTGAAAAGTTTAATAATTAAGTCAGTTATAAATAATATTGAATTCGGTCATAATTACAATAATGTAGGAATATAATCAATAGTATGTTAATATCAAATGTGGATTGTAAGGTTGAAATGTTTTGGAAATTGAGGATATATTAAAATCGGAACATCCCAAAAAAGAATAGTAAACTATATTCCTAAAACATATGGAGTATTAAATTTATTATTATATTTTTAATTAAGTTGAGCTTTTCATTTACAAGATAAATAATGTACATAAATTAACCAGATAAATAATGTACATAAATTAACCAAATAAATAGGAGTATAAGTGAGAATAATTATTGAGATATTTATTAAAAGTTTGAAACAATTGAGATATTTATTAAAAGTTTGAAACAACGACTTTTTATTGGTGATGATTAATATAGAGAAGACGAAGTATTTTTATTGCTATATTTTCCTAAAACATAGGGAGTTTGCTATATTTTGTTTGACCATTCCAATAAAATCTTCAACGGTCTCATTTATTTGATTCCATTTGATTTATGTATTTTTATAAAATAAAAGACTACTATATATTTATGACTTATAATAAACGTTGTTTTAGAGTAATACATATAAATTAAGAAACTATCGTAAGAGTAATACATATAAATTAAGAAACTATAGTAAGTTAAAGAGTATGTCCTCATTAAATATATTTGATGTGTTCGACCCAAATCTGATCATGAATAAAACACGAGAGATCGACACATGTCAGTCACAAGCTTGCCTGCAAAGGGCCCATAGGTCTAGCAAACAGAGTTAGCAATATACCCGAGCAGAGTGTCTTTTATTTCTCGCATAAGCCTGGTTGAGTATCGGCCTTGCGTGCCTGATTAGGGTGCCATGCCCGGAACTCACACATCATCATCAGACTTGCATCACATCATCGGATAGAGCCATGTTCACCCGAGAAAGTATCGAGCAAGGGAATCTCAAAGACTTGCTATCTAAAACAAGTCAAAAGTTTCCTTATTCGAGCAGAATACTTGTCTTACCTCCTCTGGCATTCTTGCGGCCAGCCACCTGTCACGCCTATAATTCATGAGTTTATCCCTAAATCTACTAGGTAACTATGGAAACTGAATCATAAATAGATTCAATGACATTGGGGGCTTATAAATACCCATTCATAAACCCTAAACAAGGTTCTCACACTTTCTTGAGCCTAGAACCTCTGTCAAATTCTCTTTTGACTCATAAGATACTTACTCTCACGCCGGAGTGGTTTCGCGAGGCAAAGCCTTGCACTTCCATTAAGGTGTTTTCGTGTTTTTAAACATGTTCAAGGAAGCAGATCAAGCCATAAAATCAAGCTCATATATCCTACTCATCAATCGGACGACCTAAGCTAGATTTTTGTCATATCAGTTTGGTTCTGTTGCCAGGAAACGAAGCTTTTAATGCTTTCTACTCAAGTTTTTCCGGTTGTTTTCACCAACAAACATCTCAACAAATGGCTGGCAAAGGTAGCAAACATCATGCCACTGCTAGCAACCACCAAGCTACGAGCCAGCCGATTGGGAACAACCAACAACCCGGTGATTTACCACCGAAGGCACCCCAACAGGGAGTATAGACAATAAATCAAGAATGTTTACCTGGCGTGCCACACATGGCGATGACGTTCCATACATTGTAGAGCAATCTTCCCACCACGACAGTTAGAATCAAGCGAGCCAGCGGGATCGTGCCCGCGACCTCAGGAATCAATGTAACCGGCAGCAAGAAAATGGTCAAGGTAACCAGGCGACCATGCCCGGGCTAACCACTGAGCAACAAGCTGCAGCCCTACAAGTTCAGGTGGATTATTACAACAAGATGTATGCACTCAACTAGTAGTTGCTCGCCACAACCTGAGCTTATTTTGCCCGCTCCTAGAAAATCGATAGCTGTTGACGATGGCTATGCCTCACAACAGTTACCCGCTCAGGGCCGACGACTTCCCTTTGTCGTTCAAATACCTTCAGACCGGGATGATCGCGACCAAAGGCCGGATAAGTAGGCAGAAAGTAGATATAACATATCATCGCCGACAGGGGTATCATGCCCTGGTAGAAGGGCATAGTCGCCGCAGAGTTCGGGAGTATGCCGAGGTAGAGGAACAACGACCCAGGCACAAAACTCTAACTCTTCAAGAAGTTGAAGCCTTCTACAATCCAACATACTATCCCCCCCCCCCCCGACTGAGTATTTGTTGCTGCTCACTCAACACGGCCGTCGAAATCGAAGAGAGGACACAGTCAGCGGTCAGAATACACCCCCGTTCGAAAAATTCTTCCCGCTCCTTCAGGCTTATTGTGGACATCAAGAAACGTCTGGCCGATAAGATGGAAGCCATGAAGAAAGATATGGCCATGAAAATGGGCGAGTTAGCCGTGGCTAAGCCCGATTACGGGGCCACAAAGCCGCTCGAGGGCAGTCCGTTCACCCCGAAAATCGAAAATGCGTCACCCGCGTAAGGAATTACTTTCCTACAGTTCGATAAATACTTCAGGAAAACGCATGGAAACGATTGGCTTAGGTCATTCGAGGCACAGATCTGAATGGTCACAAACGTTGAAGCATTTAAAATACGAGCTTTCGAGGGCGCTCTCCAGGGTAAAGCGTAGTCATGGTTGGGGAGTGATGCGGCTGGAGCAGTCACCAGTACCAAAGAGAGTCAAGATGTCACGGGGTGTGTTGGTTGCTGAGTCAAACAAGGTTTAAATCGAGCCATTACGGGAGTAATGTCCGGTATTGGAGGAATTGGGCTTCGCAAGCATTTAAGTTGGGTTGGGTTCACGAAGGAAGCCAAGGGTGTGGTGCAAGGGACTCAAGAGTGTAGGGGAACATTCATGTTGGACCCAGGGGAAGCAAAAACGGGTAAGTGGGCTGGAAGGCATTCGGGTACGACTTGCATGTGAATGGGAAGAGGTGGCAGCCGAGTTATGTTGTGGACGGTATTGGCTAAGTCATGAGAGTCCCAATTAAGTTAGTTAATCAATCTGCTGGTAGGATAGGAATTCACTTTGATGTTTTCTAGTTTAGTTTAAATTGTTTTCTAGTTTTAATTTTTTTGTAGTAAAGTTAGGTAAGTAGTCTTGGTTTTAAACTCTTGTAGCCTTTTTAAGGCAGATTTTTTAGTACTGTGGCAGATTGTTTTTGGAATAGAAAACTCGGTTGGAGCAAGTTTGTTCTCCTTCTTCGATTCTTCTTTCAAGGTGAGTGAAACCTTGTTTGTCGAATCAACGGTTTTCTTTTCGACAAGTGAGTGAAACTTGTCCCGTGAAGCCAATCTATCCCTTATCTTTATCTTCTTCTTTTGTTTTAATTTCGGTTTGGTGGTAGCTTGTTTTTTCCTTCTGAAAGACTGAAAGAGGCGTGTGCTGTTTGTGGGTTATTGGAAAATTTGGCTAAGACTAAGTGGGCAGATTAGGGAGAGTTTACGTGAGGTTGTTTGGGCAGTTTGTGTCTTGTGTAATTCTATAAACAAGGCTGTGATAGTGGGCTTTATTGTAAGGGAAAAGTTTAATAAAGACAATCAAATTGTTAGGAGAGAAGTAGCGGGTTTGTGATAGATTTGATAGAATTTTTGTGGCTGTTCTTGGGAGCAATATTTCGGCCAAGGGTTGTTACAAAGGGGATGGAACAGATTTATAGTGTTGGAGATTTTGTCACCGTATCAGGGAGAGTTCCCTGGGGATCTATTGGCAGTTAGGAAGTGTTCCTGGAGAAATTCCTAGAAGAGTTCGGCACAACAAGGCCCATGGCTAAGAATAGGTTTGACCTGGGCAAGATCAAACAGGGCGACCACGAGTCCTACAACAGCTACCTCTAGCGGTTTGAGTAAATGCTTGAGCAAGTGACGACGACGAGCGACCCTGAGATCACTTTCTGCTATCTAAACATCATGAGGTCGGGGTCGTTAAAAACAATACTGACAATGAACCCCATTGCTTCAAAGGCAGAATTATTGGTCAACTCGCACTTATACTGCTCGAATAAGCCCAAGGTAAAAGACAAGACTCAAGACATCTCGACCACGCTAGCTGACGAAAGCCAAGAGGGTAACAACCAATCGCTCAGAGATCGGAATCAGACCTCCACTCCCAGGAAAAGATTCATAGAGTCGCAATTCACCCCACTGAATACCTCACGGGAAGAAATCAAGTTCGGGGACGCTCTGCCCGTCCCATACCCGCTCGATCCTGAGTTCGCTCATACCAGAGACAACACAAACTACTATGAAAACCACCACGATCACGGTTATGACACAGAGAGTTGCAAGGTGTTGAAGAGACAAATTCAGAATCTGATCAATGCGGGCAAGCTGGATCGCTTCAAGAAAAATCAGGGAGCGGGAAATGATGATGGAAACGAACGACGGGCAAGACCCTCTTGAGGAAGAGGAGGCTAGGTACCTCAGATTCAAGGGGCCATGAATGTAATCCAGGAGGAAATCCCGTCCAACACTTAACTTGGGAAACACATCTACTCTTTGTCCAAGGCGATCAACGCCCCAGCAGTCCAGCGAGCAAGAGAGCAAAATATCTTTTTCACTCGCAGTGAACTGGCAAACATACCGCTAGCTTCCGAGTAGCCTCTAGTAATTAAACCCCTGAAACTATCAAACACCCGACTAAAGTCATACTCGGGAAGCTTGAAGGTTTCACCAACCATCAAGTGAGTGTCAATGGGACCATCAAGCTGGAAGCTTTTTTGGGTGATGGTGCCCAGACATGGGCAGAAATGATCACATTCCTAGTGATCGTTCTGAAATCCGCCTACAATTGCATCATAGGAGCTCCGGCCACGGCGAAATTCTAAATGGTCGCCTTCATTCCCCATCAAAAAGTCAAGTTCTACATAGAAGATAAGGTTGGTATCCTAAACAATAGGCCGCGGGAAATGTGGGAATATGTCTGAGATTCTCAGAAGAAGAAACAGAAGCAGACTGTTTCAACTCCTAAGCAAACAATCCTTGTCTCTGAAAAAGAGACTTCGTATAACACGACCACGGGCCTAGTGGCCATCAAAACCATTGAGCTCGGAGAATCATCCGGGACAGTCGATCTCATGGAGATCGATGAGGCTGAATTCTAGCCACAAGATGAGTTGGAAGAGATCGTTGTCAACCTCACCTACCCCGAGAAAAAAATTAAAATCGGGAAGGCTATGCCTACAAAAACTCGAGCAAAGTTGATTGATAAAGGAAGCCTTGATGTGTTCGCATGGATTATTGAAGACATGCAAGGAGTTAGTGAGAATGTTGCCCGCCACGACCTGAAT
>CM028382.1:23326982-23454482 GCA_013146195.2 Codonopsis lanceolata | reverse complement strand
CCACTTTAAGGGTTTCCCTCCTGGGATGTCTGCGGGATCTGGACCGCGTCATTAAGTATGACTGGGGGCAGGCAGCCCTGGCCGAGTTTTATGCTTCCATGGATCGGGCCAGTCGCAATGATTCGCCGACCCTTAACGGCTTTGCTCCGGCTTGGGAGGTATCCTTTTTGATCCGGATACTAATGGTGTCCATCATGGTCTATTCATTGTATATGGGTCAACGGTTCAACCGTTAGCATTCTATGCTTCTGACGTTTCCAGTGACACCTCCTGCACCTCCTCCCTGGGTGATAGTCCTAGATTTCTTGCCGAACATGTATTTGTACCTATCGAGATATCTTATGCCTCCGAGTGATTACCCTGTTATGGCATATGAGGAGTTTCTGAGGACAGTGCTCCATCCTGCTCCCTCTGTAGCTAGGAGTGCATCTGACATCTCTGATAGGCCGATGCCTTCTTGTTCGGCTCCTGACGTGCAGTCTGATTTATTTGTGCCTACTGAGGATTTCTCCACCTTCCAGTATCGCCGTGATGGAAGACTTGTGGATGAGGTTTTGCCCGATGTTGACATCCCTGAGTGGTATCAAGTCCCAGAGCGAGCCCGCGTGGTATTTTTTTTTCTCCATACTTGCATTTTTCTCTTTTTCTTTTTTCTTTTTTTTTTCCTTTTTGAGGCTGACACATATTTTTTCTTCTTACACCTTTTCCTAGGTTGATGCACCTTCGTACAAGAAGCTGTTGAGGGGCTTTTTCAGCATCAACAAACTGTATCAGCGGCTTCTGGACGAGTTCACTTGCCGGGGAAATGATGCTGCGAGGCAGACTAGGCGCCGGGGCGATGATGATGTTGATGATGTCGGCGGATCGAGTCGTGCTTGGCGGAAGGGACGAGAGTACAAGATTGGCGGGTCCGGCCCTGGAGTCATGGGTGGTAGCCTTGGCAGAGCAGATCTTCTCGCGGTCATTATCTCCGTTAATCTGCATTTATTAGCTTCTTTTTTTTCTGTACCAGACTCTATACACATTTCTAAATGCAATGCAATATTATTTTATGATGCATGAATTAAATGTGAAGACTCAATTATTCTAAGAATAAAACAAATCTAAACCATTATCTAAGGGTAACGACACAATGCAATTTAAGGATAGAAATTTAGAGGAATACACCTTCAGTTTTAAAACGGGTTTTCCTGGCACTTTGTGGGGAAGAAAAGGCAGCCGCCTCTTCCTGTGTTTGATATCTTTCAATTTGGTAGACGAGGCTACGGCCTAGTGTTGATTCTCATTGTATCTAGATTTATATCTGCTCACACATTACATTAGTTTTATACTCTAGTGGCTAATTGGGCTGCGTATCAATTAGCGTGGCAACTGTGTATAGAACTTTGCCATAGAATAGTTTTGTTTTATAGGACTTCACAGGTTCAGTGGAAGACCTCAGTTGTGCTTCACCGGAAGACTTGCAACAGCAACCAGCGGCAGACCTTGTTTGCACATGGTCAAGCATGACGTGCCCAGTCAAACAAATCTTAGTGGATCAATTAAATTTATCCCCATCAGTTTGAATTTAATTTGAGACATTCCCTGGCTTCTCAAACACACCTACAACAGCTTTTCGAAAAGCAGGAAAACTTTCTAAGTCTGAACAGTGACAGAGCAAGTGAACAGACTGACACCTACAGTCTGTACCAACTCTTGCAGATCTGACATCCGGATTGCCCTACTACCAGTCTCTGCAAATATCTCTGCACCCATTCCCTGCTCGATATCAGTGAAGACGAAATCTTCAAGACAGCTCCATGCATTTAATGCATTCAACCTAATAGAGTTGTTACACTTTCGTCTTCTCCAACGGATCTCCAAAATGCTCCAGCTATAAATGCCGCCATTAAAGACTGAAGAGAAACACTTGATGAAATGCTCTGAAAATCTACAACAACTCAAAGTCTTTATACTCAGTGCATTCAAAGAGATCTTAAACTGATCAAGAAGTCCTCGACAACAACAAAAATATCTGCATCAACTCATATCTATTTACTTCTTGTTGTTTTCATTCAAATCTATTCTTCTGCACGAATTAAATATCTTGTTTACCCAGATATTTAATTCCGAAACCCCCAAACACAAGTCAATATTTTTGTACACGATCCATTGGGTATATTCCTTGTAATAGAACTAGTGGAAAACATAGTGCACTTTTAAATCCAAGGTTGACTGCCTTGGTGGTGGACGTAACACTCTTTATAGTGTGAACCATCCCAAAATACTTGTGTTCTTCCTTTACTACTTGTTTACTCTTGAATCGTTTATTATTTCCTTTATCTATATCCTTAACAGCAGAATTGAGTAATCAGTCAAGTCTACCGGTAGTCCTTAATCGGCAGACTTGAACGGTTGAACCTGTTTCTTTGCAAGACTTCCGCTACTTCAATCTTCCCAATAGATTGTAAGTGCTTGTTAAAGGAACTTACTTAAAAAGTTTTTAAGTGTATAATAAGTTATTCAACCCCTTTTAGCTTATTATTGTGCCCTTTGGGACTCACACCTAGCTTCCGCATCTTCTTTCGTTTCTCGTGATCAAACAGAGTTGGCAGTGGAGCGGTCGAAGTCCGAAACTAGGATACCAGGCAGTATTGGGGAACAGTAGTGGGGCTTCTGGTGCCACCCATGATGGAAGTGTGTGTCGTGCCAGGTAAGGTCGTGGGTGGCGCCCATGGCTTTTACTATGCATTCTTGTTTCAGCCAATGTTCATGCATCTGTGCTCAGAATTCGTCCGTTTTCTTCGATTTTCAGTATAAAAGGAGGCCGAGGCAGCATCCACTTTCACCATTCATCTTCTTTCCTTCTCTTCTTAAGCCATTTGAGTTCTCTCTTTGCTCAATCTCCCTTTTCTTGTCAGATATAATTTTTTTGTCCCTTTCCAGAGATGACCGCACTAGTTTCACACGGCTTTGGAGATAGAGATTTATGAGAATGCTCTGGATTTTTGGGTACTTTCTTTGAGGGCAGAGGAGCGAGAGTGGTTTGAGCACATATACGGGTATCGATGCCTGTTGTCATGGCAGACCCTGCGCATTATCTGAGATATGCTGAGGGGAGCTTCCAGGTTCTGGTCGACACAAAGCCATCTTTTTAACTTCTGCTTAAATGAGATGTGCCCCACCTTTGAGGAGTTTTGCATTATGGTGGGAATGCTGGCCACTGGACCTATTGTCGTGCCTTCTGCGCGGAGGCGCCCTTTCATGGAAATAAGGGAGTTGTTCGGCACGACTCGCGAGGCTACTCTGGGTTTTTACAACGGAGTCAACTTTAATTTGGATGTGCTTCCCGGTGCTTATACTGAGTACATGGAAGATGACCTAGTTTATTTGCGGCGTCGGCTGGCTGCTTTGGCTGCTTTTTTTCTTTGCCTTATGGGGTGATACCTTCTGGTGGGCCGACCTGGATTTATAGATGTGTGGGTCGTAGACCTGGTGCTACAGGCTCGGGACCGCCGGGTAAATATCATCCATTTTGGCTGAAGACTTGTTTGGCCTGGATGCCTTTGCATATGGTGATGAAATGTTTCCCTCCGGTAGCCCTCTTTTGATTCATGTGTTTGGAGGAGCATTTTAACTGAGTGATGGGCCCAGTGCCGATGGGAGGAATGTATGATCCTGGGCTCTATGGCTCTCGAGGCCATTATTACCAGACCAACTTTTCTGAGCATGACTGGATTGAGTACTTTTTGCGCGTTGGCTCCATGGAGATTATCTGGGTAGTCAGCCATTGGTGGATCCGCAGCTTCTTTATGTTTACCGGGGTCTATGCCTAGGTTATTTTTCCAGGTCTTGAGCAGACCACCTTTTATCTGGCGTACCGGGTCCTTCACCAGTTTGGCAGGGAACAAGTTATCCTAGATGTGAGCCATCCTCTGACCGAGGAGCTGCAGATGAATAGGGACGTAGGCAACCTTATCCCCGACATGTGGCAGCTCGACTTTGATTCACGGGAGGCAGCTTACGCCTTTTCTGAGTATATGCTTTTATCCCATGAATATCTATCATGGGTTCCGGTGGCTGCTGAGGGACACTCCCGTGTCATCAGGCATGTACTGAGGCGGATGTTGGGCCAACGAGTAAGCAGTGGCTGAGATGCTCGCCTAATGGAAATTGGCGAGGATCTGAAAGCTCGGGGCTGGTAGTCCCTCAGGCTTTGCAGGAGGACTTTAGGCGAGTGCATGGCCTTGGTGCCCAAATGGCTCCTGATCCAAATGAGGCGGGTCCTAGTAATGCGCCTCCCCGATTGAGCAATGCAAGTCGGCGGAGCAATCCCCGCCAGGTAGATGAGGCTGATCCTCCTCAGGCTGGCAGACGAAGTACTGCCCATAGAGGCGATGGCGTTGGCCCAAGTCGTCCTGCTGTCCAAGACAACGGCGACGCTGATGATGAGGAAAACGAGGACACCTCTGGTGGTTCTCACGCTGGTGAGACTGGAGCCTCTTCTGTGCCTCGCAGAAGTATATGGTCACGGCTGGGACGTCGCAGACGTTGATGGACCATTTCAAGGCTAAGCTGCAATAAAAAGGATGGTTGGGGGAATTAGGGGATTTAGGTAGCAGGAAGTATATATATATAGGCAAATGTACAGAAATAAATGCTAATCTTAAATGTCTTAGACACTTATTCCTAGGATGCATCTTATGGACTGTATTATGTTACATTTTGATATTTTTTTATGAGCTCTGTCGTGGTTTTTCTTTGGTCAGTCAAGACCATCCTTTCTGAATATGCTGAAGACTTTGAGAAGCCGGAGGTCAAATGCTAAGAACTTGGAAACTGCATTCCCTCTCCTTTTCTCCTGGTTTTTTTCTCTTTTTTTATGCTCTAACTTTTGCTTAGGCTGCCCTTTCGGGTTTTCAACCTAGCGAGCCCTTATTTCTCCTTTTGTTTGTTTTATGTTCTAATTTTTGCCTAGGCTACCCTTTCGGGTTTTCAACCTAGCGAGTTGGAGAGGAAAACAATTGCAAGATAATTTTTTGATTCACGCATAATACCTCTTGAGCTTGTCGAGGTTGAAGGGCTGAACAAGATCTTCCTCATCTTGATTGGTGAGGAGTATCACACCTCCTGACCGGATATGTTTGACAATGTGCGGTCCCATTCAGGGAGACTTCCATTTTCCTCTAGTATCGACATAACTAGGGGGTTTCTCATGAAGCACCAGGTCTCCGACTTGGATATTGCGGCCTTTTGACCTTTTTATTGAATGCTCGAGCTATTCGCTTTTGATATGCCCGAGTATGTTCCAGGGCTAGCAGCCGTCGCTCGTCTATCAGGGCTAATTCTTCATAGATCTATTTGGTCCAGTCGATTTTAGCTACGTCTGATTTAATCATCACCCTTAATGATGAGATTTCAACTTCGATGGGCAGCACAGCCTCCATGCCACAGGCTAGAGAATAGGGGGTAGCCCTAGTGGGTGTGCAGACTGAAATGCGATAGCCCCAGAGGGCTAGCGACAATTTTTCTGGCCAGTCTCTTCCCGTGCCAGCCATTTTTCTGATGATATTTTCCAGCGTTTTGTTGGTTGCTTCAACGACACCATTTGCTTGTGGTCGATATGGGGAGGATTTATGCCTTTGGATTTTAAATTCGTCGAGCAGACGGTTTACATCCCGTTCAAAGTATGTGCCGTTGTCGGAGATAATTTCGAAAGGTACCCCGTATCGGTATATGATGTTGGTCCTAATGAATTCGGACACCTTTCGGGCATTCAATACTTTGTAGGAAGAGGCTTCCACCCACTTTGTGAAATAGTCGACAGCTACGAAGACATATTCATGGCCATTGGATCCCTTCGGGTGGATTTGACCTATGACGTCAATTCCCCCTGTTGAGAAGGGCCAGGGGGCTATGGAGTTATATAGTATATGCGGGGACAGGTGCTGTAGATTTGCAAAGCGTGGGCAATTGTCGCAGTGACGTACCCACCGGATACAATCAGTTTCCACTGTACTCCAATATTACCCCTGCGTGATGACTTTCTTTGCTAGCATATGCCCGTTCATGTATGGCCCACAAGTACCACCATGAAGCTGGTCCATGACTTGCTCAGCTTTGGCCTAATCGATGCATAATAGATTTAGACCTTGGTAGTGTCTTTTGTATAGGCTACCTCCACTGATTACAAATTACGATGCCCATCTTCGTAGGGAAATTTTCCCCCTTTTGTCTAGGCTGGGAGGATAGACTCCTTTCTGAAACAGATTTATGATGTCTGAATACCAGGTCTCGTTGTCCTTTTCAAGAGCAGCATCGATTCTGAGGCAGTAGGTCGGGGTGACCTCTTTCCCAACTATAAATGGTCGGACATTGATTTCAGTGGGAATTTGAACCAATGATGCTAGAGTGGCCAAGGCATCGGCGAATTGACTTCTATCTCGTGCCAAGTAGTGGATTGAGATATTACCAAATTCGCTGGCTAGTGCTGTCAGTTTGGCATGATAGAGCTGCAGCCAGGGATCCTGGGTTTTCCACTTCCCTTCGACTTGGTTTATGATTAGAGCGGAGTCACCATAGACTTCCAAGTCTTTGGCTACTTTTCGGAGAGCCTCTTCTAGACCAGCAATATAGGCCTCGTATTCAGCAGTGTTGTTTGAGCATTCAAACTCCAATCTTATGGCCAGCGGAGTGTGGGAATCTGTTGGATTAATTAGCAGGATTCTTATGCCAAAGCCCCTTTTGTTGGCGGCTCCGTCGAAGAACATTTGCCATTTGGTGTCATGATTGGCAATTTGGCTAGTCGGTTGGAAAGCGATGGTTTGCCGAAGATGTATTTTATAGGATCCATTCTGGAGATGAGCCTGATGGATCGAGCTTGCAGATAGGGTTTGAGCCTTTGGGTCACCCAGACTAGACCAGTGCATCTTTTCTTCAATGCTGAGTAATTAAGCTCGCTTCCTTGCAACCTCTTACTGATGAAGTAGATGGCATTTTCGATGTAGGAATTTTCTTTTTCTTGGGCGAGCATAGCCCCTACTGATGTATCTGTGACGGTTAAATATAGGAGGAGAGATTTATGTGTATGGGGAGGAGCTAGCACTGGTGGATTGGCAAGGTAGGCTTTTATTTTTTCGAAGGCTAGTTGGCATTTTTCGTCCCAGATTTGGTTAGTATTTTTCTTTAGGAGTTTGAATAGGGGCTCACATATGGAGGTCAGTTGTCTGATGAAACGGCTGATATATTGCAGTCGGCCTAGGAAGCCCTTGACTTCTGTTGGAGTTTTTGGCTGCGACATATTTATGATGGCTTTGATTTTGGCTGGCTCAATCTCGATGCCTTGCTCAGTCACCATGAATCCTAGGACCTTGCCCTTGGTAACCCCGAATGTGCATTTGGTGGCGTTAAGCTTCATCTGATGCTTTCTTAACCTTTCGAAGAATTTTCGAAGGTCTTTGATATGGGCACCGTTGGCGTCGCTGGAGTGCACGATCATGTCGTCTACGTACACTTCGACCTCTTTATGGATCATATCATGGAAGAGGGCGGTGGCAGCTCTTTGATATGTAGCCCCAACATTTTTTAGCCCAAATGGCATGACAGTATAGCAGTAAGTTCCCCAGGGGGTGGTGAATGATGTTTTTTCCTGGTCCTCTGCTGCCATTTTTATTTGGTTGTAGTCGAGCATGCCGTCCACGAAGGATCTTATTTTGTGAGAGGCCACAACGCTACCACAATATCGATGTTGGGTAGAGGAAAGTCGTCTTTGGGCGACGCTTTGTTAAGGTCGCGGAAGTCTACGCAGATTCGAACCTTTCCGTTGGGCTTTGGAACGGTCACTATGTTTGACAACCAGATCGGGTATTCAACTACCTGGATAAATTTGACGCGTAGCTGCTTCATGATTTCTTTTTTTACTTGTAGTGACCATTCTGGTTTGATTCGACGGAGTTTGTACTTGACTGGCCGAGCATCCGGATAAGTGGGGATCTGGTGTTGAACAATGGTTGGATCCAGCCCGGGCATATCTTCGTAGGACCATGCAAAGATGTCCACGAATTCTTTGAGGAGATTGATCAGTGCTGCCCTTTCAAATCCTTGCAAGTAGCTGCCGATTTTGACTTCTTTAATTTCATTGTTCAGCCCCAGATTGATAGCGGACAAGTCCTCATCTGCTGTTGCTGATCGATGCTTTTCCTGGTGCTTGACTGACTTGGCGAGCTCAAGCAAGTAATTTTTATCTTTTGAATCCATTTCATTAAATGACTCATTATCAAAGTTAATTAATGTGTCTTTTAATGAAGGTGCAACTAAGAAATACGCGAAGACATCTAGATTATCATTATTAGCAAACTGTACAGGGTTAGTTACATTATTGAGAATTTGGGTTTGAGATTCTCAATTTTAGGGAGCGGATCGGTAGATGACCAATCCGTAAGGCTATAGGAAAGATAGGGAATAGTATATCTGAAACGGTCCACCAGATCTGCGGCGTCAAGAGCGGGCCGGTCGTAGTATACCAATTCTGCAAAGGGTTATCAGTAATAGACTCGAACTCAGCAGGGAGCTTTTCATAGCTAGTGTCTTCATCTATCATCCCCAGAAAACTGTCTCCCAGACAGTCATCAAAAACTCTTTTTTTTATTGAAAGGAATATTTACATCACCTTTATTCTGGCTAAATAGATTTTTTTGACCTTTAAACCTTTTTTGCTTGATTGGCTCCCAAAATTCTCGTGTCCGCCACCGTGATTATTTCATTGTCGATAAGGTCGTAGATGGCATTTTTGAGCACATAGCACTTATCGGTGAGATGCCCACTGCAACGATGGTATTCACAAAAATGGGTGTGGTTCCACGTGCCAGGTAATGGGCTGGGAGGCTGATAATTTGCAATGGGTTTAAGCATCCCATGGGCCCATAATGTTTGAAAGATTTCGGATCTTGGGCCAGGTAACTCATCATAATGCCTTGGGATTGGTTCCTTCCTTCCTTTTGGTTTGGGTAGAATACTAGGCTGGGGTTTGGTTGAGTAACTGGGTCGGGTCTTTTCTTTCGGGTAATATTGTGCTAGGACTTGATTGCATGCGCTCCTGTTTAAGGGAGGTTCTTCTTCGTGTGCACAAATCATCCCCGTCAGGGTTCCATGAGCCATTTGCTAGGAAAAGGTATTTGAAGGATCAAGGGGAAGGTAGTTTTTCTGGTTATGGTAGCAGACATTTAGGTGAAGGAGTTCAGGGTTGATTTCTGGGGGAGGTCGATTGAGGTTATAGGCATTTGGGATAATACCACCTTGGGAAATAGGGTTGATATTTGGTTGAAGGCTTGTACTTGGTTGTTTTTTGGAGGCTTGGAAAATGATGTTTTCTGTGGTATCAGAACAGTTTATACCAGGAAGGAAAGAAGTATCAGGAGAAAACTTTGGGCTTTTAACTTGTTGAGAGATAGTGGCAAGAGTTTCTGCAAAATTTGCCAAAAGATTGCCAACCACTTGGTTTGTTACCTTTTCCACATGGGCATCCAACTCTCTTTTTAAGCAGATTTCAAATCCAGAGGGAGGTGCATACTCAGAAGTTTCTTTTCCTGGTCCCAGACCGTTCTACTCATTGCTGGTCGCAATCATAGTTTGTTTATTTTTGGCGGCCATTCTGCTCAAATTTGTACCTTCTGTACTGATTCTGCCCTTTTTTGATCTGACCCCGATACTTTCTGATCTGATCTCTGTGCCTGCATCCCGTATCAACCGACCAGTACCATCTCTGTCTTTCCAAACTCGGGCCAGGTTTCTGAGGAAAAGGGGGTTTGAAGGCATCAGAAAGGGTTGGCTGAAGGCTTTCTGGGGTTTGGAGTACAACGTGCCTTTATTAATATTTTTATTATTATTCATTTTCCCTATAATTGATCGGACAAGCACCCGCTTTGTTTTGACGGTCTCAGGACTATTCTTGGAACAGTGGATTCTTTCTCTAGAGTATAGGAACCTCGTATTCCACATGCCTTTCGACTCCCGAAGATCGGACTAATCTCAGGGGAAGGGCCTATACTCTTTCCGGGATCCAACATTCAAAATGGTCTAGGTCGAACATCAGAAAATTATTGGTCAGCCCCTGTGCATATTTTTATTTATATCTCTTTTTTTTGCCTCTTTTTTTGTTCTTTTTTTTTGCACATGGACTGGTTAATAATTTAGAGACATAAAAACCGATCGATCCATGAAGTGTCCTGAGAATCTATATGCAATTTAACGTTGGCTGATGCAGGGGGTAGGCTGGCCATGGTATAGGGTAGCAGTTCAGAATATCTCTACATGCGTGCACACGTGTATGGTATCTAAAAAGCAGTAAAATATGTTTTTTTTCCAGATATAAAGCAGTAAATAGAACATATATGTTCTTTGTGGATTTTCTCGGCTTTTTAGTTTGAGCGTGAGCAAGCAACTATTCAGATCAAGAAATAGAAAGAAAAGTGGGGAATCTATCTATTCCTATTTATTACATATTGATCATATTCCCTAAAATAAAATGACAGAATGAAATAATGTTTACATATTTTTGTGCGATAAAAGTAAAGCAAGCAAAATAATAATATGAAGCAGAAATAAAGCAATAATAAAATAAAGCCCCAACCCTTTTGTTATGCTGCCCGAAAATCTATTTTATTTTTATTTTTTTGATATATTTGTAACGGTACCCAGAACGAAACTGCTGTAAGTAAATGGTAATGCACAAATATATATACATATATATAAAAATGCAATATTTAAAATGCCAAAGAAATATAATAAGCATATTTTAACCAGAAACTAAAGAAAACTGTTTTTTTTAAATGAAAACCGAGTCTAGCCCTCCATTTTTATTTAAAATAAAAACGACGTCCCCAGCAGAATCGCCACTGTGAGTGCTCGGAATGCTCTCGGATACCACGCTTCTTTTTTTTTTATGGGAACGCGGGTTGCGGAAGGACATCACTCTTTTCATTCCATCTTCCCTTGTTTAGGGGAAAACGAAATTAAAAGTGCAAAAAATGTTGTTAAAAAGTGCGTTGAATCTGCCTTGGTCACTGAGTGTGCTTCAGTTCACTATGAGTGCTTTGGTTTTTTCCGTATCTCATCCTCCCTTATTTAGAGGAAAACAAGATACAGAAAACGCATCATCCTTTTCATTCCCATCTTCTCTTGTTTAGGGGAAAACGGAAAAGTGCAAAAAAAGGATGTTGCGAAGGCGCGTGGGAACACGCCCTGCCTCACTGTGGACTTGGGTCCATTATGGGTCACTATGAGTGCTTTGGATTTCCAATGTCTCATCCTCCCTTGTTTAGGAGAAAACAAGATACAGAAAGTGCGTCACCCTTTTCATTCCCATCTTCCCTTGTTTATGGGAAAACAGAAAAGTGGAAAAAAAAAGATGTTGCGGGCCTCACTGCGATCCAAAATGTTGTAACAGAGTCGTCATCTTTATTTTAAGGAGAAATAAAGAAAACCCAAAAATAACCAGAGTTTGTAAAAAGGGGTTCGGAGGCTAAGTTACGAGGTGGGAAGGTGTTAGGCACCCAACTCGCCCTTTCGGTCTCAAAAATAGTTTTTGGCTAAAATATGTTTTTATTATATTTATTCAGCAAATGAAATAAAGCATTTAAACAGATATATCTGTATCTACATTATTACAGACTTGCAGCCGCTTCCTTCCAGTAATTACAAATACATTTATAAATATTTGGTCATAATAATGGCTCTTTTTAGTGCTATTTTCTATAGAAATCTGGGCAGCATAACTGCTTATATTTTTTACATCGAGTCGGCTGAAAATAGGTCTTTTTATAAAACCTCTTAAAGGCTTATCTTTAAGGGCGTAGGGTGTGCTCGCTTTGTCCTTCTAGGAGAGGGAGACTTTTGTTGTTGTGGAGATTCGTGCAGAGTAACTACTTCCGAAAGTTGCTTTCTGGTACCGGGAAACGAGCGGAGCAACTGCTTGCTTTTTTGCTGTTGTTTGCTTACTTCTGGCGGAAATCGGATAGAGCAACTGCTTGCTTCTGGTGGATTTGGCCTTTGGATTCCGGCAGAGTAACTGCTCTTTTTTAGGTTTATAGATCGGGGAAATAGGGTAGAATCATAGATGGAAGGCTAAGGTTCACTTTGACCAGGTTGGATTTATATTTGGAGGAGATTTGACGGAGTTGTAAGGCTTTTTGGAGGAGGGGAACTCTCTCTTTCTCACGATCGCTCACTACGTACTCTGAAAGCGGTGTGTGAACTGTGTGCGTTCTCCTCTTTCAATGAAGACGGATTCCTCTATTTATAGGCTGGAGGAGGGACTCCTTCGGCATTAAGATTTTTCTTTCTATGCTTCACCGGCTTGTACTGCACGCTTGAGAGAGTGTATCGGAGGCAAAAAGCTACAGTGCACAAGGCACTATTGGGCGCCACCCATGGGGGGTCTGGGCGCTGTGCCCACTTTGCATGTGGGTGGCGCCTAGGCTCCTTTTTAGGGTCCTTTTTAACACTTTGGCACTTGCATTTCATTGTTTTGCACATCCTGCTTTTCCTTTTGCATTTTTAAACCTGTAACTTGACATTTGTTAAGTGTTAACAGGTCTTGATATCGCATGTCATGTCACATACCAGGGGTACGAAATTGATGTGTCTACAGGAGTATATGGTGCATTACCCCTTCTTGGTCAAATACTACGAGCTTGTTAAGGAATTATTGAAAAAATTCAAGTTCTGAGAGATCATCAGAATTGATCAAGCAGACAACATGCGAGCAGCTTATCAAATGTCGTCGAGGCAAGCCTTGTAGTTCTGAATCCGTTAGTCATGATCGAGCACATTGAAACACCATCTATTAATACACCAGTGACCATGGATATTGAGCCAACGAGCAGAAGCTGGGTCGATGACTACAAGGACTACATCGAGCAAAGAATCTTGCCTATGGACAATGTCAAGGCCATAATGGTCAGAAATCAAGTTTGTCGATACTCGGTAGCCGGGGGAATCCTTTATAAGCGATCTAAGGTCTGACTTATACTTTACAGTGTTCCCCCAGAATTAATCGGAGCGGTTCTATACGAGGTCCATGAAGGAGAATGCGACGGTCATCCGGGCACTAGAGCCCTTGCAGAGAAAATCTTGCGCGGAGGATACTACTAGATCACCCTCAGGAGGGATACAGAAAAGTATGTTTCGAGAATGTGACAAATGTCAGAGATACACAGACATACCGAGGTTGCCCTCTACTATGCAAACCCTAGCGATCGCTGCCTGGCCCTTTGGCATGTGGGCAATTGGCTTACTCGGTCCATTCCCCCTAGCCCAGAACAAGTACAAATAGGCAGTGGTCACTATCGAACACTTCACCAAATGGATCGAAGCAAAGCCACTGGCCACCATTTCAGAGGCGAATATCATCAAATTCATCCATGATCAAATATGGTGCAGATTTGGGCTCCCGCGAGCAATCATCTCTAACCATGACACTCAATTCTCAGACAAGTTCACAGCCGAATATGTGTACTTGGGTGTCAAGCACCGGCAGTCATCTGTAGCCTATCCACAAGGCAACGGCTAAGCAAAGGCCGGAAACAAACAAGTCCTGCACACCCTTAAAACAAATCTAGAAGGGCGAGAAAGAAAGTGGGCAGAAGAGCTGCCGTCAGCCCTATGGGCTGTCAGAACAACTGTCCGGGGACCGACCGGAGAAATGCTCTGTGCGCTCACTTATGGCTCCGAAGCCATGATTCCAGTTGAGATGGCCTTACCAAGTTACAAAGTTTCTCATTACAGCGAGCAAAACAATGAGCTTGCTCAGGCAATAGATCTAGATCTACTCGAAGAAAGAAGATTGGATGCACGTCTAAGGATGGTCAACTACAAGAAGTGAGAAAAGGCTCATCACGACAAAAGAGTCTGAGGAAGAACATTCATGATCAGAGATTGGGTACTCAGAAAAATCGAGGTCATCGGCCATCGAGCAGAAAGAGGAAAGCTTTCACCTAACTGGGAAGGGCCTTTTCAAGTTACTAGAATAGTTAGAGAAGGCATCTACACGCAGTGGACACAGGATGGCAAGGACTTGAAGCATCCCTAACACGCAGATCATCTAAAAAAGTATTACCATTGAGCAAGTTCTCAGTATACCAACGGCAAGACCCTCAGCCCTATTGAGGGCCACTTTCATTTTATCAATAAAAAAGGAAAGTTATTTTATCTACAGTTGTTTATATAATTGCTTATCTTTCATATACGAATTGTTTTTCGGATTGCTTGGAAAAATCTGCTCGCAAGTCGAGTAGATGAGGCTATGCCCGGTCAACTATCCATTATACCTAAGTGTTAGTGAACAAATCTTGTCCTCTAAGCGAGCAAGATAGGGCCACACCTGATCCACTTACTTGGAAGCCGCAAGTCGATAGGGGCTATGCCCACAAGATAGCGGTTAACTACCTCGGGTTCCTACAGTGACCGAGCAATACTATTAGTCATTTATCTCTATACCCAGATGATATACTAACAACAACTTCGACGTGCTAACGTTGAACAGGGCCAAGCCCGGTTAGATGGTCGTCGCTCAAAGTAAGGCCATGCCCGCTAGGCAGTCATTAGGATGCTCGCCCAAGGGCGATAGGGACCATGCCTGCTCAAAGCCTTGGACAAAACCAAGCACTTAGTCCGGGTAAGAGCGTTTCCCTGGGTACTCAAACAAAAGTAATATGTTCGCTAACTTAGCCTTATTATTTTTAAGTTAATTTTGCTAAAGTTTGCGTGCTCGATGACGTCTGTTCGTATTATGCTTGTTATGCTCGTTGAAACAACACACACATGCATGCTAGTACTAATCAAATGCAAGAAAAATGCAATTAAAGAGACAAAGAATGAGCAGAACAAAAATTTCCATTAGAAAGTTTGGAAAAATTACAATGGGAAAACAAAAATACTAGCGCGCAGGCCGGACAGAAAAATATACAGTTTAGACTTGGTCCGGAGGAGGCAGAAGATTTGCTGTAGATGCCTTGTGTTGCTGCTCGTATTGGGCGTTCAATTCTTTGCGGGCAGCCTCGTCCGCAACAGCTTTAGCCTCGGCCTCTGTAAATAACTGCTCGTAGGTCACGTCCACGTTATCTTCTCCCTCCAATGCTTCGACCAACGAGCAAACATTAACGTCCAGTGGGGTTGGAGGGACCCAAGGCTCTCGGTTGGCGGCAACATCACTTTAGTTAAGGGTGGTCAGCTCCTCCTTGATGTAGGGGACCAAATGATGGAATTGGCGAGTAACCTCATCATAAGGATTTAGCACATCCCACTCCGCCATTGTCTGCATGCTCACACTCCCGTGGCCAGTGAGCATCCTTAGAATATGGTTCGTGCCATGCGCATACTAGGGGATGATGTCATAAACTCAAAGGCCAGAGAGCTCTTGTACTCCGTCACCGCCGTCTCCTTGGCCGCCGCGAGCTTTTCCACGAGCTCAGACACAGTGGTTCCGTTTTTGACGGCCTGCATCTTGAAAGCTTATCGCTCTTTCTGCAGATGAGCTCACTGAAAAGAAACCGCCTTTAGTGAAGTATGCTCTTTCTTCAGCTGGCCCACGAGCTCCGTCTTCTCCACGGCCAGCTCCTTGTTCTTGGCGACTAGAAGAAGGTTCCGCTAGAACAACTCTGTCTCATTCTTCTTGGCCGCAACCTCCTGCTCCTTCAGTTGGTCCGCCAAGGCAAAAACTTGCTCGAGTTTCTCCTTTAGCAAAGCCTCCCGGGTAGCATTATCAGCTTCATCCTTCTTACGGGCCTCCTTCTCCTCGCAATACCGGTCATACAGGTTGGTGCAACTATAACAGACAAGACTAAGGTCAGATTTACCTCGCTTATGCAAAGCCTGACATGCTCGACCATCACATGACTAGTTGTATCCCAATCAAACCTGACATCGGCATGGAGAGCCCGTCTGACGATGCCTTCCTCCACTAGGTCGACGGGGCTTCTACGGGCATTCAGATTGATACCCCCGAGCATTAGGGTCTCAGCTATGGTTTCTTTAACAAGGGCCCAGGTAGCAAGCGACAAGCCACAGTGAAGGCCATTATTGCCCGGACAGTATTCAACATCAGATCACAAGGCATAGCCTTGGTCTCAAGAAAGAAATCCATGAAAAAGGGCTCCAACGAAAGGCGTAGCCCCACTCGGAAAAAATTGGCAAAAAAAAGGAGCCCTTCTCCTTAGTCACATGATAGCTCCACATCGGCATGAATGTCCATTTTATCTGCCATGTAATCCTTGGAGTTTACACAAATAGAGGTGAGCCAATCGGTCACTTTGGCCGCTGTATCCAGGGACGCCCAGTATGTATCATACTAGCTTTCATCGACATTCATTGAACAATCAGGCTCGCAGGCCGAGGGTGTGGCCACGTCTTTGACCGACCATAGTTTTTTCTTCTTCGGACTAACATGATATCAGAGCTTGCTTCATTCGATTGGGAAGCCTCTTCAGCGGCCTCCCATTGTCCGGATACGGAGGGCACCACTTCGGCACCAACTTGTTCGGCCATGGGCTCCTCCTTTTCACTGGCTGTTCGGGGCCATGCGCACTAGCGGCCTCTCCGCCCGTTACACTTTCTTCTCCAGAAGGGTTATGCCTGTTGGAGGAATCCTCAAGCACTACCACATGGATCGGAACGCTCCCACCGATGGCCTCTCCGGCCATAGATTCATCTCCCTCCTCCACTTCGATATCTAAGGAATGAGTCTGCTCATTACTCAAGGGGTCATTCTGCCCGCCATAGCTATAGGCTTCTCTCTCGTTGTCAGAGCATACGTCCCGAGACATTTTTTCAGAGAGATCGAGGAAGAAAAGTCAAAATTCTGCCCGAATAACTGGCAAGGCATAAAGGAAACATCTTAAGTCTAGGTACACCAATAGGCCATGCCTGCTTAGTGAGCAAGACTACTTGGTCTTTTCCTCGATCTCTACATAAAATTAGGGTCTAATCTGAATGCCCAACCCAAGAAATGCAAAGGTTGAATATTCAAACCCAGAAATGCATAACAATGAAGAAGAAACCCATAAAATGAAAAACAGAGCAAGTAAAGGAAAAAGAGGAGAAAAACATACTGCTAGAGATAGGCGGAAGGGTTTTCTCCACCAATAGACACAGAAAGAAATTCTGGAACCCGATCACGAGCAAAGCACGAGAGATTGTCACGTACCAGTCACGAGTTTTCCTATAAGGGGCCCACAGGTTTAGTGGGCAGAGCTAGCAATGTACCCGAGCAGAGTGTCGTTTATATCTCGTATAAGCCTGGTCGAGCATCGACCTTGCCTGCCCGACCAGGGGTCCATGCCCGGGACTCACACATCATCATCAGACTTGCATCACATCGCTGGACAGAGCCATGCTCACTCAAGTAAGTATTGAGCAAGAGAATCTTAGAGAGTTGCTCTCGAAGACAGGTTAAAGGTTTCCTTATCCGAGCAAAACACTTGCCTTACCTGCTCCGGCATTCTCGCGGCTAGCCGCCTGTCACGCCTATAATTTATGAGTTTCTCCCTAAATCTACTAGGTAACTATAGAAACTGAATCCTAGACGGATTCAATGACATTGGGGGCCTATAAATACCCCTCCATAAACCCTAAACAAGGTACGCACACTTTCTTGAGCCTAAAACCTCTGTCAAATTCTCTTTTGACATGATACTTACTTTCACGTCGGAGTAGTTTTGCGAGGTTAAGCCTTGCACTTCCATTGATGTATTTTCGTATTTTTAGACAGGTTCAAGTAAGCAGATCAAGCTATAAAATCAAGCTCAGAGATCATACTCATCAATTGGACGACCAAGCTAGATTTTTGCCACATCAATATTCATTTATGGTACTACAATAATTGAAAAATAAATTAAGTTAAAACGATAATGTTTAAATTATAAATAACCTCATAAACTATGGATTGAGTTTGAATTTCCACCCTCAACTACCAATGAAAACAATGTACCCCCTCAACTATAATTATTTTTGTAATCATAGTTTTTGTTTAGGCAATGTCACTTGAGTTGACTTAAAATGCTCATCTAGGGCCCGTGTGACCATCCCACAATGCTCTTTTGGTGTGTCTATTGTCTATTTTACCTCTGTTGCTCTAAGATCCTCTTTGTACCTACAAATGTTAAGAATAACATAATCTGTAATGATGGCCATGTGAGTCTTAGGTAGGCAAATTATGTGAATTAAAACAGTAGTTCCTAAACAAATGGTGCAATTCAAGAAAATATTATAATTGAGAGGGACACATTGCTTTGATTAGTAATTCATGAGGGCAATTCAAATCGATTCATAGTTGAGGGGGATTATTTGTAATTTACCCAATAATAATACTCCCTCCGTTCCTAAATATTTGCCCAGTCTTGTTTGATTGGGCATATTGAAATTATATATTTGTATAATATGTGATTTCCGTTAAAGCTCATATGTATGTAAACAGTATTTAAAATATAAAGAAAAAGTAAGGATAACGTGATAAAATGACTTTTCTAAAAAGGAGAGCTTGAAATAAGACAATTTTTTAAAAAAATAGATAAAAAAATAAAACATGACAATTATTTAAGAACAATGAAGCACTATAAAATAATTAACGATAAATAATCTTTTATGAGATTTGAGAACAAAATTAAAAAATAAGAAAATATATGCATAAATAAGTACTACTAGTATTTATTTTAAATTAGCTTTTCGTAGACTTATTTTGAATCATTATCATGTAAGAAAGTACCGGGAGGAGGCAGCAGAGGGTCTGCTCCAATTATCCCCACTGTCAGTAAAACCCAGTAATTATTTCTTTCCTTTGTCTCCTTCCCTTCCCCTGACTTTTTTTCTTATTTCCAAACCTAACCCTCTCTCCCTCTCCTTTTAATCTTTTATATACACGAGTGACCCTAAACGCAACATCAAATTCTCTAAATGCAACATTATTTAATGTATAAAATGACCTAAATATCACTTTTAACATTTAATAGATAATCACTTTTTGTACACACTAGCGGATGTTTTATAAAACAACCGCTACAAACTAGCGGATGTTTTATAAAACATCCGCTACACACTAGCGGCTATTTTATAAAACAGCCGCTAGTTTGTAGCGGTTGTTTTGTCCGAAATCGAAAAAAAATGCAAATCAACGGTTTTTTGTTCGTAATTGAAAAGAAAAAATAAACCGAATCAAAATCAATTTAATTCACATGCGATATCATGCGAATTAACAATGGAAATCGAATCAATAATGACACGTAATCAAAATTACATGAAGGGGGAAGGAGGGAGGAGGTAGTATAGTTTAAATGTGAAAAGAGGTAACAAAGTAATTTTACCTTTTAAATGGTGTTGCATTTAAAGATTTTGGTGTTACGTTTAGGTGTTCTGCTCCACTCCACATATTATTGTCATGTTTGAATCCATAACGAATTTTAAAAAATTAACTTTATTATTCGCTCCGTTTTTAAATAATCGTCTTAGTTGATCCAGTACACAGTTTAAAAAAAAACAATTGACTTGATTATTTATATTGGTTTAATGTATAGTTTCTTTTAAAACCCATGTGTATGTGACCCATAATTAAAGTAGAGTGAAAAAATAAGGGTAAAGTGGTAAAAGTGATATTTTAAAAATGTAAGTTTCAAACTGAACAATTATTTTGGGACGGACGAAAAAAGAAAAGAGGACGATAAATTAGGGACGGAAGAATATATATATATATATATATATATATATATATATATATATATATATATATATATTAACATAGTAAGAAAAAGTATGAATTAAATAGTAAAAATATATTTACTAAGAAGAAAAAATTACAAACAATAATAATTTTGTCGAGTCACTTCCACTCTGACCAACAAAAAAAAAAAAAAAATTCTTTTCTCTCTCTCACGCACATTAATAGTATTACTACTATTTACTCAGTACAATGAAATATTTGACAGTGGGCTGGCTGGCTGGTTGGCTAGCAGTGGCAGAGGAGAGGAATACTGCATCCTGCATCCTGCATCTTGCATCCTGCTGGGTGGTTGTTGTTGTTGTTATCGGTGTTATTGTTGTTGTTATCGGTGTTATTGTTGTTGTTATCAGTGTTATTGTTGTTGCTTCTACACTACACTTACTAATAGTACACAGAGTTACTACGCTAAAAGCTGCTTCTCTTCTTCTTCATTACCACATTATTATCAATCAATGTTCCTCTCCCCACTTTTTACCCTCCACCTTACCCATTTTTTCTCTATTGACCTGCTCCAGTTCCTGCTCCTTCTGGGTTTTGTTTACTGATTAGTTAAAGTTTTTTAAGTTTTTTAAGTTTTTTAAGTTTTTTTTTTAATGGCGGTTGCTGGGACGTCGTCATCGTCTATTGTGCCGTCGCTACCGCCGCCCAGGCCTAAGTCGCCGCCAGACTATCCTGATTTGTACGGTAAGAGGAGGGAGTTGGCCAAGGTTCTCATGTTGGAGCGTGAAATTGGTTTCCTCCAGGTAAATACTCTCTCTATCTCATAAAAATAACCCTGCACCGTAACTGTTTGATTTTTGGTTTCACTGGCTTTACTTGGTACCAATTGCTTTTTAAAAAAATATTATTAATTGACTATGTGAATTGTGGGAAATTAGGAAAATGGTTTTCCTTGTCTAAATACATAAACCCTGCATTTACAAATTAGAGAAAGAAATCACTATGAACTAGTACTTACAAGTGGAAAATGTTGTCCAAGAAAGTTGTCATTAGGAATAGGGATGGGTTGCATAGTATACAAGCTTTGTTTGCTTATCCCACCGAATCAAATGTCATCCTACCTTTAAGTTACAATCCCATCTCAAATTCCTGACTTTTATCACAAAAATCAAACACGGATGGCATTCATAAGGGCTACTACGACTGACGAGGTGAGCATGTAAAATTGTATTGGGTGCAATTCCAGTCTTACAAGTGCAAGTCATTTCTTAGAAAGTGCAAGGATGTACATATGGGTAAATGATTTACTTCATTACTTGCATTTTCTGAAAATTGACCTGCATTTCCTTACGACGGGTTTGTGTACAATCAATTTTCAATTTAGCTGATGTACTGAGCGGCAAAAGTCATTCTTGTTGTGTGAACTTTGGTTGGCTTTACAACTTGGTTGCAGAACAGGAGTTTACAATCTCAAACAAGCTGTAGGTTGGTTTAAATTTGTGGGTCATGGATCTGTGCTATCAATCCAGATGTTCTATCATTCTGGTCAAATATTTGTCTCCTTAGATGGTGAGCAATAATTGGTCTTTTACCACTGAAGGACTCCTCCCTCTGCTTTTTTCCTGTTCCCTAAATACTTACTTTTTGATAAAACTTGGGCAGCAATTGTATTTGGCATTAGTGAACTAGGAGATTCGGTTGTAAGCATACTATTTACTAATAAGGACTTGCAAAATATGAACATCACTAGCCAATTTCTGGTTGTTTAAACTGGAATGAATCTATAGTTCAAGAAATCAAAATCATTTTAAAAAACCAGAGTGAAAATTGCTAGAAAATATGTATTAACTGCGTACAATACAAAGGGAATACCAAAATACATTATTGGATTATGTGGCTGTGAATAGGCATAAACCCTAGTAGCGGATGCAACTATAATTTGCCTCTCCAAACGGTCTTAGTTAAGCTTAAATCTCAAGCTTGGTTTGCATATCTCATGAATCAATTGCGATTCATCCTTAATTAAGCCGTTTACATGCCCGTCGCAATGATTTGACTTTCATCTTAACAAGTAAAACTAGTTGCTATTGAAAGTTAAAGCGCAAATGACAGAACCACATGCAAACTTTGGAATATAATCTAATCTTAGAAAGTGCTAATTGTTCTTTTAGAAAGTATAAGGTCATAGTTTAGATAGTGATAGTGCATTTGCATTTTGTGAATGGTATACTCTTTACTTGCATTTTCTAAGAACTGATTTGCACCTTCTATGGACCGATTTACACGCAATAAGAAAACTAGTTTTACCTAATGAAGGAAGCCAAGCCAGTCCTACTGCACAACTATTGGTTGTCGTTACAAGTTGATATCTGGTAGGGAGTTAACCATCTCAAATAAACTCTAGCTTGGTTCATCCTTGCATCCAATTTGAGCCATGCAAAGTAATACACTTATGAAAGATATTTTTGAGCACCTTAGTCTTTTGGTGATGTATATTCTAGGACAACAATTGATGGAGATCCAACAAATAGCAACTGTCCCAAACTCTTTTAACGTAAGCCTTTTTTGGGAGGAACGATAGAGGAAGGACCCTTGAAGTGGAATGAAGGTGTCTTCATTATGTGTAAACCTGGATAAGGCAGAGTTAGAGCAAGAACAATGGTGGAGTTTAGAGGGATCCAATGGGGAGCATAAGAAACAATGGAGTTTTTAGAAGGAGCATGGTGGGAGCTTAATTGGGAAAAAGGGGATTGGGTAGCTTGTTAAGCTCCTGAAGCTCAGCAAATAGCTTGGGAAAAAAATGCAAGCGTTTCACCCTTAAGAGTCCAAAACGGCGACACTTTTGTGGTTTGCTCCATCTAAAACAAAGAAAGCCACCGACCCAAGGCCGACTCACCATGCCACAACTTTTCATCATTTCCCCCTTCTCAGTTTTTGCTCATTTTTGACTAAAAAAATGTGTTTTTTTTAAAAAATAAAGTACAAATGTTTTTCTACAATTAGAGACTTGATTTGCTTCATTTGGACATCGTATTCAATTTCTACAAAATTTTCAAATTCTTTTTTAAAACTACTAAAGTATCCTATGTTTTACTCGGGAGAAAAATGTCTGATATGGTTTAGAAAACCAGGAAAATATAACTTTATGCAAATGTTAGCATTAAAGATGACTGGTGCGATGGAGGGGAGCTGTGCAGATTATTCCCAAATCTGTTTGCTCTGGCTAGAGAAAAGGAGTGCTCTATAAAATCAATGCTCAACTTGGAGGAGGGAAGGATCTCATGGAACCCTTCTTTCCGCAGAAATTTTCAAGATTGGAAGATTGATTCAGTCGCGAGATTGCTCGAGTTATTATATGCTCAGAAGGTTGGCCTGCCAGCAGCGGATAAAGTATTATGGGAAGACGTTAAAAGTAAAGTATTCTCGGTAAAAGGGTATTACTCAAAGCTGGACAGCAGCGATAGGAATTTATTCCCATGGAGGTCAATATGAAAAACTGGGGTTCCAAGCAGAGCAGCCTTTTTGGCGTGGGAGGTAGAAAATGGAGCCATTTTAGCATGTGATAACTTGAGGAAAAGAGGCCTTTTGTTTACTAACCAGTGCTATCTCTGCAAGGGGGACGAAGAGAGTGTTAATCATAGTGGTGTGGTCTCTTTGGTCTACTCTATTTGTTCTTTTTAACATATCGTGGGTACTTCCAAACTCCACCAAGGACCTCTTCTGGAATTGGTCTTACTTTGGGAAAAGCAAAAGCAGGAATAGGCTTTGGAATGTTGCCCCGTTAAGTGTATGCTGGACGATCTAGAAAGAAAGAAATCATAGGGCGTTTGATAATGAGGAGAGTTCTATGTTAGCCATGAGGAAATCGTTACTCTTGAACATGATTGAATGGAGTATAGGGGCATCGTACTATGAATTATAGTGTGTTAACACTAGTGCAGATGTAGTGAATATCTTTCATATCGGCTAGTGTGTATTTTTTGTGTAGTTTTTCTTCTATGTAAAGGACGCGTCACCTATTTTGACGCTTTTCTTTTTACACACTTTACCTTTATAAAAAAAAAAAAAGATTTCATTTTTATTTAAATCATACAATCATCAGAACTAGGAAGCTGATTTCTTATTTATCAACGTTTTGAAGTTGACCTCCAAAATCCAGCTTAGTAATACACATGTGGTTCTTATCACTTCAACTTTCTTTATTCTATAATAATTTGAAATATCTCCTGCACAGGAGGAGTTAAAATACGTTGAAGGTCTTCTACCTGCTTCTCGTTGCATTAAAGAGTAAGTGATTTGTTTTACATGCATATGTTGTTTTAGCAGTTAACCCAACTTAAAGGAAGTACTCATGCATTAGCTCTCTCTTCCCTCCTCCCCTTCATTTTTTTCAAAGAGATGGTGTAATAAATTGGAAGTTATTTACACTTTGTTGGATGTGACTATTCGGCAGGGTTGCTGATTTTGTGGCTGTGAATTCAGATCCTTTAATCCCTACGTAAGAGAGTTACGAAGTATCCTCATTTGGAGTTTATATAAACTTTTAATCATTCCTCTGCATTTTTCTTTTTAAAAATCCAGGAGTCGGAAGGTTCGCAGATCATGTCGCCTCTGGAAATGGCTTTGGTAAGTTGTCAATTTTAACCTGTTCTTACGGGAGAGAGTTATATTTATCAACATACATTGACCTCCCCATCCCCCCCAAAAAAAGAAAAAAAGAAAAAAAAAGCTCGTTCCATATTGGAATTTGTGTGTGAGGTAACTAGATTATTAGAATCACATAGAAGCATCGACTGGATTACTCTTTACATTTTGCCATCTGTACAATCTTGAAGTTTGTCATGATCAGAAATCATTTGCTGCATCAAGATGATTATACTACTTTCAAACGACATTACACTGTCAATCCATTAGAATTATCATTTTTGGGTTTTTTGCCTCTACATTCTTCCACGTGTATAGGCTAATTTACTATTCAAATCACATTGTCAAATGCCATAAACTGTAAATATTCCTCTTCGTATAACCTGGCTACTCTGAATTGCAGTGGAAAATCCTGTTTCAACATGTCGTGGATTTGTTGCTTCGGGTGCCCGCATCTTGAAATGCCAAGCTGCTGTGACTGCTGCAATTTACAGTGCTGCAATTTACGGTGCTGCAATTGTTCGTGTTGCAATTGTGGAATACCTAAGTGTCGCTGCATCCCATGCCCAAGCTTGCGATGTCTTAAGAAACTATTATGCTGCAGAAGTAGCTGCATGTGTGGTTGTCCTCGTTGCCCAGATTGCCCTTCTAGCAAATGCAAATGCAAATGCACATGCTCTTGTCTCAAGTGTCCAAAGTTACCCCGATGTTCTAGCTGTACAGTTAATTGTTGCTATCCTCTTTGCTGTCTATGTTAGTCGCACATACACCGTATGAATAAAATTATAAATGTACAAGTTGTTCTTCCCTTACATGAATCCATGCGAAAACAAAAGTGTTCTGCATAGGTTCCTTTTTAGAGGAGATATCTGGTCACAAGCTTATGTGCAGTGCCATTTACAGCTGTTCAGACGGAAATTCCATTATTCATCTCTGGTAATGAATTCGAAAGCACCGTCTGTGTCTGAAAACTTCGGCGAATGGTAGCCAAGGATGTAGTGAAGGAGAAATTTTTTATGAAGACAAGACACCCTGACCCAGTCCCCCTTCTCAGCATTGTACTGGATTTGTGCAATCAGAATATGAACAAATGCTTGGGGTTTAATCTGAAGTGCAAATAAGTTATTAAATTGACCATTTTGGACTGTTTGGGGCTTTTTTATGTTCTTTGTATTCCGTGCATAACTGTTGTACTAGCTAGGGGTTGTGAATTTCGTAACAAAGGTATTTAATATAGCACCTATAAAATATTTAATACAACGTTTTTAAAAAGTGTTTTATCAACATACCATTTACGTAATTTATTTATTTTTTTGTTTTTTTATTAAATTTAAATTAGTTAAAATTTATTTTTTTTATTTTTTTATTAAATTTAAATTAGCTAATTTAAAATTTAATAATTAATTTGATCTGAATTAGGCTTAAATTAAAAAAAAAAACAAGTTTAGCGATTGGGTTGAAGCCAGTCAAAGCCCAATCCTTTCCCCTCTAAAACCCATTGCTTGCCATTCTAGAAGACCCAAACCCAGACCCTCCTATTTGGACCGTTACCCAACCAGTCCCAAACCCAAACCCCTCATTTGGACTGCCACCCAACCGGGTCCAAACCCATCCCCCCCTTGGACTACTACCAGAGCGGTCCCTAACTGTTGATACTCATTGTATTTAGATTTATATCTGCTCATACATTATATTAGTTTTATACATCAGTGGCTAATTGGGCTGCATATCGATTAGCATGACAACTGTGTATAAAACTTTGCCTAGAATAGTTTGTTTTATAAGACTTCACAGGTTCAGCGGAAGACCTCTTTAAAGCTTCACCGGAAGACCTGCTACAGCATACAACGACAGACCTTGTCTACACTTGGTCAATCATGACGTGTCCAGTCAGACAATTATTAATTGATCAATTTAAGTTTACCCTTATTCATTTGAATTTAAATTGAGACATTTCTCGACATCTCGGACGACTTTCAGGGAAGACTTTCGCAGCGTAAAAGTAGGAGATCGAGGCGTCACCTGCATGCGTAACAACTCTTACAAATCTGACATCCAGATTGCCCGGTTTCTAGTCTCTGCAAAAGATCTCTGCACCCTTTTCCTGCTCGATATCTGTGAAGACGAAATCTTCAAGACGGCTCCATGCATTTAATGCATTAAACCTAAAAGAGCTGTTAAGTCTTCGTCTTCTCCAACGGATCTCCAGAATGCTCCAGCTATAAATGCCGCCATTAAAGACTGAAGAAATACACTTGATGAAATGCTCTGAAAATCTACTACAACTCTAAGTCTTTATACTCAGTGCATTCAAGAGATCCTAAACAGATCAAGAAGTCCTCGACAACAACAAGAAGCTCTGCATCAACATTTATTACTTTACTTCTTGTTGTTTTCATTCAAAGCTATTCTTCTGCACGAATTAAATATCTTGTTTACACAGATATTTAATTCCTTAACCCCCAAACACAAGTTAAGATTTTGTACACGATCCATTGAGAATATTCTTTGTAATAGATCTAGTGGAAAACATAGTGCACTTTTAAATCCAAGGTTGACTGCCTTGGTGGTGGATGTAGCACTCTTTATAGTGTGAACCATCCCAAAATACTTGTGTTGTTCCTTTTACTGTTTGTTTACTTATTGAACTATTTATTACTTCCTTTATCTTTATCCTTAACAGCAAACTTGAGTAACCATTTAAAGTCTACCGGCAGTCCTTATCGGCAGACTTGAACCAGTTTCTTTGCAAGACTTCCGCTACTTCAATCTTCCAATAGATTGTAAATGCTTGTCAAAAGAACTTACTTGAAAAATTTTTAAGTGTATAATAAGCTATTCAACCCCCCCCCCTTCTAGCTTATTATTGTGCCCTTTGGGACTCACAATTGGTATCAGAGCTTGACTCTTTGAAAACTTATTTTTCCGAGATTAAACTCTTGAGAGATTCGATCCAATGGCACAAACACACTACATGCTGCCTACATCAAATGCGAACCACGTCCCAATATTGGACGAAGGTCATTTCGATGTTTGGAAGGATAAAGTAATGCGTTTTATGAACTCCATTGACAACAGGTTATGGAAGTGTGTTATAGCAGGACAACATGTACCAATGAAGGCCAACCTTCTAGCCTCCATCGCGGGAATCCTGCCGAAGTTCCCAAAGAAGAATCGGAATGGACAGAGGACGGCAGAAAACTAGCAGAGCTATATAGTAAAGCAATAAATATCATTACTAGCTCTCTAGACACAAGCACATACCAGCAAGTGATCCGATGTACCACTTCAAAAGAGATGTGGGAAGCTCTTATGGAATACTTGGAAGGAGACCAAGACACAAGAGATAATAGAAAATACACATACATCCAGCAGTTTGACTCCTTCAAAAAGGATCCAAAGGAAACCTTGAGACAAGCATACGATCGCTTCAGTGAGGTAATTAATAGCTGCTTTTCTCTTGGTAAAACCTATGACAAAAAGGAAATAAACATGAAGTTTCTAGGCTCTCTAGGTAGCTTGTGGCATGTTAAGACCACTGCCATGAAAGAATCCAAAAACTTAAACGAAATGACTCTCAGTAGTCTTTACGCAAGTTTGAAGGTTTATGAGCTCGAAGTAAATCAAGCTCTAGAGCTGGACAAGCAGTTCAGAACTGTGACCTTGCCAGCCATGGTCCAAGAAGAAACCACTGTTGAAAACAAACCTTCCACCTCCTCCAGTGAAAACGATTTTCTTTCAAACGAACAATTTGCTATGTTTGTAAAACGTTTTCAAAAATTTGCAAAATATGGAAGGAAGGACACACACCAGCAGCCTTTTAGAAAGACGGGTGAAAGCTCATCTAAAGAAGAGCTTGTGTGTTACAACTGTAGAAAACCTGGTCACTTTGCCTCCAAATGTCCAAAGCCAAAATTTGAAGCATACCGAAGGCCTACTTATAAAAAATTTCAAAAGCAAAAAGGTATGCTGGCTGAAGACATAGAAGATAAACATGTTGCTACATGGTTTGAGACTGATTCAGACGAGGAAGAGGATGATTGTGAGCAAGCTAACATATGCTTAATAGCTCATGATTCAGGTCCCACCTATGACTCTGAAAATGAAGTCGCAGTCTCACCTAGTCCCTTGGACAAAAGTGAGATCAACAGTGAAAACTTTAGTAAGGAAGAACTTCTCAAGGATAATCAAGATATGCTTGAAGAGTTCAATTCCTTTAGAGTAGCCTATGTGCCAAAAGCGTGAGAAACTTACTACTGAGAAATCTCTGATGGCAGCTGAGATTCAAACTCTCAATAGCTGTCAACAAGAAAGTATCAAGCTCAAAGTAGAAAACAAATTCCTTTGTGACAAAATCAAATGTCTCACTGAGCACATCAAAGGACTTGACCTGGAGAAAATTGCCTTGCAAAAGACAATTGACTCCTGGAACAGCTCCAAGGATACATTCGAAGAAATCCTTTCAAGCCAAAAATCTTGTAAAGATAAATTTGGCATAGGATATTTCGATGAGCCCAGTATGACATTCCCATATGTCACAGAGAAAGGTGAATCCTCCGAGACTGCTAATGATATCTCCTTCTCTAAACAGACGTTCGGAAACAAGGGGAAACAAGGCCTTGGTTATTCAAGTATTCCTTATGTTTATCCCAAGGCTCAGAAAGGGAAAGCCAAGATCACTGCTTCAGATGAGAAACCTGAGAAAGTAACAGTAGAGAATCTAAAGTCTGCCGGCAACAACTCTGCTAAAGCAAAGTCTGCTGGCGGTAGACCTACTAAATCTCTACCGGTGACTATCAAGTTTGTCTATGAAACAAGCAAGGCACCTGTACCTGTTGAAAGTAAACCTAAATTTATTCTATCAAATCCTCCTAAAAAGGTTATCAACAGACCAGCCAAAACTAAGTCTGGTGGTAATATACCTAGGAAGATCCAAAAGAAACCAATTAAATCTACCGTCAACAAGCAAGCTGAACCAAGGACGACTGTTAAGAAAAAGGATAATCACATTCACTCTTCAGCTAAAGCCACTGACAGTTCTCTATGGAACTTCCATTTATGTCATTCTTGCAATTGCCTAGGCCATCTGGCCCCAGAATGCCTGCTACGGTTCACTCCAAAATCTGAGAGACCTAGTTCTCTCAAGGTTAGGCAGGTATGGGTCCCAAAAGGTTGCTAATCCTTAGGACCCAGAAGAAAATAAAGGGGACCTTGTTGCTTTAAATCTTTTTCAGGTATGCTTCATGGCTATAGATTCAGAAGATAAAGAGATCTGGTACCTGGACAGTGGCTGCTCAAGACACATGACAAGAAACAGAAGTCTACTATCAGATATAGCTGAAGCCAAAGGTCCCACAGTTATTTTCGGAGACAATGCTAGAGGAAAGCAATTGGGTATGGCTCAATCTCTAGAGGAAATCTCTCCATCAACAAAGTTTCTCTAGTGAGCGGCTTAAAGCACAATCTACTGAGCATATCCCAATTCTGTGACAAAGGATTAATCTGCCAATTCAACTCCAACCAGTGCCTCATCAAAGATCGTGAATCCTGCTCTACAATACTGACCAGCAATAGACAAGGAAACGTCTATGTCGTGGACTTAAATCTTCTAGGGAGATTCTTCAGCCTTTGCCTAAGTCGCTAACAACGTTCGTGACAACAGTTGGTTTTGGCACAAGCGTCTCAGTCACCTCAACTTTAAGCACCTCTCCAAGCTCTCCAAAGATGGGCTTGTCAAAGGTCTACCTACGGTGTCTGCCGACCATGACAGAAGTTGTAAAGCTTGCCAATTAGGAAAACTTTCCAAGTCTTCCTTCAAAAGAAAGTCTGTCATGTCAACACACAGACCTCTTCAACTTCAGCATATGGATCTCTTTGGACCAATCACTACAGTCAGTATTTCAGGAGACAAGTACACACTTGTGGTAGTTGACGACTACTCTAGGTTCACCTGGATCGAAACAATGACTTCAAAAGATGAGACATATGATCTAGTCACCGCTCTTTTCAGAAGACTTCAAACCCAAAAGCTTGAAGACATTAGTGACATAAGATCAGACAATGGCACCGAATTCAAGAACAACGGTGTAGAAAGATATTGTGATGACCACGGGATCGGCCACAACTTCTCTACTGCTGGAACTCCTCAACAAAATGGTGTAGCTGAACGGAAGAACAGAACACTGATTGAAGCAGCAAGAACTATGCTAGTAGAAGCAAAACTTCCCAAGTATTTCTGGGCAGAAGCCGTCAACTCTGCATGTTTTACCGACAGATCCACAGTAAACAAGTTTCATAACAAAACTCCATATGAAATATGGAGAGGAAGAGCCCCAAATATTGGATTATTAAAATCTTCGATTGTAAATGTTTTATTCTTCATAATGGAAAAGAATATAGAGGAAAATTTGATGCAAAATCAGATGAAGGAATTTTTCTGGGGTATTCCAAACATTCAAAAGCATTTCGCATTTTCAGTAAAACTCATTTGAAAATTTTAGAATATGTGCATGTTTCTTTTGATGAATATGACTTGTTAGAGCCTAGAAAGGCTCCGAATGTTGCTAATGATTCTGATAATGATGAGACAGGTACAAATACAACATCTACTTCCACTCCTCTTCAGAATCATGCGGAACTAACCCTTCACCGGCGGACTTCAACTCTGGCAGGTTCAACTCTTACGTTGACCCAGAACCTATCTCTTTGTTTTACCCCAAACACCTTTGCGAGATCACTCATCCTTCTTGTTCACGAGAAAATGAAGGTTTCGAAGATCTATCTCTTGAACCAGATTTTGGTGAATCTCCTTCTCAACCTACTCCAGAATTCTTAAGGGAAGAACCCACCAGAAGTGATCTTCCTCCAACCATTATTGAAACAAGAGATCATCCTATTTCTCAAATCATTGGTGATCTCAACTCAGGAGTTCGTACGAGGAATAGAGTTCGAAATGAGACTATGTTTGCATTTGCATTCGTATCTGAAATCGAGCCAAAGAAGATTGATGAAGCTATTGTAGATCATAACTGGATTGAAGCTATGCAAGAAGAGCTGAACCAGTTTGAAAGATGCAAAGTGTGGAGCTTAGTTCAAAGACCGACTGACCATCCAGTTATCGGCACCAAATGGGTTTACAGAAACAAAAGAGATGAAGATGGGAACGTCACCAGAAACAAAGCTAGATTGGTTGCTCAAGGCTACCGACAGGAAGAAGGGATTGACTTCGATGAAACATTTGCTCCTGTTGCTAGATTAGAAGCAATCAGACTCTTTCTAGCCTATGCTTCGTTCATGGACTTCAAAGTGTATCAGATGGACGTGAAAAGTGCCTTTCTAAATGGTGATCTTCAAGAAACGGTATACGTTGAACAACCACGAGGATTTGTCATTCAAGACAAACTGGATCATGTCTACCGACTCAAGAAAGCACTCTATGGCCTAAAGCAAGCTCCCAGAGCTTGGTATGAAACTCTATCCAAGTTCTTAATAGAACAAGGATTCGTGAGAGGAAGAATAGACACAACTCTGTTCATCCTCAAGCACAAAGGTCATTCTCTTCTGGTACAAATCTATGTGGACGACATCATCTTTGGATCAACTAACCAAAGCACATGCAAGAGATTCGAGAAGGCGATGCAAAGCAAGTTCGAGATGAGTATGATGGGAGAACTTACCTACTTTCTAGGGCTGATTCAACAGACTTCGGCGGAATCTTCATCAGCCAAACCAAATATGCAAAGGAACTCATCAAGAAATTTGGTCTTGATTCAGCAAAAGGATTTGAGACTCCAATGTCTACCGACTGCCATCTTGATAAAGATGAAAAGGGAAAGCAAGAGAACATGACCAAGTACCGAGGAATCATAGGTTCACTTCTTTACCTTCTTGCCGACGACATTATGTGTCTTTGTTTGTGTTTGTGCAAGATTTCAGGTAGATCCAAAGGAATCACATTTGCTTGCTGTCAAACGTATCATCAGATATGTTTCAACAACAACAAATCTAGGCATTTGGTATTCAAAACACAACAACTTCAATCTAGTTGGATACTCAGATGCAGACTATGCAGCTTGCAAAGTGAGCAGAAGAAGCACCAGTGGGACTTGTCAATTTCTTGGAAATAGACTTGTCTCATGGTCATGCAAGAAACAAGGATCGGTTGCAAACTCCACCCGGAGGCGAGAATATATTCTTTTGTTGCTCTCGGCTATTATGGATGAAGCAACAACTAGTGGACTACAACATCAAGGCGCAAATTGTCCAATCATGTGTGACAACACATCAGCAATTTCAGTCTCCAAGAATCCAGTGATGCACTCAAAGACAAAGCACATTGATATCCGTTATCACTTCCTCAAAGATCATGTGGAGAAATGTAACATCAGTTTGGAATACGTTCCAATTGAACATCAATTGGCTGACATACTCACAAAGCCACTGGATGCCACCAGGTTTGCTTATTTAAGGAGAAATCTTGGTATGATTGATCCTACTGCTTAATTTCAATATGTTATAGTTTTTCTTTCATATCAGTAGACTTAGTTTTATACTTACCGGAAGACATCATTTTCCCTTTAGCGGAAGACTTAAAGGTTAGTATCTCTACGTAGTCTATTTTAGCTAAAAAGGTTTTCTAAAACAAAAAGGGGGTCAAGCGTAAAATCGTTTTACTTAGAAAATATCTTTAGTTCCCGCTTTTGCGCTAAATTTTTTCTTTAAATAGACCTTGAACCGTCCTTTCCAAAACTTTACGAAACCCCTTTGTCTAAAATATTTCTCTCTCTATTCAAACCCTCTCTCTGCAACTGCTCTCTCCATTTCCAAATTCTTCTTGTTTCTTCTTCTCATCAGCAACAATGGTATGCTCTTCTATACTCTACTACTCGCTATTTATTGTTTACTGTTTAGTATTTCATCTTTTAAGAAAATTGTTATGGAATACAAAAGGTCGCTTTCGTGTATCTGACAGTATCCGCCATTGTTGTTCTTCAAAACCTAGAAACTAACAGTCTTTCATTTGCTTTGAAATACTTATTCTTCTAAGAAATCATCTGTTAAATGTTTCTCTGGTTCTCTTAAACCTAAACATTCAAGGGTTTCAAGTTTTCTTTTCAAAATTTCGATTAATTTCAGATAAACTTGAAATCATTGCTTGTTTATTATTTGTGGTAAAAAGCCCTAATTTCTGACTGTATTCTTTCAGGTAAAATCCTCAAAATCCAAGCGTAACAGCAGGAAGGAGTTGGACCCGGAAAAAGACATTCCTTAGAGTTTGGACGTTAATCTACCTGGGTACCCAACTTTTCCCCCTGCTCATGACATCATCGTCGCCCTGGACCCAAAAATTTATATATTCCCGGAATGTGCATAGACCTCCAATCTGTCTGCACAATTGCCGCCGGAGTCAAGGCCTGCGAAGACATGAACGCTTCGGGGATTCTTCCACTCTTCTGCCTCAACGACAAGAGCTACAATATTCTCTTGGCTGAAGAGTTCTACCAACGAATGGAGTTCAGAAATCAAAATGCTCTTCGTGGATGGATTCAAGGTCGTCCTATCTCCATCACCGCCAAGACCATCTCCACCATTATTGGTGTGCACTTCGGTGGTGCTCTTGAATCTTCAATTGCTGAGGCTGATCATGCCTGGGAAGCAATGAGGGGAATTGATACCCCAAGAGAACCACAAGGGAAGATGCTCAGGAATCTCTTCCCACTGGACGTCTACTGTTCCAGCCACTTGATTGACAAGGGACTGCTGTTCAAAAGCGGTGCCCACGACATGTTCACGTCACAACAGTTGACTCTCACAAGTGCCGTCTACCTTCAGACTCACCTCAACTACGGCTCTATAGTGTTTAATGAACTGAAGCAGAGCGTTGAGAAGGTCAAGAACAACCCCAACTGCAAACGACCATTTGTCAGGCTGATCAACATTCTTCTTCGAGACACAGAGCAGGTCAACTCTTCCTTGAAGGAAGATGAGCTTATAGTGGTGTCCAAGGACAAACATCTGACCGTTTCGTTCTTCAACAAGTATACAGAATACAAGAACAAGCGAAGACAACAGAAAGGTCTTCCGCCCATCTCCATCGACAAAATTGCCAAGCTAGTACCCATTATCGTTACACGCTTCAACATGGAAGCGTATGAAGCGGCTAGCAAGACCTTCAAAAAGGTGTCTGCAAAGTTTGATGACCAAGTTGCTAAGACTCTCCACCAACAAGCCAAAGATTTGGCTGACGAGATAGAGCAGTTGATGAGGTCCAAGTAGACAGCTAAGGCCAAAAAGGCTCGGGCGGAAGAAGTAGAAGCTGAGGAGCGACAGGCTAACAGGATCAGGAAAGAGCTGAAGGAAAGCAGAAAGGACAAGTCTGCCGGCTGCTCTTCTTCTGCCGCCGGTAAGTCTTCGTCTCCTCCATCAGCTACCCCAATCAACCAACTCCCTCTACCCAGCTTTCTCCTAAAACCAAACGACCACCCTCACCTTCACCTGCACCCTCACTTAAACCAAAACGTAGGTGACTACGTAAAACCTTTGAAGACCAGCCACCTGCAGACATTCCAGCCTCTACCAATGATGCAGCTGAGTCCCCTATTCAGTTGCTAAGGAAGAAAAAGAGGTCTGCCGGCAACCAACCTTCTACCGGTGACCAAGCCCCTACCGCTGACCAACCCTCTACCACTCCTATTGAGTCATCTACTCAGAGGACTTCAACCCCTCCGGAGGAGTCTATCCCTCAAGAGGAGCCTCAAAGACAGGAGGAGCCCACCCGAACTCCTACCCCTCCTCCTTCACCCTTCAACTACTCTCCTAACCCTTCTACCCCTACCTCACCTCATCATACCCAAACCACTTCATCAACACCATCCAAACCAACCCAACCTTCTCCCACCAAACCTCTAGATCCTGCTGCCTCTAAGTTCCTCTTTGGACTTTCATCAGTAACAGATCTTTTCTCCCTAGATCAACCTCAACCACAACCCAACCTCCGCAAACCCAAATCCCTATTCTATCCCACTCCCTCCTTTTGGTTCTCCACCGACCCCATACCCAAATCATCCATTGTCAGTGACAATTCTGACACTGACATTGAGTTAGATTCTCCCCCAACCCCTCCTCCCCCTCCACCACAAACCATCTCCTCTTCTACCAACACTATCCCAACCCAAGACTCAACCTCTTCAGACTCCATCACCCCACCTCTCCAACAGCCCTTTCGGCCCATGTCCCCTGGCACAACCTCTTCCGCCGATGCTGATCACATTCACATTGGCCTGGAACCTTCTTCCTCTCAGCCAGCCAATGCTGAAGTTTTGTCTCGGTTGGACGCTATTTACGAAAGGCTAGGCGAACTGACAAGCATCTCTACCGCTGCTGCTGAGATAGCCACTGCCGCGTCCAAATCCAATGAAAGAACTGCTGCTCTTCTTTGACAATTCCAAGAGGACGTGTGGACCCGTTTTGGGCAATGAGACACGCGTTTACAGACGTCAAGATAAACGTTGAAGCCCAACGAGATGAATGTGTCCGGCTCTGATCATCCCTCTTCTACGAGTTGTTCCACGCTATCACCCTTCATCTAGGCAACAACCGCCCACCTGTCCTCGAGCTCAACAACATAGCTCGCGACTCAGCTCATAACATTATGAATGCTCGACGTGATCGTGATCTGGCCATCACGGAGGAGAAGCAAATGAAGTCTATCAACCGTATGCTTATGGAAGAGAACAGCCGTCTTCGTGAAGAACTCGACTACCGTTCTCGCTCCACTAGACCTCCCACGGATGCCGATGATGAATACGTCCGAAGAACTAAAGAGCTAGAGCGACAGCGAAGGGAGAAAGAAGCAGCAGACAAAGGAAAAGGGAAAAGACCTTGGTAAAATTTGTATCTGTTCTTCCCTTAACCTTTGTATCTATCCTTATTTTTGAAAAACTCTATAAACATTAAACTTCTCGTTTATAATACAGAAGATTAATTGACTTTCAAAATTATCTACTATTTAAAATTCTTGTTCTTTCATTTCATACCTGCTTAGAATTTAAATACTCAGTTTAAATTTATTTGAACTGCTTTCTACTAATCTGTGTGCTATTCTTTTGAGTCTCTTACATTTTGTGCACTTAGATTAGACTTTACACTTGAGGTGTTCTACTGTTTGATAGAGGCATGTCTTCCGTTATAAAAATTAGAATTCTCTTAGACATGTTATTATCTATCACATAGTCGGTTATAGCCCTCATTTGTAGTAATGATGACCAGATATAAATAGGAGGAGATTGTTGATACTCATTGTATTTAGATTTATATCTGCTCATACATTACATTAGTTTTATACATCAGTGACTAATTGGGCTGCGTATCGATTAGCGTGACAACTGTGTATAGAACTTTGCCTAGAATAGTTTGTTTTATAGGACTTCACAGTTTCAGCGGAAGACCTCTTTAAAGCTTCATCGGAAGACCTGCTACAGCTTACAACGGCAGACCTTATCTACACTTGGTTAATCATGACGTGTCCAGTCAGACAATTATTAATGGATCAATTTAAGTTTACCCTTATCCATTTGGATTTAAATTGAGACATTCTCTGACATCTCGTACTCGCGACTTTCCGAAAAGCGGGTGAAGACTTTCGCGAACAAGAAAAGCAGAGATCGATCGTCACCTACTTCTATAACAACTCTTACAGATCTGACATCCAGATTGCCCGGTTTCTAGTCTTTGCAAAAGATTTCTGCACCCTTTCCCTGCTCGATATATGTGAAGACGAAATCTTCAAGACGGCTCCATGCATTTAATGCATTAAACCTAAAAGAGCTGTTAAGTGTTCGTCTTCTCCAACGGATCTCCAGAATGCTCCAGCTATAAATGCCGCCATTAAAGATTGAAGAAATACACTTGATGAAATGCTCTGTAAATCTACAACAACTCTAAGTCTTTATACTCAGTGCATTCAAGAGATCCTAAACAGATCAAGAAGTCCTCGACAACAACAAGAAGCTCTGCATCAACATTTATTACTTTACTTCTTGTTGTTTTCATTCAAAGCTATTCTTCTGCACGAATTAAATATCTTGTTTACACAGATATTTAATTCCTTAACCCCCAAACACAAGTCAAGATTTTGTACACGATCCATTGGGAATATTCTTTGTAATAGATCTAGTGGAAAACATAGTGCACTTTTAAATCCAAGGTTGACTGCCTTGGTGGTGGATGTAGCACTCTTTATAGTGTGAACCATCCCAAAATACTTGTGTTGTTCCTTTTACTGTTTGTTTACTTATTGAACTGTTTATTACTTCCTTTATCTTTATCCTTAACAGCAAACTTGAGTAACCAGTTAAAGTCTACCACCGGCAGTCCTTATCGGCAGACTTGAACCAGTTTCTTTACAAGACTTCTGCTACTTCAATCTTCCTAATAGATTGTAAGTGCTTGTCAAAAGAACTTACTTGAAAATTTTTTAAGTGTATAATAAGCTATTCAACCCCCTCGGCCCCCTTCTAACTTATTATTGTGCCCTTTGGGACTCACACTAACCCATCCCCCCATTTGGACTGGTACAAAACCGGTCCTAAACCTTTCCTTTTTTGTTATTTTTTATTTCAACATTTAAAAAATAAATTAACAGATAAAAATTTAACACTTAGAGATAAAAATCGAACAATCAGAATTAAATATTACCGTAAAGTTCGCGTCAGTGGAATATATAACATTGCCATCATCATCCATATCCACGTATCAACACTTTGTTTTACCGATTTGCTTCCAAATTGTTAGACTTTTTGGAAGTTTTAACTGATTGCAATTTTGAATGTGAGAAAAATGCGTATGCAATTTTTTTTTTCACTTACAAGAAAAATTTTACAATATGATATTTATACAAAGATAATTTTTCACTTAGTAACACAATCAAATTAATTAGTAATTTAATTGTGTTTAGTAACTAAATCAAATAAATAAATAAATAAAAATTGTGTTTAAAATATTTTTAAAATTTAAAATTTGTTAAATTAAATTTAATAAAAAAACGAAAAAAAAAATTACGTAAAGGGTATTTCGGTCAAACACTTTTCAAAAGTGCTATATTAAGCATTTTATAAGTGTTGTATTAAGTGTGCCCCTTTCATAATTGATACTCCCTCTGTTTTTGTTAGTGTTGTGTTACTCCCAGCATACAAATTAAGAAAAGATAAGTGAACATTAAATCAAAACTAAAATGACCAATGTAACTTCAAAAACAGGAAATATTAGAAAAAACAATTTTTAGAATTAGCCTAAAAAGGATAGTTGCAATTATGTACAAGTATTATAGCTGTCAATGGATCAAGTCGGGCCCACACCAAGTCCGCCTGACCAAACGTTAAAATCGGGCCATGTTGGGCCGACATTTAACCACACAATCAAAACCCAAGCCCAGACAACACCTGGGGCCTACACATTGAACGGGCTAATTTTGCCTAGTTTTACGTATTTCTGGCTCATGGCAAAACCCACCGGGCCAAGCATTGAAATCGCTCTAACTTGCAATATAGATAGGAAAAATTCACTTTTTCCTGTGCCTCTTGTTGGGCCTGTGGTTGAAATCATTATTGGTTACTGAGTGGAAATCCAAAAGCAATTTGGTGGAAAGAATACCATGAGATATGTAAATCTTCCAGTTCCGAGAGAGAGCCTTGGGGGCAATGATGTACATTTATCCTAAAAGTGTACCTAAAAGATATGCTTGTTTAATTATCTCTTTATTTTTTTGATATTTAACGAAGCTTCTTCCAAGCAAGGTTAAATTATAGTTCAGGCCTCAGGGCAACTCTGGAGAACTTGAGCAAATAACAAACTTGACAAGCCATACTAGCTAGGAGCTTTGTTAGAGTTTCCATTTTGTATTGAAATCAAACACTTTTACAGTGCGGCATGAAAAGGATATACTTTACTTGCATCATTCTAAAAGAGTACATTAGTTTTATACTGAGCACAAGAAATTAAGCTCCAGGAAGGAACTTTTTCCTTTACCTCTCTTCATGTTCCGATTTGCACCCCTCATTCCAATCTCAGCTCTACCTTCGACAGGTTCAGACTTCAGAGCCTTTCGGGGGATCTCTTCGGCGAGTCCACACCGCACAAGAAGCATACAAAAAGAAACAAAAAAAAAAAAAAAACTTAAAAAATCATACAAGCTGTGTCCAGGCAAAGGCCACTGGGCTCTTAACTTGGTGTTCAGCATTATTCCAAGTAATGGAGCCAAACGAACTCTTACCCATCTCTCTTCTACCCTTCTTCGACACAAATGTTACCGTATATCTCTGCTTATCCCCCACATTCCTGAAAACGAGCCTTTTGGGCTTGTCACGGTTACCGCAACTGCTTCGGGTGCATCTACTGCAACGTCATAGACGGATTCTGACGCACCCACGTTCTTCAATTCACGGGTGTACCGTACGACTCTTGATTTCCCAAAAAGTACTGAGAATGAGGGATAGTTGAGTCGGCCTGGATCTCCCAATTTCTTGGAACAAGTCATGTTTGGACGCTTGGTGATTGCTTGGACGTGGTCAATGGTGTATCCCAATGAGCATAGGAACGCAATGTAGTCTTCTGTAGAGATATCATATACAAGGCCAGGTGAGATAGCCTTGTGTGGATCCACATGGCCAGCCCCATGGGCCCACGGGGTTGAGAATGAGCCATCCGCAGCATCACGGAGCGGGGATTTGGTATTATCCAGCGTGTAGGCAGTGGTCATGAGTGCGGACTTGATTGCGCTTGGGCTCCAATCTGGATGTGCTGCTTTCAGAAGTGCACCTAGACCACTAATATGTGGGCACGACATGGATGTACCTACAAAATGATTCCTGCCATTATCAATGAGAGAACATAACAAATAACTACTAATAAGTTGCCTCAGATCAATGATTTCGGCCATGAACGTGGCCAACTTCAGAAATGCACACGCGTCAGGTAGACGTATGTTATCTTCTCTACCTACTTTAAATGAGGTCAACATCAGAGAATTACCTACTTGTGTCAATTTCATCCCCCACTTCTCTTTATGAACTGTTCAGCATGCTTTAACAATTGAGTATACCTGATGGCTTCCAGTTCCAGCCCACTCAAATGGGGCCAAACTCAAGTCAATATCGAGAGTTCTGACCCACCCTTTCAACATATCAAGGCAAAAATTAGGACCAGCCTACACAACATCCACCAGACCTTGTGCAAGGCTATAGGCCATGCTACAAGCCCCTACACTAATATGCCTAACAATCAGTTAAATGAATCTAAGAGATAATCTCCCCTACTAAAGGCAATCTATAGAAGCTACAAAACCATAGCATGTACAAGGGAAATTGACATCTAGACAGAGAACCAATAGCATCATTTTTCGAAATCTCCTTCTGTTTTACAAAATTCAGGTATTACTATGGCCTATGGGGTATGCAAGCTCAACATGCTTCAAGCGGATAGAGGCCAATGAAAACACCGATCTGTGCCATATAATTGGAGCTGATCTTGCTTAATCAATCGTGATTTACAATGGATCTATGAAAGTTAAGTTGGATTTTTTGCGTGAATAAAATTATCTTAAGATCTTTTTTCATTTTTGATAATAAATAATAATCAGTCTAATAAATTTAAGTAGTATAGTAATGAAACCAAATAACCCGTGAAAGTATACAAGACTTTTTGGATCAGGTTAGATGGGATCAATACCAGATCGGATATGTTGAATCCAAATGTGCTCCGTTAGTATATAGGCCGGGATTCGGATTTTGGACTAAAAAGTCAAATATCTAAACCCTTGTCTAAGGTACCACTATGACTTCTCTCAATAGTCCACAAGCTATCTTTATGGGAAAAGGAAAAGTTGCAAGTTATGAGCTGAAAAAGGCTGGTAGTTGAGGATTTTGTTGCCAACTTGATGCCACTCTTTGCACAGTTTCAGTTTTATATAAATTAAGTAGGACAATATTGATTTATAAATGAAATCATGCCAGAACATTATAAATGTAACTAAATACTTAAATGGATATATTACACAATGTGTGCTACTCTTGCTAATGTCAATTAAGATGCCAAAGTACAACTTTGTATTACTTATGGCAGGAACCCAAGTTTCAACAATAGCAATAGCCTTGTTGTATACAACAAGGCTATTGCTATTGTCTATAAGTTCTTCTCTACAGCTGACTAAAGCAATACTAAAGTATGATCTCTGGACTGTAATATGGAGGATTGTATTTCTTGACAATGATAGAGGTTGCTAATAACAATCATGGAAACCTCAAGCACACATGTCGAGTGATGATAACTGAGGAGTTGTATCCTAAAAAAATTCTAGGTATCACAACAAGATTGTGATAATGATACTCCCCATGCTTGTAAAATTATGAAATTAAACAATGGCTGCAATCATCTTAAGTTCTAAAAAGGTTGTAGGGTCAGTTCATATGAATCCACATTTTCGTCAGATCAAGGGACCAATTGATCCGCCATTTGTGCATTGAGGACATAATTAACAACACCAATTAGCGACACCTCAATTAGAGGACCAATATGCTTTATTTACCCAAATCCCGATACAACTTCTTTATATAACATACAAATGGTTGATCAAATTGTCCTATGAACTAACAAGATTTTAGATTCATAGTCCATCATTACTCTTCTATACATGACCACAACTTCCCGCTTAGCTAGGCGTGTTTATTGTGGCGTTGGACATGAATCAAGAACCTTGCCAGTTCAAGAGACATTTAATCTGTAATTCGTACATAGACAAAATGCAACAATCGGGTCTCTAGTTTGAAGATTCAAGCAAAACAAGGGTCCGAAGCCAAATCCTAGTGCACAAATAGCAAATGAAGTGGTTCTTTAACCTCAGAAACTTATGGACGCAAGGTTAAAATATGACTGACCCCCTACTCCACTAATGAGCAATCCACTAAAATCTCATTGTGCACCTCCCACCTACCCACCCATGCTTTTGATAAATTACTACCCACACCCTTGCCATGCCCTAACCCTTAAATCATGAATTCACTTTAAAACCCATGTTCTATATTTGGCTCCCTTTTCATCACTTTCATACTATAAAATTTCCACTAAAGATCCCCACCCACCTTAAAGTTGCTTTCAAACATACAACTAAAGCTAGTAATATATAATTTTGAAAGCGACTGTATTAAAGAATGCTGGAAAATATAGCCGTTGGGTACGAATTGGATTACCTGACATGATGTTGAACTGGGTCTTCCTAGTATCGGACTCAAGCCCAGTGGGCCCAATTGCCTCTGACCAACCAGCCAAGATGTTAACACCAGGCCCAATCACATCGGGCTTCAAGATCTGCGCCGTTATCAAATTGGGTCCCCTTGAACTAAAAGCGGCCACCACCGGCGACGGTTTAACGTCCAACACCGTCCCACCAAAGCTGAGCACCGCCGTTGGCTTCCTCTCCTCCTTAAGGTACGCTCTAATTTGATCCCCAACTTTTCTTCCAACCGCCACCGCCGGTAACATATGGCTATCCGCCACCAATTCCTCCCCACTCGCAGCCGTGTTGGCTAATATCATCCCCACCCCACCAGCATCCCTAACCACCGCACCCTTCTCCACACGTGCGTTAACCCCCCTATCGCACAGCACCACCTTCCCACGTACCAAACCAGGTTCAAGCGAACCGGGCAAACACAAATTACTCGAACCGTTCACACCCTTATTGTAAACCAACTCCACCGGTTTGCTTCCCATTCCACCGCCGCTATACAAAGACACTCCAGTGAAGCGGAGACCGTTACCCAAAACCGCGAAAGCCGGGAAATCCCGGTCCAAGGTTCCGGCCCCAACGGTCATAATCCAAGGAGCCACATTGGCAAGCGAGGCCTTGCTGGGCCCACTATTGCCAGCTGAGCACGATACAAAAATGCCCATCTCCATCGCCGTAAACGCTCCAATAGCAATCGTGTCCCTGAAATACGGACCCGACCCGCCTCCGAGAGACATAGAGAGTACATCAACGCCATCCGTAATAGCACGATCCATACCAGCGAGTATGTCCGACCCGAAGCAGCCTGTTTTCCAACACACCTTATAAGCAGCAACCCGCGCGTGAGTAGCCATCCCACGCGCCGTTCCGCTCGCGTAGCCTAAAAGGCTGGCGTTTGCTACATTTGCTCCCCCAGCCGTACTGGCAGTGTGCGTGCCGTGGCCGTCGTGATCACGTGCCGATTCGGTTTCCTTGTTAGTTTTCGGTAGGCTCCCGGAAGCCATACGATATCCTTTAGAAAAGCTCCGGGCGCCGATTAGTTTCTTGTTGCATACGGAGGGATTGAAATCGACAGCCGACTCGCATTCGCCGCGCCACCGGGAGGGGATAGTCGACATGCCGTAGTCATCAAAGCTTTTTGACTCAGGCCAAACTCCGGTGTCCAGAACCCCAATGATGACATCTTGGGATGCAGTGTTGAACTGTTGTGGGGTATGGCCCGCCCACAAGCCCAACTCATTGTCAAGGCCTAAGAACTCGGGGGTGCGAGTTGTGTGGAGGGAGTAGAGAGTATCTTCGTATATATCGAAAACGGAATCTGACTGACGGAGGGCTTCGGCTTGGTCGGGGTCTAAGGAAGCGGCGAAGCCGTGGTAGGCGGAGGTGTAGGTGTAAAGGAGGGAGTCGGGAGTGGTGGAGGTGAGAGATTGGAGGTGGGCGGAGTACCAATCGTGGTGGGTTTGGTAGATTGAGGGCTTAAGGTGGTTTTTCATGTGGACTATGTAGGTTTGTTTGGCTGAGACGGCGAAGCAATGGAGGAGAATAGCCACCAAACAAAGCCATAGCACAGACCTCATTGGTGCAAATTGAGGAAAAATGGAGAGACAAAGGGTACCAATGGCTGTAATTAATAGTGTGAAAGTGAGAGAGAGAGATTTTGTAGGGAAGAAGACAGTCGCTACAGCTGCGACTGTCAGAAGGTATGGAAAGGATGGGAGGACTGATGTCGGGTTTATAAGCAATTGTTACTATAAAAATGGGTTTGGCATTTGATTTTCTTACTGAAATGCCACTGGAAGTGATGAGTTGGAAAGGTTACAAATACACCTTGCATGTGGGATTTCAATGTGACAAATGATTTCAATGTAAGATAATTAAAATTATTGATGATTTGGAAAATTTGTGTTATTATTTAAAAAATTTAAATTTAATCAAATCGTATAAAAATTTAAGTTGATTTGATTTAACGACAGAAACTTCAAAATTAGTAAATTCTTTCTTATAACATCGTACTTCTTTGAATTTGTCATTATTGAAGGGTTTGTTAGTATTGATTGAAGCTTAAATGAGATTAATTAACTTCAATAATTTGCATCGAGATACAATTGAACAAACATAAATAGAAAATAGTAACGAACACTTCACTTTTCAACTAAAGTACTTTATTTCATCAAGATACCATAAATGATTACAATTAGTGCAACGAATTACTGCTGGTAAGCGAGGCTCTTCCAATGAAGTTTTTTTTTTTGGTACTTAAAAGTTATAATGGTTTAAACGTGTCGCTTCGTTTGTTTTACGGAAAATAATTTTTAGAAAATATTTTTCTTATTTTTTTTTGGTATTTTGTAACATTAAGAAAATGTAGATAAAGTAAAAGTTTTTCTGAATCAACGAAAAATCAAGCCATCTTTGATTCTTTTCCAAAAAAATGACTTGTGGATTTATTTTTCGTAAATCATTTTCCAAATATCCGAGAACCCTCATCCCCTTCCACAATTATACATATTTACATACACACAATATTTCACACAACAAATAAATTGTTTAGAAATATAAATAATTTTTGCACATTATTTATAAATTTTAATTTTAATTAATACTCAGTACGTTCTAAAATTAGTGTCAATTACATTATTTAGAAATGCCGCAAACATTGTTCATTTTCTTTTTTTATATCAATTATCAAAAAAAATATTTGTATTTGTGATATTGAAAAAAGATGGACTTTATTGATTTGATACCACTAATGATAAATTGAGGGTTACCAAAAAAATTACTTAAAGTTTAACACTATCGTATACTCTAGATCTATGTTTTCAAATAACCGTTCTCTTTGATCAGGCTCACAATTTTTTAAAAATAAATGTATTACAAATATTGGTGTAATGTGTGATTTTCTTTAATGTCATTGAACATATAGTTATAATTAATGTGATAGAAAAAGTAATGATAAAGTACTAAAAGTGTTTTCCTTAAAATGAATGTTTTGAAAGATGATAATTATTTAGAAGCGGTGTGAATATTCAATATGGGCATTAATATAATAATATATTTTTGTATTTATTTATATATTGTTTTCTGAACATTTTTCGTATATTTGTCAAACACAAAAAAACTAATTTTCGACATATTTTCAAAAAATTACCAAACACCTGAAAATGAAATCTCTTCATTTTTCAGAAATCATTTTCCGAAAATTATTTTTCGTGAAACAAACGGAGTCTTAATCTTGTTTAAGCGACCAAAACTTATTTCACCAAAACCAACCCATAACTACTGATATTTTTTTTTAAAATTGGTGTCTGTTGAGAATACAATAGTTTATTGTTGATTTTACATATTTGTTCATGTGACCCTTAATATAAATTAAGTTAAGTTAATTAATTAATTCTCTTATTTTTCTCCTAAAAGAATTATGCTTCATATTTATGTATCCTCTTTGAAGTTTATAACTTATATATACTCTCATATATATATCGCTTAAGACATATATTCATAATATATCATATTATCTTCAATTTCATACACCGAATCTCAAAATAATCATATGGCTACCAACTCTTCCAAGTCCATTGTAGTTGTTTGTATATTAGTTAGTCAATGTGTATTATGTAGACTAGACAATTACAACCTGAAACATGTTAACCTACATGACCCAATTTAAAAATTACTTGACTCAACCCATCTCGCTAATATTTTTGGATGAAAGTGTGTAAACCGTTTTAACCCTAAAATATTAACGGATTAAAGCGGGTCGAAACCGTTATCTATTTCAACCCAATACTTTTTACTTTATAAATTTTGGATTTTTTGATAAAATTCGAGATAAGACGGGTCAACCCAGCTTACCACAGTACCCATTTTAACCGACACGTTGATATTTGGGTTCTGATGATTTTGACCCGTTACACATCTTAACTAGACCAAACCCACTCAATTGTCATGTCCAATATTATGCAAATAATACACTTACATATAATTAATTGGATTTTTTTTTTTTTTGCAAACTTGAACTTAACTTTGTTAAAATTGTTTGTACTTGTGAGTTAAATCACTTAATACACACATTTTTTTATGTATTATACTTCACGTATAAAACTTTAGAATATACAAATTTTTATACTCCAAACTTTAACCTATTGTACTTCAATTATTCGATTAATGGTACTTATCTTTCACAAAATTAATCAATAATATATTTAACATGAAAAATTAATTACGAAGTTTAAGAAATATTATTTATAGTATTAATATGTAATCATGTGTTTGTTTAACTATTAACTAGTAGTTGATAAATATGTAATAAAATGAAAATAATAGTTTTAAAAGTATAATAAGTAAAAATATTAAGATATTTAAAATTAAAATGATATTTATATTTCAATCATATTCATATTAGATGGGTACGCATGATTGAAAGGTTACCTACTTGCCTTTACAATAATGAATAAGATATTATTGCGCAACTTCGGTGATTTACCCGGAAGATAAAAATAATGTAAGGAGTGGCATGAGCCAGTAATAAAATGAGCAAGGAGGGTATCTTGGGAAAGGAAAAATAGGCACAATATCCAAGGTGGCGGGGATCGTTCAAATAATTGGGCATGATATTTGTCACACCCGTGGAAAAAGCAAAAACTTCTGCCCCATTCCAACACTTTCCACATCTATTTTTCTCAAACTGCAACGGCTACATCTTTCCCCTTTTTCTTTTACTTACCTACTCTTTTCCTCCATCGTGAGATCAATAGCTCCATTTTATTCGATTCCATTCGATTTGATTTTTCGTAAGAAAAAGATGATAAATTCTAATCAAATCAATAGATAAATTATAATCAAATTAATAGTTCGGTTATAAAAACTTTTAGAATCAGAAACAATTCAATAAGTACGACTTTTGATTCGATTCGATTCCATTCGATTTTCGTAAGAAAAAAGAAGATTAATTCTAATCAAATCAATAGATAAATTATAATCAAATTAATAGTTTGGTTATAAAAATTTTTAAAATCAGAAACAACTCAATAGGTACGACTTTTGATTCGATTCCAAATCAATCTAAGATTTATGAGAATTAGGATCTAATCGATACTACAATTTTTAGTTTTTTAATATAAATAAATAATAAATTATTAAATTTTATAAATAAATTAAAAAATATTCAATAATAATACATTCACCAATCGTAAGAGTCATAAATTCGTAGCATAACAATTTGGAGGTATATATATATATATATATATATATATATATATATATATATATATATATATATATATATATATAAGTGAGCAAAAATTAATAAATTAAAACAAAATAGCTGAAGGCTTGAAGAACTTGATCAATCCAATGAGGTAGGGTTTTAAAAGTTTTATTTGAAATGAAGACATACATTGTCTCTCTCTTTGAAAACAAAATATTAATATGGGTCAGGTCTAGTTTCTACTGGACCGATCCGATTCCATTGGTCTAGTCTGGTTCAGAGAAAAAAATATGCACACCCCTACTTGTATGAATCTATAGAACCACGTCATCAAACCAAACCAATTAAATCAGTCGGTTTAGTATGGTCAAAATCAAATTTTGATACTTACATAATAGTATTAGACTCCTCAATTGTTAAAGTAAAAAGTATTAGAATTAGGTGTGATACTAAGGAAAGTATCAAATTTGATATCTCCCATAATACACCTAATTTTAATACCCTTCATTCTGACTATATATTTATGTCATAATATATGTTGGTAAATTATTGTATATTAATATTTTAATTTTGTTTTTATATTATGATATGTGTGGATATAATTTTTTCAAAATTATTATTATATCAAATTTTGATACCTATGGTTGAAGATGATTATTTGATACCTATGAATAGTAATCAATATGTATCAAAATTTGGTTTTGATACCTATAAATAACTACCACCACTGGACTTGCCCTTAGGTTTTGATTTCAAAAATTGAAAAACTGATCGTTTTATTCACGGTTTTTAATAGCAAACCAAATCAAACCATATATATATATATTTTTATTTTCTATATAATATATCTTTAAAATATCTATCTTTAAAATGATTAATTTGCCCTTGAGAAAATCATCACGTGCAATGCACATGTTAAGTTAACGACAAGAAGCTAACGGCATGCAAAAATAGAGACTACCAATAACAAGCCCAATAATACAGGGACTATTGGCGAAATGTTTATAGAAAAATAGTCCGAGATGCAATTATAGAAATGTTGCATGGGAAGATGCAAGTATCAATTTCATTGGTAATTGCAATCCCCACTTTGCCTTTGAAACCTGTCAGTTGACGTTTCTTCCCTGAGATCTTGCCTTTTTATAACTCAACATGCAAGGCGGTGGTGAGTATTGTGTGTCTTTACACGCCCTACCACCTTCCCTTTTTTCTTTCTCGATGCTTGTGTCCGTTTAAGATAGATACGACAATTATAACAAAAAAAAATTTGTTAATTTATTTAATTAGACTTGAAAATTATCTGATTCAACTCGTCTCGTTAATTTTTTTGGTCGAGTCCGATACCTATTTCGATCAGTTATCTTTTTGGTTATATAAATGCAGTTTTTTTTTACCAAAATACGGATCGACCACGTTATCCATTTGACCCGACACATTTAACTTGGATTATAACAAGTCACGATTTGTATCCGATCTAACCCACCTAATTACCAGCTCTAATTTAAGATAATACTATCAAACCGATGGAGTGCACTTTCATGTTATCAATTCAGGGCCGTTCCTGGGCATAGGCCAAAGAGGCGACCGCCTAGAGCCCAAAAAAATTAGGGGCCCAAAATTTATTTGTATGTATAGTATATATATAATATATAAATATAATATTAATAAATATAAATAGGGAATATGGAAAATTGTCTGGAAATAAGAAACGGAAGCAGAAGCTTGATGTGGTGATGCCGGCAGACGAAATGTTGATTAGACGGAAGGGCGGACAACGGGACAGTCGGATATAAGGATCAAGGAGATGGAACGATCAACGGCAGCCCTCGACCTCGAGATTCACTCTTCAGTCTTCCCTATGCATCTATGGCCGCTAGATTAATTTCCACTCCACCTTTAGGCTTTGCTTCAGTTCGATTTCAAAGGCTCAAAGCAAGAAAAACTCTCACAGTCTCACTCACTTAGTCACTCTGTCATTCCTCATCCACGAACTCGAAGCCGCCAGTGCCGGTGAGGACCGATGATGCAGGTACTCGTCCAATTTTCCTTATTTCAATTTCAATTTTCAAAATTTTTTCCCTCTTCAGACCCTTCTCTGCTTAAGACGAATCAGACATTCAGACCCTAAACCATCAAAAGCTCAAACCCATATTTCTTTTGGTTTAAGGTTTTTAGGGCTCGTAAATTAATTTTTTTTTGTTGATCCACAATTTCTTTTCAAAATCACAGTCTAAAAATTGTTTAAGTAGATAATAGATTAGAAATTTACAAATTATTTCTTATATGTTGGTGCAACATTCCAACAACTCAGCAAGCAATCGAACTTGGGGCCCTTATTCGTTATTTTGTCCCGAGCCTTTAAAATATCAGGAACGGCCCTGTATCAATTGATAATGTTATACTCCCTCCGTCCCTAAATAATCGTCCTAGTTGACCCGGCGCACAGTTTAAGAAAACACAATTGACTTGATTATTTATATTGGATTAATGTGTAGTTTCCTTTAAAGCACATGTGTATGTGACTCATAATTAAAGTAGGGTGAAAAAGTAAGGGTAAAGTGGTAAAAGTGATGTTCTAAAAAAGTAAGTTTCAAACTGGACAATTATTTTGGGACGGACGAAAAAAAAAGGAGGACGATAATTTAGGAACGGAGGGAGTATATCATTTGACGATGCATGTGTTGACAATTTGTCAGGATGACGTATCGATTTTACATCACGAAGCAAGAAAGTCCATTTGAACGGTTTGAGAATATTATCGGGAATTAAAATAGTAAAATATTCACTAAAGTGTACCAGCCCATAATTTTTTCTATTCTTTTAAAAATTACTTATTATTTTATATAATTTAATTTTCTCTTTAAATGATGTCTCCAATCTCATCTAGATATTCTTAGAAATATACATTTTATCGTAATATTTAAAATATCAAATTAAATAAGGGGCTATTATAATTGGGGACGGTTCTACCTAAATTGGGGCCTAAAACCTCAGTACATGAAGAGCAAAACTAAGGCATAATTAAATATTTGTATGAATAGGTTCAAATGTTTCATTTATGTGACTAATTTCTTCACTAACTCGTGTATTTACATTGTTATCATCTTGTGTTGTTGCTTGGTGATCTTCATATTCTATCTTGTGTTGTTACTCTTCCACCAGAAGCTGCCCCTTCAACCACTCGTACCGAAGAAGCTGCCCCTATCCTCCTCCTATATAAACAAATTATGTGCTTTTTTTTTTTTTTTTAAAGGAGGGCTTTGTTGGAAACATATTTCAACATAATTGAATGAGGAAGTTCTGTAAAATAGGAAGTGGGGAATCCCACATTGGGAATAAAAAGAAAACAACTCTACTTTATAAAGTAGAGCTTTTAGGCTTAACATTCGACCCTTGGGCTACTACACTTTTGTGTAGAAGGGAAGACCTAGCCAAGTGCAGGTCCAAACACGTGCAACCGGCGCCACCGTCCGCCCCAACCCAGCTTGGTTGACTTGGCTTGAACCCTATCTTTTTGCTGCCAGTTCAATTCAAGCTGTGTGTGAACCTGTGAACACAACAGTTATGCCTCAGACAACGGCGGTTACCGATGGTTATATCTGAAACGGTTGTGTCCGTTTCAGACGCACCCCAACCGCTACGGTTGTGTCTATTTTGGACTCACCCAACTGCCATACAAATACTGCATGAAAACATATTTTTTATTTACGAAAAAACTCTCTCTTTCAGTGCACACCACCTTTCTGCCCTAATAGAGATACAACAGCGTGTCAGATTCGCCGGTGATTGAAGCTAGAAGGTCTGGCCTCGTGTCATATTCGCCGGTGATTGAAGCTGGAAGGTCTGGCCTCTTCAATCACATAAGATTCCAAAACCCTGGAAGACTCACTGGCAAACACCCGTCCATTCCATACACGGTGCCAGTTTTTGTCTCAGGGACAGGGATTCTGAATCTCGTGGATCTTCTACCTCTTCTGTAAATTCATTACTGCAGGAACTGGATCAGGCCCATAACAATCTTAAGACAAAATTTTTTGGCATGATCATTTTTGCAGACAGTAGCTGATGATACTTCTTCTTCTGTTTTCTGTTATTTGTCACATTCTGTGACCATCTGTTTATGTAACAGATTCCTGTAACTCAACCTACTTTGATCAAACTCTGATAAGTCTGTCTAAACAAACGTGATCAGTCTGTTTTCAACATTGATCAGTCTGTCTAAACAAACGTGATCAGCCTGTTTACCTTGTATTACTTAGTGTCTTCACTAGTTAAATATGTAACTCAACCTACTTTGCTCAAACTCTGATAAGTCTGTCTAAACAAACGTGATCAGTCTGTTTTCAACACTGACCAGTCTGTCTAAACAAACATGATCATCCTGTTTACCTTGTATTACTTAGTGTCTTCACTAATTAAATCTGTAATCAGCCTGCTTACACATCTACACTTAATTGTATTAATTGTAACATCATATTCATAAAGAGTTTTAATCTGTTTCATATAAATAAAACTGTATGGTTCGGTAAAACTACTAGTTCAGTTTACTAATTGCATCATACTATACCACATCATATTGTGTCACTGTAATCAATTAGAAATTGTTCTATAAACTTTGCGTTATTGATCAGTGTTTAATGTGCAGTATGGCTTCTAACATGGGAAAGGAACCCGTTGCTGTAGAACAGCCCCTGACAGCAACTCAAATGTTGCACCCCATCGTTCACACCCATGGTGAACGCTCGGAAAAATTAGCTGGCTCAAAATTCAAATGCTGGTAGCAAAAGATGCTCTTTTGCCTGATGACACTGAACCTGTCAAAGTTCCTGAAAGAAACAGCCCCTATTTTGAAAGATGGGGAATCGGACCGAACCACCGTGGCTGCTGTTAAGTCATGGAAGCACTCCGACTTTCTTTGTAGGAACTATATCTTAAATGGACTAGATAACTCATTATACGATGTATACAACTCATTTAAGACGGGAAAAGAACTTTGAGAATCTTTAGAAAATAAATACAAAACCGAGGATGCCGGCTCGAAGAAATTCATAGTTTCTAGGTTTCTAGAGTTTTGTATGATAGATTTTAAAAGTGTAATGACACAGGTTCAACAATTCCAACTGATACTACATGACATAGCGGCCGAAGGCATGATCATTTCTGAAGCATTCCAAGTCACAGCAATGATCGAGAAGCTACCTCCCACTTGGAAGGACTTCAAAAACTATCTCAAGCATAAGCGTAAGGACATGTCATTGGAGGACCTGATTCTCAGGTTAAGAATCGAGCAAAATAACCAGGTGGCCGACAAAAAGCAGCTCCGTCCCATTGAAGGGGCACATGTGGTGGAACAAGACTTCAAGAACGGGAAGCGTAAAAGCTCTGATGAAGGGACGTCCAAACAACACAAGCAATACGAGTTCAAAGGCAAATGTCTTAACTGCAACAAGAAAGGCCGCAAAGCTACCGAGTACCGTGGAAAGAAACGGGTCTGACGCAAAGCCAACATAGTTGATGACGACATCAGCATGATATGCGTGGTCTCCGAAACCAACATGGTCGGCACAGGTCATGAATGGTACGTGGACACCGGGGCGACACGTCATATATGCGGTGATGCGACAATGTTCTCTTCCTACTCAAAGGTGACGTCCGGTGAGAAGCTGTTTATGGGCAACTCCTCCACCTCTGGCGTGGAAGGCAAAGGGCATGTTACGTTGAAGATGACCAGCGGTCGGGAATCGGTGCTTATCAATGTCCTCCATGTCCCAGATATTAGGAAAAACCTAATCTCTGGTTCCCTTTTAATAAAGCATGTGTTTAAGTTGGTCTTTGAGTCCGACAAGTTTGTACTTAGTAAGAGCGGGGTTTTTATGGGCAAGGGTTACCTCAATGAAGGTTTGTTCAAATGCAATGTAATGGTGGTAACCCCACCCAACAATAGTATTATTAATAATACAGTACCTACATCTTCTTCTTACTAGCTTGAGCACTCTAATATTTGACACCTTAGATTAGGTCATGTTAACCATGAATCTATATGAAGATTAATGCAAATAAAATTAATTCCAAAAGCACAAATAAACACTAAGGAAAAATGTCAAATATGCGTTGAGGTCAAACAAACAAGAACCTCCTTTCAAATAATACAATGTGACACTCGACCATTAGAGCCAGTTCATAGCGACCTATGTGACTTTAAATCCATAGAATCATGTGGCGGAAAAAATTACTTCATCACCTTTATTGATGATAGTACACGTTATTGTCATCTTTACTTGTTAAATAGTAAAGATGAAGCGTTCGAGGCATTTAAAATGTACAAGAATGAAGTCGAGAATCAACTTAAGAAAAAGATAAAAATTCTCAATTTTGATCGAGGAGGTGACTACATACATCCTTTTAAGGACTTCTGTGCAACACATGGAATAATTCATCAAGTTACTCCTCCTTATACTCCACAATTCAATGGGATTGCTGAAAGGAAAAATCATACACTTAAAGAAATGACGAATCATTATTAATCCAATCTGGCTTACCCGACGAAATGTGGGGGGAGGTAGTGCTCACAGCAAATTACTTGCTCAATAAGCTACCACACAAGAAATTGGAGCAAACTCCTTATGAATTATGGAATGGTCGAAAACCTTCCTACAAATTCATCAAAGTGTGGGGGTGCCTGGCCAAAGTAGCAGCACCATTACCTAAAAAGGTAAAAATCGGTCCAAAAATCGTGGATTGTATCTTCATAGGATATGCAGCTCGGAGTAGTGCCTATAGGTTTTTAGTGCACAAGTCTGAAAATCCAAATATTGAAGTAAATACAATATTAAAATCAAGAAATGTCACATTTTTTGAAAACATATTTCCATTAAAATAATAATAATAATAATAATAATAATGGAAAACGCTCATTTCTATGGAACACAAGCGAAAATGAGAACGAGGCCCCCACAGACATTGTCCCCATGGACATCATCCAAGAAGACCGTCCAGTTGAACAGGATGATGAACCTAGAAGGAGCAACCGGGCGAAAATAACTAAAACCTTTGAACATGACTTTGTGACCACATTTATAGTGGACAATGAACCTCGAACGTTCAAAGAAACAATGTCTACTCCAGAAGCTCCTCAATGGAAAAAAGCCATTAATGACGAAATATCTTCCATTATGCAAAACCACACTTGGGAATTAGTTGACCTTCAACCATTGGGCTATAAATGGATTTTCAAACGAAAATTAAAACCTGATGGTTCCATTGATAAGTATAAAGCACGGTTGGTCGCAAAATGATTTAATAAAAAAGAAGGTGTTGATTATTTTGACACTTATGCTCCCGTCACTCGAATTACGTCGATTCGACTACTTATTGCATTTGCAGCTTTGCACGGTCTTGAAATACATCAAATGGATGTTAAGACTGCTTTCCTAAATGGGGAACTCGAAGAAGAAATCTATATGAATCAACCAAAAGGGTTCATAGCTCCAGGCAATGAAAAGAAAGTATGCTGATTGGTCAAATCGTTGTAGAGATTAAAGCAAGCACCAAAACAATGTTATAAACGTTTTGATGACGTAATACTTGCAAATGGGTTCAAGATCTTCGAATGTGACAAATGTGTGTACGCCAAAAATACACAACATGGTTACGTAATTATCTGCCTCTACGTAATTATCTGTCTCTACATAGATGACATGCTCATCATTGGCAGTAATAACAACACGATCAAGGACACCAAGAAAATGTTGACCACCAGGTTCGACGTGAAAGATCTTGGGATAGATGATGTCATCTTAGGTATTAAAATATCTAGAACATCCGAGGAAATCATACTATCACAATCTTATTACATCGAGAAATTACTGAAGAAATTCAGCAATTGTGATAATAATATTGCAAAAACTCCAATAGACCCAAACTTTCATCTCAAGAAGAACCTACACAAAAGGGTATCTCAAATTGAATAATCTCGTATCATTGGAAGTCTTATGTATCTCACGAATTGTACGCGACCAGATATTACTCAAACAGTTAATCGATTGAGCAGATTTAATAGTAATCTCAGACATGATCACTGGAAAGCTATTGTAAGAGTCCTTGGGTATCTTCGATACACTAAAGACTATGGGTTGCACTATTCAAGGTATCCAGCAGTAATAGAAGGTTACTGTTGAGTGATTTTCAATTGATCACTAAATCCTAGCGCAAGCGCACGACTATTCGTGTAGTATTTAGGATGTCGATCCCACAGAGACTTTGAATCAAGTACGGAAGAACTCACAATTAAAATTATCTAGACTAATTGATTTCAAGATTTTTGGTGCGATGAGTAAATTAAATTAACAAAACTAAATTAACTAAATTAAAATGCAAGATTAGATTTTGGATTTAAAACAATAATTAGAAAGCTTCTAGGATTTCGGTTCACCACAACAATGAATTTATAAATTTCGTAACAATCTTTCCGTTCGTGATGAATGTCAAATTTCGAAGGCGAATTGCATAAAAATAGTTAATTGCATTCTTTCGAACTACTCTCAACCGTGCCTAGATTAATTCAAATCCGATGTCTCGCTCAATGAATTAAACTAAACTCATTATGTCCTACAATTCTATAAGCCTCTAGAAATTTAATCAACTCTCGTTCTCATGAATTTCTAGTTCAATATTAGAGTTCCGTTACTTACGCTTCACCTTTCGGTCCTTCACTTCAGTAACTACGATTATTGTATAAACGTAGTAGTTTCACCTTTCGGTCCCTCGCTACTACAATTTTATACAATTATTAATAAATCTAAAATTGAATCAAAACAAGTGACATTCAAATAAACGGAAAGATAAAAACTTTATTTATAAATCTATTACGGGCTACACATAATCCTAGAATTAGAAAACCTCTCACACATAATTAAAGTAACTAAAATAAATATGTTAAGAATAATCATAAAATAAAAACAAAGAGAAGGGAAGAAGTAGAACTTGCAATGAACGAATTCACAAACTCAAATATAAAACTACTTTAATATGCCTATCTAACTATTTGAGAGGAGAGGATAGTGTGGAAGTAAAATTCTATGTCCCTAAGGAGGGGAGGAAGGAGCTATATATAGGGAAAAATTAAGCCTTTCCTTTCCCCTTGTCAACCAAAATAAAATGACAATAAATGAGAAATAAAGGAGAGATAGATGAGAGGCTAAATTAAAGCTCTCCATCCCCCTTTAGATGACATTTAGTCTAGATGCATAAAAGGGTCCAAAATGGAAAATATTGGAAGTAACACTTGAGCTCCGATTGAAGGCTGCGAAATATTTGCTGGAAATCTTCAATTTAATTATTGACATTAGTTTTCCACCTCACGAAAAGTAACCGCTGCCCACGAAAAATGTTGGAATTCAATTTGCCTTTACTTCATCATTAAAGCTTGATTTTAATGCACAAAATTTACAAAACTGCCCAATTAAGACAAATAAAGGTAAATTAGTTAAAACAATTAAATTAGCAATGATAAATACAATATTGACTAGGAAAATAAGCCCAAAGTATTCAAAAATATAGACAATATGCACATTTATCAGTTATAGTGACGGCAATTGGATATCTGATACTAACGACTCAAAATCTACAAGTGGATTTGTATTTACACTTGGTGGTGGTGCTAACGCATGAAAATCTTCCAAACAGACTTGCATTGCAAAATCTACAATGGAATCAGAATTTATCGCTCTAGATAAAACTGTGGAAGAAGCTGAATGGCTACGAAACTTCCTAGAAAATATTCTAGCTTGGCCACAACCAGTACCGGCTATATGCATCCATTGCGACAGCCAAGCCGTAATAGGAAGGGCACAAAACAATATGTATAACGGTAAATCATGACACATACGAAGGCGTCACAATACCGTTCGGTAACTTCTCTCAAATGGAGTGATCACCATTGATTATATTCGATCAAAAGACAACCTAGCGGATCTACTAACTAAAGGTATGTCTAGAGAGCAAGCATGCAGCTCATCGAAGGGAATGGCCCTCAAGCCTACGAAATAAACGAATAATTTAGCGGAAACCCCACCTAGCTGATTGGAGATCTCATGGTCTAGGTTCAAAAGGACAAACCAACTAAATTAATCTCAAAGTTAACACTAAAGGATTTAACTCCTACCCATTCCTATGGTGAAACACACTAGTGTTATCTGTCATGGTAAATGATAAGCTTTGCTTTTAATGATTCCTATGACTTGACTCGTCAAGTGGAGCTCTGATAGAACAACTCCTTATAGGTAATCACCTATGTGAATGTAAGACTGGTCGATCTTATGAGAATTTAGAGGCTGAAATTCTCTAACAAACATTCACAGAACCAAGTATCGTTCAGGGCCAAAATGAACACATAGGAAGAATCACACCCTGTTTGAGGATAGCTGTGTGATTACTATTGTCTTGGTTGACACCAAAACACTAATCAGTTCAAGATACTCAAGTCACTAATTAGTAAGTCATCCCGATAGTATATCATAAGGAAAGTTTCAAAGCCAAAAGCCACACAGTTACTCTCAGTTATATCTCTGTAAATATCAATATGTCATCAACTTACATGATATCTCATTCAATGTGGGGGATTATTGGAAACATGTTTCAACATAATTGAATGAGGAAGTGTAAGTCCCACATAGGCTTAGAAATAGGCTAGAGGGGGGGTGAATAGCCTATTTACCAATTAAAATTAAATCGTTTCCAATTTAAAATAAATTGATTCACTTTCCATATAAAGTAACCAACTATTAAATTAGTTGGGGCAGCAGAATGGTTGGAAAGTGTGTATCACAAAGCTGCTTGTAAAAATAGGCAAGGTTGTACCAGCACACTTTGTGATAAGATGCAATTTGTGGCTTTAACAAAGATTGCCAAAAGATAAGCAAATGAAAGAGTGAACAAGCTTCAGCTAGCTGATGCAAAAATGTAAAGTACAACAAAGACTATTACTAAATCAATAGACTTTGATAAATGACACATCAACTTAATTGGCAAAATTGTAAAGTATTTAACTGTTTATAAAAGATATAATATATAAAAATCATCGGTAGGCTTTTCTCAAGTTATTGTGTAAGATTGAAGCCCAACAAAGTTTTCTATAGATTTTACAAACATTGATAAATACACAATAACTTAATAAAGCAATACAAAAAAAAAAGTGAAGTAAGAAGACAAGTATTTGAAGTGGTTCACACTATAAATAGTGCTACGTCCACTACCAAGATGGTCAACCTTGGATTTCAAACTGTGCACTATTTTTTCCATCAATTACAAGTATAAAATCTACACAATTGACAAGTTTTCACAAATGAAAACTTGAGTGCAAAAACAAACTTGAACACTAATGGATCGTGTACAAAAACTATTTTGACCGAGTGTTTGGGAGTATGACTGAGAAACAATCACACTCGAGGGACAATCAAAGGTTCCTTAAGGATTTGGAAGAAGAAAGGAACAATAATACTGTGATTGTCTAAACAAGAACTAGAAAGAGAATTGAAATGAAAGGTCATCTAGTAAATGTTTAAGGCTGGAGCACTTTAAAGAAATAATCGCTTGAGGATGAATGAATGCTCCAGTATCTTCAATCCTTGCTTCAATGTCCTTATATAGAGGTCGATAATTTCAATCCGTTAGAAGCAAGTTTGAATTTGAATTGTGCTGATAATTCGGAAGAGTATCTCTTCACAAGATCATAGGGATCCTGTGTGAGAGATATAAGATATTAAGATCTGTCAAAGCACAAATGAGGTAAGTATCAGTAATGGAATGTTTTAACAAAAGAAGTAAGATTGCTGACACTTAAATAGGATTAGCAGCTAGAAATTGCTTATAACTCTTTAGAACACAAGTCAACAAATTATAGCCGTTGGATTTTGACTTAGTGGATACAGCTGGAGGCAACAATGCATTAAATGCATAGAGTTGAATTGAGCTCCAAAACCATGTGCTTGGTTTTTGGTAACCTGCGCAATTGGTAAAAGTATGGCAAAATATAAGGTCTTGTATTTTGTTAAGGCAAGCATCATCTCCTTCGATAAAGCAAATGTCAGCTGCTTCTGGAACAAAGCAAATGTCAGCTTCTAGGACAAGGCAAATGTCAGCTCGAACAATTTACTAAAACAAATATCAGTCGCTTCTTCCAACTGATCAAATCAAGCAGACACTATTCATCAGTGGTCACTATTCATTGATACTATTCATCACTTGACACTATTCACCAACTGACACTATTCATCAGCTGACACTATTCACCAGCTGATACTATTCATCAACAAGCACTATTCATTCAGCAAAGCTATTGTAAAGTCCTAATAAAGTTGTCATCTAGTGTGTAGCACGTAGTCTACTAACAAATAAGTTTATAGACAATCTTCTAAGGTTTAAGTAATGGTTACAAGCAAATCTAATATATGAAAGGAATATTCACAAAATGGTTTTAAATAATTAATCATGTTAATATTCCTAACAATCTCCTCATATTTGCTTGTGGCCATTACTACTATACATGAAGGCTAATATTTTAAATATGCTATGTAAAAATAGAGTTTATATATCAGCAGAGTAAAATATATTTGTATCCTTAGTATAGTTTCCTAATACTGAGTATTTAGAGACTAGAAAATTGAAAGAGCAAATATAGTAAAATGTGTAATTTAAATAACATAAGATAGAAGAATAATCAAAGGTTAGTATGTTGTTTAAACTAAGCATTTAAATTACATGCATGATGATATGTATAAAAAGCATGTACATGAGATTTAAGAAATGATCTCTATATGTTTAAACAAAAGGTTTAAGCAAGTAGAGTTTTGTTAAAAAATGCAGCAAGCAATACAGATAAAACAAGATATTATGAAGTAAAGTTTTTATCCTATTTGTGGCTCCTCCTTAATCTTTTACTCCTTTATCTATGTAAGAGAGTTCATTTTCCATCTTCATTCTCCTCTTGAATATGATCCTTTCTCTTCTCCTTAATCTCAACATCCATTGTTCTCCTCCTTTGATATCTGAATCCTTCATGTATCCATTATTCTCCTCCTTAATGGACACAAGCCCAATCACAAAATTTTCCTCCATTATTCTCCTCCGAAGAGTAGAATTTTGGTTGACATCTTAACCAAGAACATTCAACAGTTTAAGCAAATGATAAGAAAGACACTTAATCAACTTGTCAATTGAAGCACTTATATAAAGTGTTATTGATAAGTGACAATCTACTTTTGAAACAAAGAGTTAAACTGCGATTGATGATAAGATAGAACATGAAATCAAATTTTGGAGTATCTATCATCAAGATGAATCTAAGTTAAGATCAAGCAAAAGTTACCATGAGTGAGATTGATCGAATAAGTAAATTTATCATGGTATAAGAGATTAAAATACTTGAGATAAACTAGGTAAGAGCTTAACATTCAAATATCAGATTTTATGAAGTTTTAAGGAGATGGATATAACATGATTGATTAAGATAAAATGTATTATGAAAGCATGTAATCAATCTTGATATGATGAGATATTTTGAATAGAGAGATGAATATCATTAGATTCAATAATAAAGGAATTCAGGAATTTGTTTTTCATTTAGATCATTTAGATAGAGAGATTTGAAAACATTTTGATAAGAATTAAGGATGAGGTATAGAGCTGCTCATTTTAAAATCTAAAAATGTCTCCTTAAATTCAAGGAATTTAAAAAGTTTTTGCTTGAGTAGATTCATTCATAGGTTAGTAAAACATTTTACCAAATTTATAAGCCATTTAAGAATGTCGCTCATTTTAAAATCTTAAAATGTCTCCTTAAATTCAAGGAATTTAAAAAGTTTTTGCTTGAGCAAATTCATTCATGGGGGGAAGGTTAGTAAAACATTTTACCAAATTTATAAGTCCAATAAATCATCCCTATGTGTAGTAGATTAGTTTGAAATTTCTCAAGAATGCCAAAAAATCATTTTATAATAAGTAGAGGACATACATGGGTTCTTTATGTCTGATAGAAGGCTTACCTTGTCCAATGCTTGATTTAAGATATATAATCAAGACAAGAATGATGGACTGGTCTTACAAAGGTTTGAGAAGTTTTTTCAGTTGTAATCATCATTTTGCCAATGATTAGCCAAATTTGTTCCTGACTGAGTGCTTTCTTAACTCACGTATAGCTTGGTGGAACATCAGTCTATGGGGTGTGGGTGTGGGGTGTGGGGTGACTGATGATGGAGGCACAGATGGTGCCATATTGGATTTTTTTTAAAATTTTTTTAAAGATATATCATACTGATCTTCCTTTTTTAAAACAATTTTCCTTTAAAACTATAGTGGGTCCTACGTGGTAGATTTTGACTGATGATTCTGTGTAGATCCCACTGTTGTCTTCAGTTTTTCTTCTTTCTAGCATCTTCAGTTTATGGACATCTGATAAATCTAACTGATTTGGTTATGTGGAGACAATCTACTGATTATCTTATTGAATTTCAATTGAAGCTCTTAACTGAAGGTTTTGAAGACTGGTTTCATAGATTCTCTAAGAAAATACATGTGGAGTATTCTGAATATCAAAGAACACATGTTAAGATTGATATAGTTATATAATTCTTAATATATCATGTCTGCTAAATATTGGTACATCTTATCTCTTTAACAATACTGTCTAAGGTCGTAAGGAATAGGCAATAGAGATCAACTAGTAAGACATTTACTAGGGTGAGTGTTTCCATATTCTCTTAGAAATAATATATCAGATGTTTTGTGATTAAAAGCAAATATCATTCAGCAAAGCATTATAAGATATACAAGATACATAATCTTAACATCAATCATATTTTAAGTAAAAGAAATTCAAAGTAAGAGCTTCATCAGTTTGTATTTCAAAGAGGTTTGTTTAAAAACCAATTTTTCATCAAGCTAATTTATTTTAAAAAATACATAAATAAACGATTTAGCTGATCAATGTTAGTGCTTTTGAAAATACTTGGAAATATTTTGAGAAAACATGATCAGTAGATACAAATTTAGACAGAAGATGAAGATTCATCAGTTTTATAATATATATAGGCATTCAGTTTACACAAACAAATTATAACGAAGTAGAGCATGTGCAACTGATTGACAATTCATGTATTTAGGTATGATTATAATTTTGTAGAGCAGAAATCCTTAATGATTCATAAAGTTCATACCTGAATTTGGTTGAGTTGAGCAAAGAGCCATTTTTTTAATCGAGTTACTTACCTTGGTTTATTTTTATTTTTTTTATCTATTTATTTATTTATTTTTGGAAAATGTTGGCTGACACAAGAATAAATAATGTCAGCTAATGCTATTTGAAAAAAAAAATGTTGGCTAACACTAGAATGAATAGTGTCAGCTGATACTATTTGAAAAAAATGATGGCTAACACTAGAATGAATAGTATTAGCTGATACTATTTGAAAAAAATATTGGCTGACATACCAATTGTTGGCTGACATGCCAATTGTTGGCGGACATACCAATTGTTGGCTGACATTAGCTACCTAATATTTTGGTGTAAGAGACCTATGCAATTTAAACGAAGTGTTTAAAAGTAAATTGACGAATTTATAAACAATGTATTTACAAGAGCACATTTATTTTTATGAGTAATAATCAATTAAGCAAAAAGTTTAGATTCCATGCATTAAGTATAAATATTTAGAGTGTAAAGGCATGCAAATCTTAAAGTGCTCCAAATCTTAAAATATGATGGAATTTAAAGTTGACAATTGATTTTGTATATATATATGACTCTAGTGGTCACCCTACTTTCGGCCAAAATTCATTAAGCTCACTCTATTTTTTTTTCATCAATTTAATCACTCTACTTTCACACAATTAGCACATTCATCACTCCATCCATATATAATTGGATGAAAAGTTTAATTTTTTTAGGAAAATCAATAAACGCCCTTACTAAATTTGGGGGTTTTGAGGGTCTCCTTTTCCTCTCAAACATAATTTCTTATCGTGTAACATGAATTTGTCAACATACCTTTCAAATGTAAGCGGTATTATTGTCTTTTCCAAGATTTCCATCCAATTTAACTAACGGAAATGACTCTAGTGACCTTATTGACTTTCGGAGTTAAGTAGAGTGATTAAATTGAGGAAAAAAAAGTAGAGTGAGCTTAATGAATTTTGGCCGAAAGTAGGGTGACGTTTGAAAGTCAAATTGAGATTTAAATTCCGCTTCATATATATATATATATATATATATATATATATATATATATATATATATATATATATATATATATATATATATATATATATATATAATCAGTTAAGGGGTGTTTGTTGATGAAATTAAATGCTTAAATGCTGAAAATGTAGGTACTAAAATTTAGATACTGAAATTTAAAATGCTGAAATTTGAAAACTGATATTTAAAGTGTGGAAATTTAAAAGCTAATATTTAGAAGGTGAAAGTTAGATGCTCAAAGTTAAACTCTGAAAGTTAGGTGCTGAAAGTTTACATACTGAAAAATTTAAAAGTTGTGTACAAAAACTATTCTTAATAAAATTTTCACTTAAAATAATTAAGAATTTAGTATGTACCTGACTTGCTCATATATATATATATATATATATATATATATATATATATATTTTAAAAACTTATGTTTAAAGTGTTGAAGCTGATATATACATATACATAAATTATTTATTTAATATAGGTCAGTCATCATGAAAAAAATTGAGGAGCATCTGTTAGTCATTAAAATTAATATTATTAGTTGACTGATCTTCTTCAGCTGGCCTTGTGACTGATGCATTTGAAATTTTAAGTTGGTCACTGTTGATTCTTATGTTAAATTTATATCGGACATTACATTAAGTTTTATACTTTATCGATTAGCGTGGCAATGTATAGAACTTTGCCTTGTATAGTTTTTGTAGGACTTTTTCGGGTTCATCTGAAGACCACTTCTCGCTTCACGGAAGACCGTCAGCTTAAAGATCGGTAGACCTCGTGTCGGTGATAACGTGTCCTCTCGGATCAAAGCTACGGATTAATTCAAACTTATTCCCATATATTATTTGAATTAATCCAAGAAAAAATTATCCCCCTACTTCATCTCTCGATCGACACCAAATCGCCCACCTTTTTGAATATCTCGAAATGATTATCTAGTTATCTGTGAAGGCGAAATTCCTTTCCATGCATTTAATGCATTTATGAAAAATTGAAGTCTTCGTCTTCTCCAACGGATCTTTTGAAGTGCATCCGCTTTAAATACGCCATTAAAGATTGGAACAAAAACAAGTGCAGAATCAATCGAACACAAAAGAATTGCTCATCTACACAACTCCAAGTCTTTCGGTGCATTCAATAGATCCTCAACAGACCTAGAAGTCCTCGTCAACAACAAGAAGCGCTCTTCAACATTTATTGTTTTATTCTTCTTGTTGTTTACTTCCATTAACTATAGGACAAACACAAGTCAATATTTTGTACACGATCCATTAGGGATATTCTTTGTAATTGATCTAAGTGGAAAACATAGTGCACAATTTAAATCCAAGGTTGCCTTGGTGGTGGAGCACTCATTATAGTGTGAACCATCCCAAAATACTTGTGTTATTTCCTACTATCTGTTTAATTATTGAACTGCTTAGTTTCATTGTTTACTTCATCCATTTAGAACTTAAGTAACTAAAAGGTCTCTAGTCCTTTGAACAATTCTCTTGAAGGTCTTCCGCTACTTGATTCTTTTCATAGATTGCAAGTAACTTTCAAAGAACTTACTTTAAAAGTTTTAAAGTGTTAATAAGCTATTCAACCCCCCCTTCTAGCTTATTATTGTGCTCATTGGGACCCACAGTCACATTTTGAGTAAAACATTTTAAGTAGTCACTTAAAAATATCAAATGATTTAATAAAAATTTCATTTATAAATGACAATGCTGGAAGTAATAAAATTACTTACCTGATTTATGGATTATACCATGTCAACAGATTATTGTATCATCAACATTTGATGATTTTTTTATGCACATTCATATCTTGATCTGTCAACATTTTGAAGAATGACTAATAGTTGTTGAATGACTGATTCAGTCAGTGACTGTTTATGTGTATTTCGAGAACAATCTTTTTCAAAGTCTGTTTAAAAACTCCTCCTTAGCTTGAGCATATCTATAAATATATCTCTTTTCATGAAGTGCTTGATTTGAACTTTGAGTCACTCCGCTTTGCCATAAGCAGAGTTAATTTGTCTTTGTATAATTCCTTCATAGTGTCTTCCAGTAAGTCAAGAAATACCTGTCACGTATTATGACTAGATATAGATAAAAAGATACATGTTGATTTGACAAAAGAATACATGTTCATTGAAGAAAATCTTGAGAGCTCTTTAATTATTGTAATAACAGAGAATTATGAATTTAAGCATACAAATACTGATAGTTAGGAATGCATGCTTACTTTCCTTAAATATAAAGTACTCCGGGTGTACTAGAATTGTTATGCGGCATGTAGTCACATAAATCTTGTTTAGTAGTGATGGTACTCGTATAACATTTCGTTGGTACTTATTATAATTATTATGCGGCATGTAGCCACGCAAATCTTGTGTAGTAGTGGTGGTGCCCGTAATATATATATATATTATTATTATTATTATTATTATTATTATTATTTGCGTGACTACATGCCGCATAACAGTTCTAGTACATACCCAAGAATGTAATCTCTTTTTCGAAGAAACAAGATCTCAAGAATGTCTTTAATGTATGTGTTAACATGTCAATCTCAATAGTTCTAGTTAAGTCTATCTATATAGATATAAATAATATGACTTAGCAAATATGACACCAAAGCAGCAGTTTTGAGATACTAGAGTTTTGTAGAACTGAGAGTATAGAAAAAAATGAAGGTGGTAAGATAAATATAAAATTTTTCAAAATAATATCCTTCATTAGCTGTTAGTGATTGATCCTACAATAAGTCAACACGCTTACTTCAATCACTTAGGAAATAAAACCTAATTTAAGGAAATAATCATTTTAGTAAAGTTTCTTATCACAAAGATGAAGTTCATAGATGAGATATAAATAGAGCAAAGTTTTTCAAGTAAAGTTTTTGGAAGAATGCATTAAAACAATAACTTAGCTGATGAGTACCGACAAAGTGTGATTCTCAGCAGACATTCAACTCTTGTAAAATGAAAGGAAATTTAGCAAAGAAATGAGTGAATTAGCTGAGGGAGAGATGAGCAGTTGAGATAGGCAAGAATAACTTTGGAAGAAATATAAAATATACGAACTTGTTCATTGAAGATATGCTTTATGTATATCTTATTTATGTTCAGCAAATCAACTTTTAAGACCTTTAGTAATTATATCAGCCATCTCCCTTGGAAAAATATGTTTGTCAAGGAAATCATAAATACTTTGTAAAGAGTGAAAATTTTAAAGACATAGTATTGATGATTTCTCAGCGTTCAATCTTTATACCAATTGTAGATACTTTCCGTCGGTATAAAAGGTTTCTCTTTAGCAAGTTTACCAACATTTACAGCTAAAGCAACAAAAGATTTTTTTTAGGAATAAATTTCAAGAATATCTTTTGCAATTTTAAAAATAATAACCCACACATAAAAATGTTTTTTCAAGAAACAAATGAAACAAGAATTTTGAAAATTTTAAAAAAACTATTTTGAAATGTATTTCCACATATCGAAATGTTCTTCTAAAAATAAGAGTGAAATGAACATTCAATGTTTGCATCATTTTATGAGGCTTGGATCAACTCTTAAGTTGTTAGACTTGGAAATCAAGGATTCAACAGAGTCACGCTCTGATATCAATTGTAAGTCCCACAGAGGCTTAGAAATAGGCTAGAGGGTGGGGGGTGAATAGCCTATTTACCAATTAAAATTAAATCGTTTCCAATTTAAAATAAATTAATTCACTTTCCATATAAAGTAACCAACTATTAAATTAGTTGGGACAACAGAATGGTTGGAAAGTGTGTATCACAAAGCTGCTTGTAAAAATAGGCAAGGTTGTACCAGCACACTTTGTGAGAAGATGCAATTTGTGGCTTTAACAAAGATTGCCAAAAGATAAGCAAATGAAAGAGTGAACAAGCTTCAGCTAGCTGATGCAAAAATGTAAAGTACAACAAAGACTATTACTAAATCAATAGACTTTGATAAATGACACATCAACTTAATTGGCAAGCAAGTTAATTGGCAAAATTGTAAAGTATTTAACTGATTATAAAAGATATAATATATAAAAAGCAACGGTAGGCTTTTCTCAAGTTATTGTGTAAGATTGAAGCCCAACAAAGTTTTCTATAGATTTTGCAAACATTGAGAAATACACAATAGCTTAATAAAAACAATACCAAAAAAAAAGTTAAGTAAGAAGACAAGTATTTGAAGTGGTTCACACTATAAATAGTTCTACGTCCACTACCAAGGTGGTCAACCTTCGATTTCAAACTATGCACTATTTTTTCCATCAATTACAAGTATAAAATCTACACAATTGACAAGTTTTCACAAATGAAAACTTGAGTGTAAAAACAAACTTGAATACTAATGGATCGTGTATAAAAACTATTTTGACCGAGTGTTTGGTAATATGACTGAGAAACAATTACACTCGAGGGACAATCAAAGGTTCCTTAAAGATTTGGAAGAAGAAAGGAACAACAATACAGTGATTGTCTAAAAAAGAACTAGAAAGAGAATTGAAATGAAAGGCCATCTAGTAAATGTTTAAGGCTGGAGCACTTTAAAGAAATAATCGCTTGAGGATGAATGAATGCTCCAGTGTCTTCAATCCTTGCTTCAATGTCCTTATATAGAGGTCGAGAATTCCAATCCGTTAGAAGCAAGTTTGAATTTGAATTGTGCTGATAATTTGGAAGAGTATCTCTTCACAAGATCACATGGATCCTGTGTGAGAGATATAAGATATTAAGATCTGTCAAAACACAAATGAGATAAGTGTCAGTAATGGAATGTTTTAACAAAAGAAGTAAGATTGCTGACACTTAAATAGGATCAACAGCTAGAAGCTGCTTATAATTCTTTAGAACACAAGTCAACAAATTGTAGTCATTGGATTTTTACTTAGTGGATACAGCTGGAGGCAACAATGCATTAAATGCATATAGTTGAATTGAGATCCAAAACCATGTGCTTGGTTTTTGGTAACCTGCGCAACTGGTAAAAGTATGGCAAAACATAAGGTCTTGTATTTTGTTAAGGCAAGCATCAGCTCCTTCGATAAAGCAAATGTCAGCTGCTTCTGGAACAAAGCAAATGCCAGCTTCTGGGACAAGGCAAATGTCAACTCGAACAATTTACTAAAGCAAATATCAGTCGCTTCTTCCAACTGACCAAAGCAAGAATACACTATTCATCAGCGGTCACTATTCATTGATACTATTCATCAACTGACACTATTCACCAACACTATTTATCAGCTGATACTATTCATCAGCAAGCACCATTCATTTAGTAAAGCTATTGTAAAGTTCTAATAAAGTTATCATCTAGTGTGTAGCACGTAGTCTACTAACAAATAAGTTTATAGACAATCTTCTAAGACTTAAGTAATGGTTACAAGCAAATCTAATATATGAAAGGAATATTCACAAAATGATTTTAAATAATTAATCATGTTAATATTCCCAACAGGAAGTTACGTAAAGTAGGAAGTGGGGAATCCACATTGGGAATAAAAAGAAAACAACTTTACTTTATAAAGTAGAGCTTTTAGGCTTAACATTCGGCCCTTGGGTCACTACACTTTTGTGTAGGAGGGAAGACCTAGCTAAGTGCAGGTCCAAACACGCGCGCGCGCTGCCACTGCCGCCCGCCTGACCCGACCTGGCTTGGCTTGGCTAGCTGGCTCGTTGGTCGGTCGACTGGCTGGCTTGGCTTGAACCCTATCTTTTTGCTGCCAACTGCCATATAAATACTCCATGAAACATATTTTCATTTATGAAAAAACTCTCTCTTTTAGTGCACACTACCTTTTTCTGCCATAACATAGATACAACAGCGTGTCAGATTCGTCGGTGATTGAAGCTGGAAGGTCTGGCTTCTTCAATCATGTAAGATTCCAAAACACTGGGAGACTCACTAGCAAACACCCGTCCATTCCATACACGATACCAATTTTTGTCTTAAGAACATAGATTCTGAATCTCGTGGATCTACTACCTCTTCTGTAAATTCATTATTGCAGGAACTGGATCTGGCCCATAACAAGCTTGTCGAAAGAATAGCATTTTCCTTCCAAAACTTTCTCCATCAGATCAAAAAAATCAACAACCCAACTCTCTTCTAGTTTCTATCATGTTCGCTCCTTCTGTTCAGATAGACTAATAGAAGAAAACACACAAATTTCAACAATAACAAACACAAACAAAAAAAGACTTCTTTTCTCGTGAAGATAAGGGAAACACAAGAAGATTGCCTAAGCCTAGGCGTACTGGAGATTATCACGCTCCAAAGGTATTTGACCCGTAATATTTTGTCCCCTTTAATTTATTGTCTTAGTCTGTAAATAAATGTAAATATCTATATATTTGGTATACATGTACATATTTATGTAGTTTAAATTGGTTTTCCTTTTATTTTTATTTTTAGTCTGAATAATTTAGTTATCCTGTTTAAGTTAAATTTTCTTTTTATGTAACGTAAATAAGTGCTTTTCATTTTCTTTTAGTCTGGTTTGTATAGAATCATTTTATAAAATGTTTATTTTAAATCATTTTTTGGGGTTCATTTGTATTTTTATCATTTCATTTTCGTTTGTCTAAACGGAAAATAATCAAAATCTTCTTTCTTATTTTTCTTTTGTGTATATACACAAATATCCCCAAGACTAAATTAAAAATAAATTAAACATCTTAGAAAACCTATTTTGAGACCGAATGACGAGTTGAGTGTCTAACCCCTTCCCAACTCGTAATTTAGCGCTCGAACCCAAGATTTTGATTTTTCTTTGTTTACCATTTAAATGGAGGTGGTGACTCTGTTGATATTTTTTAGTCCACAACGAGGTCGAGTGTATTCAATGTGCTTAAAGTTTTTGAAACTAGTTGTTTTCTCACGTAACGAGGCGGGGGTCAAAACGGTGTTCTCACATTAACTATCTGTAAAACTGGTTCGTCTTCCCTTAACACACCATCACACACATTTTTCTAGCATAATGTTCTATTTGTTCTAGACATGAAACACAACCTCATATTTATATCTCAATTTAGTATCTCTAATAAAACATCTATTGAGTTCTTACCATCTTCTTTTTATGTGAAGGATATACTAATAGGGAACATACTGCTGACTGGGCAATCTAAGGATGGTGTGTATGAATGGTTGACCACAACCGCTTCTCCTCACCTTTTCGCCTGTGTAGGTTCTAAAGTCTCTCACCATGACTGGCATCATTGTCTTGGTCATCCATCTAAACCCATCCAACGTTAGATTCTATCTAGCCTTGATTTGGTGAAAGACATAGCCCGCATTAAACATCTCCATTGTAATGATTGTTTATCTAATAAAAGTTATAAAATTCTTTTTTTATCAATCTACTATTGAGTCTACTTCCCCGCTTCAAACCATTTACTCTAATGTTTGGACCTCCCCTCTTCACTCTGTTGATGGCTTTAAATACCATGTAATCTTTGTTGATCACTATACACACTACATATGACTCTATTTGCTAAAACGAAAGTCTGAGGTCACCACCATCTTTCCTTGTTTCAAACCCTTGTAAAAACTATTTCAAAACAACCATTGTCACTCTCTACTCGGACAATGGTGGCGAGCACACTGGCCTTGCACGAGACACTAGCCTTGTCGCCTACTTGTCCGCCAATGGCATCTCTCATCTTACCAAGCCACTTCACACTTCGGAACACAATGGGTTCTCGGAATGTTCGTCATCGATACAATTGAAACATGCCTCTCCTTCCTCTCTAAAACCACTCTTCCATTGACCTTCTGGTTGTTTGCCTTCCAGGCAGCGACCTACCTTATCAAATGCCTTCCCACTTTCCTCCCCACTAGCCCAAACTTCGCGCTTTTAGTTGTCTTTGCTACCCTTGACTTAGCCCCTACTTCGTGCATAAACTCACTGCTCCCTCCACTTTGTGTGTCTTCCTTGGCTACTCGCTCACTCAAAGTGCCTATCTGTGATATGACCCGAACACAACTAAACTCTTTATCTCGCGTCATGTTAGGTTTGTTGAGTCTGTGTTCCCTATGTCCAAAATCGATTTGTATTTTACTCGAACAGATGTATCCACTCATGCTACCTAGTTACCCCCCAATGAAACTCTCTCGACTTCATACACACCTTCCGTTGCCCGCCTAGTGGCTCCCCGCCAATTGCTCCTCGTAAGGATCAGACCTTGGTTGACTTCAACTCCCCCTTACACCAACCTTCCCAAGCAACACTTTAACCTACTATCGGTGTTCTGCCTCACTATCAGTCATGTGCCAACTTCTCAACCATCATCGGTATCTTGCCCCATACCCGAGGATTGCTCTATGCATGCGACCAGGCCATTCCCGACACCTTCCCCTTTGCCCGAGGACAATGATGTGCCCGCTGCACCCGTGGACAATACTGTGTTAGCATCCTCTGTTCATGTGCCTTCTACTGATCGTACCTAAACTATTGTTACCTACTTCATGAACAATATTCATAAGCCTCTCACCAAGTTCAATCGCTTGGCTCAACTAGTAACGGACAACGAACCTACATGTGTCACTCAAGCTCTTAAAGATGTGACGTGGTAGCTCGCAATGATAAATGATATGATTTGGACCACCATTACCAAGAACCAAGATTGTCACAAGAAGCTTGGAGATTAAGGTTGGTTCAAAAGTGCAAGGTTCGAGGCTCAAGAGTTTGCACGAGGTTTGTCTACGACCCGGAGGTTCAAGGACCAATTCAGGAGTTCAAAAAAGACCAAAATGATGCCCTTATGAGTCCTAAATCCTAAGGGGACATTTTCCTATGATAAATTAGGGTTAGGGGTATATTCAAGGCACTTTACAAAGTGAGCCTTGTAGAAAAATGGAATTGGTAAATTTTCCTTATTTTGGTTGTTTTATGTTTCCTAATTAGATTAGGTAATTTACCTAACTGTTTCCTACATAGATTCAGTAAGTTGAGTTGTTTCCTTTTATTTTAGGTTTCCTTTTATTCCTTCTAGGGTTAGAATTAATTCTAGGTGGTATAAATAGTATTTTACTTTCATTGTATTAGACACACAACTTTGATTATTGAATTTAGTTTTTGAGAGTTTTCAAAACCTCCTTGTTCTCTTTAGAACTTGTGATTATTTGGTGAGAGGCTAAGTAATCGAATCCAAACTTATCAATAGGATCTTTCAGCCCTATTGTGGCGTTCTTCATTATAAAGAAGGTTTTGGTTATCTCAAGCGTTGTTTCAAGGTCAATATATCGAGAAGTGCATTTGGATTGTTCCATTGAGTCGAGGTGTCATCTTCCATATTCAACATTGACGTTCTTCACTTCTCTTTCTATGTGCGCTATGGTTCGTGATCACGAGTACATGACTTGGATCGTATCATTTGGTATCAGAGCTAAGTTTTCGTTTCCATATCTATCTTACTTTTAATTGTTCTTATTTTGATTATCAATTTGTTTCTCTTATTCCTTTAAACTAGGATCATAGATTATAGTTTGTTTGTTTTTTTTAAATCGTGTTTTTTTGTTTGTTTGTTATTTCAAACCCTAAAATTCTAGGATTATAAATAATAAAAAAAAACTGCTTCTGTTCTAAATTAATTCAGCCAACCCTAGTTTGCAAAAAAAAAAAAAAAAGGAAACTTTATTGTTTGAAGCTTGAAATTTCAGCCACACAAGTTATAAAAAAAGGAGTTATTTAGTTCAAAAGAATTAGAGGCTGATATATATATATATACTATATATATATATATATATATATATATATATATATATATATATATATATATATATATATATATATATATATATATATATATATATGAACTTGTAACTTGGAATCCGAAAAAGCTTGGAAGTTGGAATCTAAATTGATATTGAGCTTGGTCTTGTTTTCTATTTATCTCATCTAGATTCGAGAATAAAAATTGAATCTCTCTTTCAAAAAAGTAAATCGTTGAGCCAATCATCCTTGAAACTCTACTCTTAAATTTTATCTCTACACATATTTCTTGTTGATTAAGTTTTGGCTTGTCTACTTTGCTAATCACTACCTTAATTGTGTAGCTCTTTTTAGAACTTTGAGGAATTGAATATGAGAGAGAGTAGGTAAACACGAGAGGAGTGACGTTGATTTGAGCGAAACACGTAAGAGAGTGGGTGAAGGTGATTTTGCTAACAATTTTCTTGCAAGTACACCATGTCTAATACAAGTGAGAATGATGTTCCTAATTTTGATATGAGGATGTATATGGAAGAGATAGTAAGAGATTTGAACAAAACTATGAGGGAGCAAAATGAGGATTTGATGGAGGAGTTAGGAAAAATTCTTAGTAAAAAAAGGAGAAACTAAAAATTCCACTTTTCTTTGGTAAAAATAACCCCAAGATATATTTAAAGTGGGAGAAGATGGTTGATATAGTCTTTGGATACTATAACTTTTTTGAGAGTAAAAAGATTCTAAGTGCCACGATTTCTTTTTCCGATTATGCTGAATATTAGTGGGAGAGATTGAGTGAGTGGATATATAGGCATAGGGAGCCGCAAGTTGAGACTTGGACTGAATTGAAAAGTTTGATGAGAAAGAAATTCATTCCGACTCACTACTATAAAGATAAACCCTTCGAATCAAATTCTAGTTCTAGGGTTAGAAGTGGAAAGAGAGTCGAGGAGGAATTCAATTTTGAAAAAGTATATGAGGATTATGTAAAGTTAAATTTGAAAGCGATTGAAGAGAGAAAGGCTAGCGAGGAAAAAAATATAGAGAAACCTTTGAAAAGGGAGAGCTTGAGAGAAAATAAAGAGAGTTTGGCTAAAGATACAAGTGAGGAATGTGAGATAGTCAAGAAAAAGGAAAGCTCAAGTGAACATAATGAGAGTTTGACTAGAGATAAAAGTGAGTTTTGTGAGACACCCAAGAAAAAGAAAGCTCGTGTGAAAACAAGAGTGAGAGGTCAGTTTTAGAGACTTAACCGGGCAAAAGGAGAGGAAAATTAGTGTGTTTGAGATAAAGGAAGAGTGTGAGAAAGAGAAAGAAAGTGAGACAAATTTTGATACTAATCAAGTTAATGTTGTATTGCCAAATTCTATTGTTTCTTAATCGCAGATTTTTCAAGAGGTGAAATCTACACCATCCCAAGAAGTTGTGAGATTCAAGTTTGGGTACTAACAAGGTAAGGAGATTGTTGTAGAACCTACACTTTCTTAAAAGTATGATCTTACTCTTTTTGGAAAAATAAGGTATGTGGTGAGTTGTTGTTTGTTAATCACCTTGACATTGATAATAAGCTCAATAGAGTTGTTGTTCGAGTTTGGACAATTGACTAGGTTTGTGGAAACTTGTGTTATGGGTGAAATTGTTAAGTCGCCTAAATTATTACATGTTAAGCACCAAGGATTTGATTAAAAAATTTTGAATTTTTAAAAGTGTTGCTTGTGATAATTTGATTAGTCTTGTGAATTCCTTATTCATGAGAAGTGTTATTAGTTCATTTGGCATGCCAATGATGTTTCAATTGCAAAGTTTAGTTAGTCACCATAGTTTAAGTGATTGGATGAAATTTGGGGAAAGCATGACTAATGAATTAAATTGACATTGCATATTCCTAACCATGTGTATATAGGTCCATTCATGGATGATACTTTGGTTGATAAGTCATTAGGATTGAATTGTTTATTGAAAGTTAAGAGGGAATCTCTTAGTTGTGCATTAAATAGAATTAGAATTCATCTTGTTACAAGTTCATTGCATGATGGTATGATTGTGAATCTTAATATAGGACATCTTAAGTCATACCATGAGACCATGAGATAGTAGATGTGTTCCATAACACTTTGATAGGTGTTGAATCGATGAGTTTGCATGGTGTGACTAAATTACATAATCGTGTGAATCCTATACTTGAGAACATGCAAGATTCTTCTATATTGAGTTATGTTGATGCATGTTTCAAAGAAGGTGTTGTTTTCCATGTTATATTATTCTTTCATAAGATTTATGGATTACATGGATTGCATATTGTTTCATGGAGGAATACAAATTGTGTTAAGCATGTGAAACCTTTCGAAGGTTTTGACTTTCATATTGTTAATAATTATATGCATGTTTTAACTTATAGATTGAATGATGAAGCATAAAAGATGTTTAATCTTGAGATTGCACTCTGGTTGTAATTTCTTATTATTGCATGATTCATCATTGATAAACATGGGTATGCAAAAGATGAAAGTCGTTAGGTTAATGTTTAAACTTGATGATTGTGGTTATACCAATAAATTGCATGAAAAAATTATGAGTTATGTTAGCTTGATAAGTGAGTTCATAACTTTTGACGAGATTACTTGTTGTGAGGAAATATTGTGTAAGAGACTTGATGAGGTCTTAAATAGCACACCTACTATATTTTTATTTGTGTCGAGGTCATTCCTTGATAGTGGTTATCATGGTCTCATCAAGTTACGTGGGGTGTTCATTAGACTAGTGTTCGAACCCGACGATAAGGTTTTGATGTGTTTGAATGTGGGGCAAGTGCCTAAACAAAGAGATGTGAAATCAATTCTTCAAGCTAGAGGAACTTTTCATCATCTCAAGGAAAATACTACTCATGCTAACATGTTACATGATAATTTTTTTCCTAACGATTTTGTAGTGCATAGTCTTGTCGTAATCTTTATGTAGGTTCGAGCAAGGATTAATGAGTACCTCGAGGCTTTGTCTCAAGAAATTTATGTTCTCTTGATCTTCGATCCTGGAGATAGGTTTTGTACGAGTTTAGAGGAAGTTCTAAAGTGGAAGCACATGAGTTAGTGCCCGACTACAAAGCGAAGATGAGAATCATCTATGTGAAGTATCATTTCCATATAGTTTCATTTGTCACTAAATCATGTCCTTTTGTTATAGGTCTTGATTTAAGAACAAATCCTTTTCGAGAGAGAGAGAGAGGGAATGATATGATTCTAACCACCAACCAAGAACCAAGATTGTCACAAGCAAGGGAGAGACATAGGAAGCTTGTAGATCAAGGTTCAAGGGTTCAAAAGTGTAAGGTTCAAGGGTTCAAAACTGTAAGGTTCAAGGCTCAAGAGTTTACACGAGGTTTGTCTACGACCCGGGAGGTTCAAAGACCAATTCAGGAGTTCAAAAAAGACCAAAATGCTACCCTTATGAGTCCTAAACCCTAAGGGGACATTTTCTTATGTTAAATTAGGGTTAGGGGTAGATTTAAGGCACATTACAAAGTGAGCCTTGTAGAAAAACGGGATTGGTAAATTTTTCTTATTGTGGTTGTTTTTTTTTTCCTAATTAGATTAGGTAACTTACCTAATTGTTTCCTACATAGATTAGGTAAGTTGAGTTGTTTCCTTTTATTTTAGGTTTCCTTTTATTCCTTCTAGGGTTAGGATTAATTCTAGGTAGTATAAATAGTCTTTTACTTTCATTGTATTAGACACTTTAGTTTTTGAGAGTTTTCAAAACCTCCTTGTTCTCTTTAGAACTTGTGATTATTTGGTGAGAGGCTAAGTAATCAAATCCGAACTTATCAATAGGATCTTTTAGTCCTATTATGGTGTTCTTTATTATACCGAGGGTTATGGTCACCTCAAGCGTTGTTTTAAGGTCAATATACCGAGGAGTGCGTTTGGATTGTTCCATTGAGTCGAGGTGTCATCTTTCATATTCAACATTGACGTTCTTCGCTTCTCTTGCTGCATGCGCTACGGTTCGTGATTCACAAGTACGTGACTTGGATTGTATCAATACATGTGAAATGGTTCCCTCAGTCGGGGTTCACAATATTGTTGGATGTAAGTGGATCTTCCGCATCAAACGTCATACATATGGCACCATTGACCGCTACAAAGCTCACCTCATTACTAAGGGGTTTCACCAACGACCATGAGTCGACTATCATGAGACTTTCAGTCCGGTGGTTAAACTTACCATAGTCTGGCCGTATACCGAGGATGGGATTTTTGGCAGCTCAATGTGAACAATGCCTTTCTCTAAGGTACTCTATCCGAGGAGGTCTTCGTGGCTCAGCCTCCGGGCTTCATCGACAAGGACAACCCTCAACATTTATGTCGACTTCACAAGGCTATCTATGGTCTCAAATAGGCTCCCCGAGTCTGGTATAATGAGCAGCAACATTTTCTTCTTGCCTCTAGGTTTAAAAACTTCGTGGTCGATACATTGTTGTTTATACTTAATGAAGGGGGCATCATCATATATCTCCTTGCTTATGTGGATGACATCATCATCACTGGAAACCAGCCTGCTATAGTTCTGACCTTCACCTCCTTGCTCGCTACTCGCTTCTTGCTAAAGGACCTTGGAGACCTTCACTATTTCCTTGGTGTTGAAGTTGTTAAGCGACCAAGTGGTCTCCTCCTCTCTCAGTGAGGTTATGTTGCCGATCTTCTCGCACGCACGGACATGACAGATGCTCGCCTGGTGGCTACTCCCCTTGCCACCTCACCAACTCTAACATTTCAACCTGGCACTACTCTCACCAACCTTACAGAGTTTTGGGCTGTGGTCGGTAGCCTCGAGTATATTTCCCTTACTCGACCTGATGTCGGCTATGTGGTAAACAAACTCTCTCAGTTCATGTATAGGCCGACCACCAAGCACTGGGACTGGGCGGGCAACAAAGATGACTATACATCTACCAGTGGCCATGTTGTCTACTTGGAAGTAACTCGATCTCTTTGAGCTCAAAGAAGCAACGCACTGTTGCTCGCTTCTCAACTGAAGCTGAATATCGGATTGTGACCGCAACAACTGCCGAGATTCATTGGATGGCGTCTCTCCTCGGTAAGTTGGGCATTGCTTCCTCATCTCAATATGTTATTTACTGTGACAATGTGGGTGCCACTAGTCTCTGCTCCAACCCGGTCTTTCATACTCGCATTAAGAATGTGGCACTTAACTTTCACTTCATTCGACAACAAGTCCAAGACGGGCAACACCGTGTTTCCATTGCCTCATTGGCTGACCAGTTGGCCGATGCTCTCACCAAACCACTGGCTCGCCAATGTTTTCATCACTTACTACACAAGATCGATCTTTCCTCGCGATCGTTCAACTTGCGGGCGCATATTACACTACTAGATAAACAGTGATTACCGACGGAACATTTCCGTCGGTAAAATATATTTTCCGTCGGTAAAAGTCAATTACCGACGGAACATCGACGGAGAATTCCGTCGGTAAACCGTTGTCGGTAATTGCCGTCGGGGGAGATTTTCCGTCAGTAATTACCGACGGAAATGCTGATTCCGTCGGTAATTACCGACGGAAAGTTCCGTCGGTAATTTCCGTCAGTAATTTCATTTTCCGTCAGTAATTAACGACGACAATTTTCGTCGGTAATATTATTTTCCGTCAGTAATTACCGACGACAATTTCCGTCAGTAATTTCATTTTCCGTCAGTAATTACCGACGACAATTTCCGTCGGTAATATTATTTTCCATCAGTAATTACCGACGATAATTTCCGTCAGTAATTTCATTTTCCGTCAGTAATCACCGACGACAATTGCCGTCAGTAATTTCATTTTCCGTCGGTAATTACTGACGGAAAATTCCGTCAGGAATTTCATTTTCCGTCGGTAATTCCTGACGGAAACTTCCGTCGGTATTTAAATTTCGAAACCTATTCAAAAAACCCAACTTCCGTCGGTAAAATTGAAAAATATTTCCAAAAAATTATGAAAATTTTGTCGTTTTGTCGTTTTGTCATTTTGGGTACCTGATTTAACACATTGTATAAAGGAAAGAGATCGAATTCCAAAAACATAAAACATTCAAAAGATCGAATTCCAAAAACATAAAACATTCAAATGATACAAAAAGTTAACATCAATCCCTAACTATTACATACCTTTAACATCAAAATGTCATCATATCATTCCCTTAACAAAAACTGTTAACATATCATTAACAAAGTAGCATTTGTCCAAACTATGGGGGTGGAAACATATTTCGCATAAAGGAAGAAGGGGAGGGAGTACTAGGTGATGAGGAGGCCGATCTGTTGTTCATGAATGCTTCCATTTGTGCCTTCATCTCGGCCATCATTTTTGCCTTCATCTCGGCCATCTAATTAGAGAATTGTAGAAACTTGCATGCTTTTGATTTACTTAAAACCATTAAGGTAAAACAACTAGTTTAAATCATATTTACTTAACACCTTTAGGCTATTTTACTTTTTAGCAAGTCTAAATCTGTTTGCTGAACCTTCAGTAGATAGATGTCCGCTGCTGTTTACACAACAGATGTCACCTAGTCTTCGTTAAGCAGTCTTTTTAAAGTAAAATATTCTATTTGCTTAAACTTAGTCATCAACAACTAGCAACTGCTGATACCACATTGTCAGCATCTACTTACTCGTTTAAATTCTCAATCTACTGAACACTATACATTGTTAGAACGATTGGCCTTCACATGCATATATTTAATTATTATTTGGTCATCATATTTCAAACAAAAGAACTATTTATAGAAGACTTTTTCTTTGTCTGTCTTATCAAGAGAAGACTTTCATTTCTATCTTAAATATTCTACAATATATTATATCCATTAGCTAACCACTCTTGTTATTATTTCATATTAGGAGATATCATTTGTCTCTAAACTTCTACAAGATCTCTGTGCATTTAATGAAAGATTTTCAAAGATCATCATTGTTATTTCAAACGGCTTTATTCAAGATCTTTATAAATAACATTGTAGGCTTTGTAGCAAAGATTGAGATAGAAAGAAAAGTAGAAATAGAAGATAGAGCGGTTGAAACAATCATTCATGATTCATACAATATTCTCTCTTTGATTAGTTTCAACCAGGACTTGACACTCAACATATATTGTTTCAAACAATTCTTTCCTTGATGTGTTCCAGTCCTCAAACAATTACTAAAATAGTCTCTCATATATTATTTCATTCTAGTTCTTGTTTAAACAATCACTGTTTAGATTGTTCATTTATTCTTTCAAATATTTAAAGGAACCTTTGATTGTTGCACGAGTTTCATTGTTTCTCAATCATACTTTTCAAGCACTAGTTTTTGTTGTACACAGATCCATTAGTGATCATTTAGAATTTGTATATTATTTAGTGCGCTTCAAAAATCCAAAGTTTGACCAACTTGGTAGTGAACGTAGCAGTTTACACTGTGAACCACTCCTTAAATACTCTGTCTTTTATCTTTCAACTAATAAAACTGTTTCTAACACTTAAATAATTTTCATCTACTAAAGCGACAATCAGTTACATTCTTGAATCATTTACTTAATTATTTTGTATATTGTCTTTCAATTCATTTCTTATATCAGTGATCTACTTATAACCTTTTCTACCTAAACATGTGTCAACAAGCTGACATAGTGTATTTCGATTATCAGCTGATAGAAAGATTTTCCATCTGCTGATAACTTAAACTTTCCGCTGCTAGTTTTGAAAGTTTTCAAAATAACTCTTAAAGTTTTTTAAAAGCATATTCACTCCCTCTAGCCTTATTTCGTTGTTTATTGGACTTACAAGAACTAATATTTATTTCATTATTTTATTTGTTTGTAATTAATGTTTAGTGGTAACTACATTGTATAGTTCATTTTCTTGTTATACTCTTATCTTGTAAAGTAGGTGATTCAATCAATAAAAAGTTATGTCGTTATTCATAATTATTGTGAGTTTCTATGAATAGATCTGTGTGAGTGAGAGAGATATATAAATAGAAAATTAAATAAATCACTCCAATAAAAGTATTTAAAAAGATAGTAGGACCCTTGGTAACGTTAAGAAAAAAAAATCAAAATCCAAGTCACAAGACGAACTATCGAAAATCTCAACAATAATGAAATACAAGAAGAAGGAAAACCGTCAACCAAAGGAAATAGTGTTGTAACTTGATCAAGATAGTTAAAATACTCTACTAAATCAGGTTTACTTGAGAAGGTCATAAGTAAAACAATATATAGATGAAAGGTTTTTTTTTTTTTTAGTAAAGTCAATTTTATGGGTATTTTCTGTGAGACAAATCTTTTTAACCTAAATCACTGTGTGTTTCGATGGGATGAATTATGAGAAAGTAAAACTCCATTTTATAGATTATGATATGTATTATCGTTCACAAGAGATCTACTCTATATAGATTTATATGTTCAACAATCAAGAACATAAGAGTTGAGATGGGAAATGGAGAAGGGGATATGATGAGTAACATTAACATTTAGAAAGGGCTAAGGGGTTTCTCTTTTTTCCTTTTGAGCTAGCATATAAGTTGGACTTCAACTATTTGTTTAGTGGAACGTTTTGATCAAAACGTAGGAAAAAAAACACAGTGTTTTTTTTAAAAATATTTCACTGCAACATTTTAAAACGCTCAAATTTGGAACATTTGAAAAATTGCGCTTACAACTACTTTGTTTATAAAAATAGCGTTTTAAAATAGTTTCACAAACGTGTTTACAAGAAAAAACCTACAATTTAAAAATGTTGTGTTTTGAAAAAAAATGTATTTTTAAAACGCTTGCACCAAATAAGACCGAAGAAACCTAGCATTTTGACCATTTAAATTGTTTTCTTTATAGATTTCATTTTAAAAGTTAAGTTTAAAGCTAAGCTAGAAAAACTTTGATATTCGATTTTTCAGAGCTCTTAATGATTTAACTTGATTAGGCCTGATTTGATTAAATATTACTCTCTCCGTTCTTAAGAGAGTCTAAAAAAAGTATTTACTTTCTAACCTTTTTTTTTTTTTGGATGTCACTTTTAATATTTTGTCATTGATTTGATTTTATTTTGATCGATGGACTTACTATCACATGAATTTTTCTAAAATATCATACAATATATTTATATTTATAATAAAATCAATAATTTTTTTAATCTGTATGTCAAGTTAAATATGATACATTTTAAAAAATTGGGAAGGAAAATTGAGTTCGCTAAAAAAGTGACCATATCGTAGAAACTCTTAGTGAACTATCTGGTAAATTTGACGTCTGACTCTAAAAATTAGAGACGATCTCATCCCTCTAAAAGCATGGAAACCGAAAACTACAAAAGTGATTCACAACACTTGTTTACGTTTTTCAAATCGACTTTGGTTAACGTCCTTTTCACACTCGACTCGAATAATGCCCACCGCAACGTACGAAATAAAATTTATTTAATCAAATTTTACAAAACTCCAATTTTGTGGAATATATATCGAGTATAACGATAATAACAATGATGTAATATCACTAAACTATCAACTAGACACACATCAAATCTTCGCGTTAGTAAAGTTGTTTGCTTGATATATTTTAATTGAATTAATATAAAATTATATATGCACTTTGGTAATTTAAACTCGAGCTTGTTATATATATACGCTAGATCAAATTTACTTAGCTATACCGTTAAATCATTTTCTAATTAATAAAATGAATATTGTAAATCATCACCAATTCAACCATTTATTATATTTAATACTAAAGCTCATATAAATATTACAAATTTGAGTTTTTAATATCATTTGTCAAATACTAATGATAAGATTTTTTTATTTTTTTTGTAGACCTTTTCCCTAAAGAAACATAAGAAGAAATAAAACTCATAACTTCACATTTTGTAAAGTTTCAATTCTACCATTGCGTCACCCTCTAAATCACATATATATAAGGTTCTCAAAATCTAATTCCAGGGAGAAGAATTTAATTACAATTTTTTTGATAATTTACATCAAATATCAAACACATTGAATACAATTTAATTTCAATTTATATTTGTGATTTGATCTTGTATATAATAATCTCAATGTATTCAATTTTAGAACTGATATAAAAAATATAGTAATACTATACCTGTAAAAGTTATTTATGTTAAACTTTTAGTAATTAATCATTACTAATTCTACTAAATATAAATTCTTCTATGCACTATAATAACTTATTTTCATTGTCATTCATGTTTGTACAAATTTGGAATAAAATTTTTCATGCATTAAGCATTTGAGTAAGTAAAAGATACATTGATATTATTTATATTCAACACTTTAAAGAGGCTCGAATAAAATCCAAACCCGATACCTATACCCATAAATTTAGAATATAAATCGAACTTACAAATATACAAAATAACAAACATAAAAAAAAATTAATTTTTATTTAATGTGCTTGATTTTTGATGCAATTATCAAAAAATGATAATTATACCTTAATTATAAGCTCCACCTAAGTCCTGATTATACCCCTAAACACTAAACGTTAATGTACCGCTTGACGATCGCCTTACGATTTTTAGATTCCTGCTGATCAGTAATGATTAGAAGAAAAGCATGGGGAAACTTCATGAGGAAGGATACCGAAAAAGGGAACACGAGAATATAAGTACTCACTGACTGACTCACTGTATATGTAAGCACGCGGTGTTCCTACGTACAGCGTGTTTGTGTTTGTTTTTTGTAGGCCGAAATGGCGCCACAATCTGCGGTTGCAGTTTATCGTGGACCCCAGTTTGTTAGTTCTTTCTTCCTACTGACCACATGTGAAACCCTCCGCTTCTTCCATTTTCCCGCTCTACACTCACCAAACGGTTTAATCGTTCCCTTTTTTTTTTTTTTGCTCCACCCACCGCACCACTCCACGCGCCACTACTTTTGGATATTGTAATTTCCCTATAAAACACACCCTTTTATGTTTCAAAAATATTGTCATATTTAATCTAGTTTACATACTAAAAAAAAATAATTAGCTTGATTATTAAGCGATTTTTGGAATACGGTGACCAACCAATGTATACAAAAAACAATACAAATATTATGCTTGGCGGAGATGGATTCAGGATTTTCGTACCACATATTTAAAAAATAATGTAAACTGTAATAATCATGCAAAATAAATTCATTAATCCGAAAAATAAGTTATGTATAATTGGTGACTTATAAGTCTTACTTATTACAAACATAATTCTAAAAGAAATTAAAATTAATAAGGGTTAATGTCACCATTCGTCCATATACTTATTAATTTTATAGCATTAGTCCATGTTTTGAAAAAATGAAAATTTGAGTCCAAAGTAAGATTTTTATGTACGTTGGTGGTCCTCCGATGTATGCCGTTAAATAATCCACCGTTAAATGATCATGTGCTCAACACGTGAGAAATTTTCAAGGCAAAAAAGTCATTTAAGTTAAATATAATTTCTCTTTTTTTTTTTTTACATTTGATCAAATTTGATTTTATTATTTGTTTCTCTATCCAGTCGTCCACTCCCCTTGCTAAATATTTCGAATTCTCTATATGCTGAGCACTATACATTATTGAAATGTTTGGCCTTCACGCTCTTATATTTAATTATTAATTGGTCATCTATTTCAAACAAAAGAACTATTCACAGAAGACTATTCACATAAGACTTTTTCTTTGTATGCCTTGTCAATAGAAGATTTTCGTATATGTCTTAAATGTTCTTCAAATATATCATATCCTAAATAACCACCCTCTTTATTATTTCATGATAGAAAATACTATTTGTCTCTAATCATCTACAAGATCTTTGTGCATTCAATGAAAGATCTTCATCATCATTTCTTCAAAAAAATTCAAGATTCAACCTTGCTCTCTCAAATGACTCCAAAATTTGAAGATCTCTATAAACCGTATGAAGCAAGGATTGAAGAAAAATGTCTTCGCAGAATTACGTGCACTGTATTCATATATCTCAAATATTTTGCATTGATTTGAGGAAATTAAATGCGGCAACTAGGAAGGACCACTTTCCCTTGCCATTTATCGACCAAATCCTTGAAAGACTAGATGGTCATGAATATTATTGTTTTCTTGATGGTTTTTCTGACTATAATCAAATCCCAGTAGCACCCGAAGATTAAGAGAAAACCACCTTTACATGTCCTTTTGGTACCTTTGCATTTAGGAGAATGCCCTTCGGACTTTGTAATGCCCCAACTACTTTTCAAAGATGCATGATTTCTATATTTTCGGATTTAGTAGAAAGATGTGTTGAAGTATTCATGGATGATTTTTCAGTATTTGGAAATTTTTTTGACCATTGCCTAGAAAATCTTACATATATCGGTTTTGAAAAGATGTTGCAAAACAAACTTAACCCTAAGTTGGGAGAAAAATCATTTCATGGTTAAACATGGAATTGTCTTAGGTCATGTTGTGTCTAACAAAGGAATTGAAGTCGATAAAGCAAAAATTGAAGTTATATTACAACTACGTCCTCCAACTTCTGTCAAAGGTGTTAGAAGTTTTTTAGGACATGCAGATTTTTACAGAAGATTTATAAAAGATTTTTCAAAAATCTGTAAACCTTTATGCAATCTGCTGGTAAAAGATACTGAATTCATTTTTAATCAAGAATGCATAAATGCATTTAATTTATTAAAAGAACGATTGACAACTGCCCCAATTCTAACCGGCCCCGATTGGTCTATTCCTTTCGAGATCATGTGTGATGCTTCGGATTTTGCATATGATATAAAGCTTCAATTTGTGAGTTTGGACTTGAGATTGATGGGTACATAATTCCCTAGAAACCTAGGGTTTGATATGAGGATTATGTATAAATGGGTTCTTGATATTATGAATGATTTTGAGGGATTTTATGGAATACTATGAGTTGTTGGAATCACATATGTATATGTTTAAAGTTTGGGAAGTATACTTGATGAATCTCTATTTTGATTGTAAGCAAGAAAGATGAATTTTTACAATGGATTACATGTTTGAATGTTTCGTTTGACTTTTAAGAATAGAGTTGACTACCATGCATATAAGAATATGATGCTATCTAATTCATGAATTTTTGGTTGTGAGCATTAATGATGAATTATCATTTTGAATTACATGAATAAAATATAAGGTTTGACTTTATTGGGTTGAGTTGACTATTATGCATATAAGAGTATGTTGGTCAACTATAATTCATGAATTGAAGGTTATGAGCATGCTAGATTTATTTATATTTTGGTGATGAGCATGCTAGATGAAATTACATCTTGTTTAGATTAATGGTTATTTTGGATGAAAGCATGTTTGATTAAATGCTATAGTGGCCAAAATACTATTAGCTCCTAAAATTACCCACTAAAGCTCACATTGCACCCCAACCTACAAAGTGTCTCACTTTCATACATGATTTTGCTGTCTGTCTCACTTTGCCCCCTCTTGTCTATAAGCGCTATAATTGGTAATGGAAAAGGGAATGTGCATAACACATGAGGATTATTTGGTCATTTTGCTTAGGGTCAAAAGTGAGATTTGATTATAATTTCATTATTTAGTTAGAGACAAATACGTTGAAGCCTTCATTCAAACTTAGTACTTCAATCGTTTTTCGAAGAGCTTCTTCTCTCAAACACCAACTAGATAGTCTTTCATATATTATTCTTTTCTAGTTCTTGTCTGAACAATCACTGTTTTGATTGTTCCTTTATTCTTTCTAACCTTTAAAGAACTTTTGATTGTTGCACGAGTTTGATTATTTATTAATCATAATCCTCAAACACTAGTTTTTGTTGTACACAGAGCCGTTAGTGATCACTTAGAATATATAATCTTAGTGCACTTCAAAATCCAAGTTTGACCAACTTGATAGTGGACGTAGCAGTTTATACTGTGAATAACTCTAAATACTCTGGCATTTAGTTTCAGATGTTATACATGTTCTAACACTTAAGCAACTTCTATCTATTTAAGTGTCAGTCAGTTACATTCTTGAATCATTTACTTAGTTATCATACAATTTGTTATTCAATTCAGTTTATATATATTAGTGATCAAAGAAAACTATTTTTTGTTCATCCGCTGCTATCTTCTCAATAGCTTTCAGCTACTATTAACTTACAATTTCCGCTGTAATTTTTCAAGGTTTTCAAAATAACCCTTAAATTTTTAAAAAGACTATTTACCCCCTTCTAACCTTATTTTGTTGCCAATTGGAATTACAATTGGTATCAGAGCATGACTTTTTGAAAATTATTATTTTCCAAGTTTAAAAACTTGGAAGTTCGATCATGACAACCATAAAATCTTTTCAATCAAACAATGTCACTCAAATACCTATTTTCGATGAAGATCACTTTGATATATGAAAAGAAAAGATTACAAGATATATAAACAACATTGATAAACGATTAATGTAATGTTTAAGAGATGGTCCTATGCATCCCATGAAAATAAACACTAAAGTTGGAAAATATTCTGATGCAGATGATGACGTTATAAATCATCTTGCTGCTGTTGTTGAAAAATATGTTCTCAAACCTCAATTAGAACGGACTGAGGAGGACAAAACAACTGATGGGCTGGATGCTAGGGCTGTTCAAATTTTATCAAGTGTTGTTCCAGATGAAAACTATAAACAAATTTATGATTGTGTTACAACCAAAGAAGTATGGGATGCTATTGTAGAATATGTGGAAGGGGATCAAAATACAAAGGACAATAAGATATATAATTGCATACAAGAGTTTGATGCATTCAAAAATGATCCAAAAGAATCTCTCAAGAATGCCTGTGACAGATTTCTTGAGGTATGCTTTATGACAAATGATCAATCAACTAATGTGTGGATAATAGACAATGGATGCTCCAGACACATGACTGGGTCAGCTAAACTAGCTGAGTTTATTTCAGCAAAAAGGACTCTATGTCATTTTTGGAAATAATTCCAAAGGTAAAACCATAAGATATTAATCTATTGTAAGAGGATGCATAAAGATTGATAATGTATCTTTGGTACAAGGTTTGAAACACAACCTGCTGAGTATATCACAATTATGTGACAAAGATATGAGCTGTACGTTTTTGTCTACTCATTGTTTTATTAAAGGCAATATCACAAATAAAGTTTTACTTACTGAAACAAAAAAAGAAATGTTTTTGCTATTGACCTACTTTCTATAAACAGCAAAACTCAAATATGTTTGATAGCTAACAATGTTTCAAAAACTTCATGACTGTGGCATAAAAGACTTTCACATTTAAATTTCAAATTTCTTTCAAAACTCTCAAAAGGAGTTTTAGTGAATTGATACCAACTATGATGATCATGTTATATACCACAATTTCTCAACTGTAAGAACACCTCAGCAGAATGGTGTTGCTGAAAAGAAAAACAAAACTCTTATTGAAGCAGGTAAACTCAAGATTGCTGAAACAAATCTGCCTAAGTACTTTTGGGAAGAAGCTGTCAACACATCATATTTCACACAGAACATATCTCCTATCAACAAGTTTCATGATAAAATACCTTATGAACTGTGGAGAGGCAGAACACCCAACATTGCATATTTCAAAATCTTTGGGTACAAGTGCTACATTCACTACAATGGTAGTGATCACAGAGGTAAATTTAATGAGAAAGATGATGAAGGTATTTTTGTTGGTTATGCTAAACACATTAGAACTTATAGAGTATATAATAGAAAATTTCAAATAATTGTTGAAACTATGCATGTTACTTCTGATGAATTTTCTTTACTTGAGTTTAATGAGTCTTAAGATGTTTCTAACAAATTTGAGATTTTTTAGACATGAAATGATATTAGCTCAATTCATAACAATCTTTCATCATCTACTCTTTATGTTGATAGCTCAATTGTCCAAAATACACATCAGTAGGACGGCCAAACTTAAGCAACTGATACTCAAATTCATCCTTTAGAAGCTGAAAACCATCAAACAGCTGAAACATCTTCATCACAAATTGACATACCTACTGTTACTTCTAACCCCATTCCATATCTTCCCAAAGAAATTAGAGAAGCCAGGCATCATCTGGTTACAAACATCATTGGTAATTCATTTGGTGGCTTAAAGACAAGAAATGGCTCAAGAAATGAGACTTTTGACTCTCATGCTTTTGTATCCTCTATTGAACCTAAAAAGATTGATAAGCTTTGTAAGATCCCCATTGGATTGAGGTTATGCAAGAAGAGCTAAATTAGTTTGAAAGATGTCAAGTATGACAACTTGTTTTAAGACCTACTGATCAACAAGTAATAGGAACCAAATGGGTCTTTAGGAACAAACTGGATGAAGATGGAAATGTCACAAGAAACAAAGCAAGGTTGGTATCCCAAGGTTATAGACAGAGGGGGGGATATTGATTATGATCAAACATTTGCTCCTTTTGCAAGACTAGAAGATATCAAATTGTTCCTTGCATATGCAACCTTCAAAAACTTCAAATGTCTACCAAATGGATGTAAAGAGTGCATTTCTCAATGGAGACCTTCAAGAACAGGTATATGTTGAACAACCCCCTAGGTTTCAAGACCACAAAAAGAAGGACCGTGTATACAAGCTTAGAAAAGCCTTGTATGGACTCGAACAAGGCCCCAAGAGTTTGGTATGAAACTCTTTCTAAATTTCTCATAGCAAAATGTTTTCAAAGAAGCAAATTGATATAACTCTTTTTTCCATGAAACACAAAGGAAAGATATTATTAGTTCAAATTTATGTTGATGATATTATTTTCGATTCTACTAATGATATTTTGTGTAAAAGATTTGAAAACCTAATGAAGGACAAGTTTGAGATGAGCATGATGGGAGAAATCACATACTTCATTGGCTTGCAAATCAAGCAAAGTGAAGAACGAATATTTATCCATCAAGCTAAGTACACCTAAGAGCTTATAAAGAAATACAAATTGTAAGAAGCAAAATCAGCAAGTACTCCAATGGGAGTTGAATGTCCTCTTGTTACTGATGAGAAAGGTAAATCAATAAATATGATTGAATACAAAGGTATTGTTGGATCTCTTTTATATCTAACCGCTAGTAGGCCAGATATTATGTTTGATGTATGTATGTGTGCACGTTTTCAAGCTGATCCTAAAGAATTTCACATGATAGCTGCTAAAAGGATTATTAAAAAAATTGGCATTTGGTATCCTAGGGATTCTTCTTTCAATTTAATAGGATATTCAAATGCTGATCTTCCAGCTTGTAGAGTAAACAAGAAAAGCACAAATGGAACATGCCAATTCCTTGGAAACATGCTAATATCATATGCTTACAAAAAGAAAGCATCAGTTTCTACCTCAACAACAGAAGCGGAATACATAGCACCTCGTAGTTGCTGCTCACAAATCTTGTAGATGAATCAACAACTTTTGGACTATGAGATGCCCATGAAAATTGTCCTATATTATGTGATAATACTTCTGCTATATATGTGTCTCAAAATCCTGTCATGCATTCTAAAACTAAGCATATATATATATATATATATATATATATATATATATATATATATATACACATATATATACACACACACACACACATATATATATATATGTTGTATATGACTTGATTGTGGGTAAGGAATCAGTAGGTTAGGCACACCAAAAGATGTTATCTTTAAGGTATTTAATTCGTCCCACTATGGTGTAATGGTCTCAACGAATTTCACCTCCAGGATACAAAACCTACGCACTCTTATTCAAAGTTACACTCCTTTGAATAACTCGGGAACAATAATCAAAGCTTTAACTGTTTGACTCGAAGAATAGATTTGTTAAGAAGAAAGTCACAAGGAAGTAATAAACTCAGTATTTTTCTATTTCTATATTGATTTTCGGAGGAGGCAACTCTATTTATAGAGTTTGTGTTGTGGTCTTGAAAAGACACAACTTTTCCGAACTGGTGTCATGCTTTGCACGGGCGTGTTATCAAAATTGGCACGGCCGCTCCATACTTGCACTGCCGATCCGGGCGTGCCCCTCCGAACAGTCATACTCTTTTGTAAATGATCATTCAAAGAGTCACAACCCTAAACGTTTAAACTGAAACTGATTTACTTCCTCCCTCCTAATACCAGATTCGGTATTAAGATTAATTAATATTTAAATTAATTAATTTCTTTCTTTCTTATAAATATATATATATATATATATATATATATATATATATATATATATATATATATATATATATATATAACAATATAATACTCAAAACTTTAAGCCATGATATACCCGGCCCAAACCGGGTCACGAGCGAGGCACGAGTTAGCATCACGTGCCAGACACGAGCATGATACCGCTGGGGCCCACTGCCCAACGAGCAAGACGAGATAGCCAATGAGCACCGAGCAAAGACAACCTCACTCAAACCTAGGCGACAAAGGCCTTGCCTCGTCCGACCGTGGACCATGATCGGGACTCATGCATGCTTCGCAGGAATCATACTTACTTCGCCTGGCGGCACCGGCCTGTCCGAGGGCCGATCTTCGATCGACAAGTTCGAGATCGATGCAAATGTAATAATCGGGCGAGCCTTGCTCGCCGAGCACACACCAAGCCGGGACGCTAATAGCTTGCTTTCTAAGGCAAGTCAAAGGTTTCCATGTTTGGGCAGAATCCTTACCTTATCAACTCCTATAATTACGCGGTCAATCGCCTGTTTCGCCTAGAATCAAGGGATTTCCTCCTTGATTATCTCGGCAGCTATGGAAACTGAATCCTAGAAGGATTCAATCACCTTGAGGGCCTATAAATACCCCTCCATAACCATTAACAAGGTACACACACTTTCTTGAGCCTCGTTACTCTGTCAATTCGTCTTTTGACAATCACTCGATACTTACTCTCACGCCGGAGGGGTTTCGCGAGGCCTTGCCTTGCACTTCCACTCAGGTGTTCTTGTGACCAGAGCCCGGAGGGCCACCGCCGCTCGAGCAAGGATAGGAGGAAATCATCCACTCCCGGGCAAAGGCTATTCAGAGAATCTCAGTTTACCCCGTTAAACACTACGCGGAACGCAGATCATGCTCCGTGGGCGATGTTCTGCCTATCCCCTATCCTCTTGACCCCGAGCTCGAGTATACTCGGGACAACACGAAATACTGTGAGTACCACCACGGAACTGGCCACACCACCGAGAAGTGTAAGGTGTTGAAGAGGGAAATTCAAAAGCTGATCAATGCGGGCAAGTTAGACCGCTTCAAAAAAGACCAGGGCGAAGGAAACAACGCCAACAATGATCAAGGAAGACCCCCAAGAGGAAGAGGTGGCCAGGCCCCTCAGATTCGAGGGGTGATAAACATGATCCAGGAGGAACTCCCGTCCAACACACAGCTCGGGAAACATATATACTCCTTATCTAGGGCGATCAACGCTCCAGCTATACAGTGGGCAGGAGAGCAGAGCATATGTTTTTCTCGCATGAGCCGGGCGAAAGCACTCCATTGGCATCCGAGCAGCCTGGTCATTTCTGCCTCGCCAACAACCGGGTGTTCACGAGTTTTGCGATACGGAGCATGCAGGACATCATGTACTATTCCTGCTTCAAGGGGTTGGAGTTTCCAGACACCATGCTCAAGCCTTATTTGGGAAAGCTTGAAGGATTCACCAACCACCAGGTGGGCGTCAAGGGCACGATCGAGCTGGAGGTGTTTATGGGTGATGGGGCCCAAACCCGGATTGAGATGATCACATTCTTAGTGATCGACCTCAAATCGGCATACAACTGCATTTTGGGTGCTCCGGCAATGGCCAAATTTCAGATGGTTACCTCCATTCCCCACCAGAAAGCCAAGTTTTATACAGAAAATGGAGTGGGGATCCTCAACAGCAAACCCCGAGCAATGTGGGAGTATGTCCGGGAAGCTCAGAAGAAAAAACAGAAACTGATTGTGGACATTCCCGATCAGTCAAATGCAGTCCCTAAGCCGATTGTGGACCTTCCCGATCGGGCTGCAACGATCTCCGCTGAGCCTACCCCAGCGTCCACTTCTATCAATAACATTGAGCTCGGGGAGACCCATGAAGCGGCCGAGCCCATGGATATAGAGCCTCCCGAGCAAGCTCCAGTAGAGACTCCCGAACAAGCTCGCCCCTGTGCCCTTCTCGATGCGAAGCGCCCTAAATCACAGGATATTGAGTTGGACACTTTGCAGGTCCGGGACGAGCCTGATATTCAACCAGAGGGCGAGCTAGAAGAAGTCATCATCAATCCGGCATATCCCGAGCAAAAAATTAAAATCGGGAAGGCCATGCCTCCCCGGCTCTGGGCAGATTGATTGAGCCGTTGAAGAAACTGGATGTGTTCGCATGGACGGTTGAGGACATGAGGGCATCGTGAAAACATTGCCCGCCACGACCTCAATGTCGACCCTACCTTAGGCCCAAACAAGACAAGACTTGAGAAGAATGAGGCGATCAAAGCAGAGGTCGAGAAACTCCTAAAGGCAGACATCATCGAGGAGATTCAGTACCCGACCTGGCTAGCTAATGTGGTGATGGTAAAAAAGGCAAATGATAAATGGCGAATGTGCGTGGACTTCACCAGCCTAAACAAAGCCTGCCCGAAAGACTGCTATCCACTGCCCCGCATCGATATGCTTGTCGATTCTATAGCCGGGTTCGAGATGCTCGGTTTCTGGGACGCTGCACTCGGGATACCACCAGTCAAAATGAACGAGCAGCGGGATAAAGCGAAGACCTTCCGGTGGCGGCCTCTATTGCTACAAAATGATGCCGCCGGGCTCAAAACGAGCAGAGCCACTTACCAGCGCATGGTCAATAAGGTGTTCGGCTCTCAAATAGGCAGAAATATGGAGGCTTACATAGATGACATGGTCATCAAAACCAAGGGCCGCGACCATACTCTTGACTTGGCCGAGACATTTGCCAACCTGCGCAAACACAACATGAAGTGAACCCGAGTAAATGCGCTTTGGTCCGAGTGGAAGTTTCGGGATTCATGGTCAACCAGGCGGCATAGAAGCCAACCCGAGAAGATACAAGCCCCTCGACATGGAGCGACCTTGCATCAAGCACATCCGGCTAAGCGGCGAATCATTGCCTTAGGCCGCTTCATTTCTCGATCGGTGAAAAGTGCCTCCCTTTCTTCAAGGTTCTAGCGGCAACAAGGGCTTTGAGTGGAATACGCGTGCCAAGGCCCTCGAGCGGCTCGGGGAATATCTTGGCAAACCACCTCTCCTCAGCCCCCATGCCCGGTGAGCCTTTATTTGTGTATCTAGCGACCGCCGTGGGGCTTTTAGTTAGGGAGGAACTAGATATCCAAAAACATGTGTACTATGTATCTAAGGCCCTCAGTCCTGTTGAGGGTCGTTATTTTAATGTTGAAAAATTAGCCTACTCGCTTGTCATAGCTGCCCGAAAATTAAGGGCTTATTTTTCGCACACATAATCATAGTATACACGGATGCACCATAGCAAAGTCTGCACAAACGATACATCGAGGCGGATTGCTCAACCGGTCGTCGAGCTCACCGAGTTCCACATAGACTACTTGCCCAGGCGAGCAATCAAAGCACAAGCATTGGCCGACTTCTTGGTTGAAACAAGCTTCACCCACGAGGACGAGATCAAGCGGCAGAGCCCGAGCAAAAGCAATTGCCACAACCCCGACCCCGTTGGGATCTTTACGTGGATGGGGCGAGCAAAGTCGGGAGCGGAGCGGCATCCTTCTCGTAGCTCCCGATGAAATCACGAGTTCGAGTTAGCTCTCGGTTCAAATTTCCTCGCATCCAACAACGTTGCGAGTATGAAGCAATGATTGCGGGGCTCGAGCTCGCAAATGCATGGGTGTAGAGGTCATCACGGTGTACTCGGATTCACTAGTCGTGAACCAAGTCCGGGGAATACATGGTACATCACCCTACCACAGTTAAATCTTGCGAGCTAGTCAAGGAAATCTTGAAAAATTTCAAGTTTTGGGAAATGATCGGGATTGGACCAGAGGCACAACATGCGGACTACTTATCCAAGATCGCGGAGGATAATCTTGCTTTGCTAAATCCCTCAGTAATGATCGAGCATATGGAAACCCCTGCCATCGATAGACCTATAATTATGGACATCGAGCCGGCCGAAGTTGGATTGATGACTATAAGGATTACATCGGCGAGGAGTTACGCCGAGACAAGGTCAAGGCCACGGAAGCCAAGCTTGTCGGTACTCGGTAGTTGGGGAATCTTATACAAGCGATCTAGGTCGGACCTATGCTTCGTTGCGTACCCGAGCTAGCAGAGGGTGTTTTGTATGAGGTACATGAGGGGAATGTGGCGGCCACCCCGGGCACAAGAGCTCTAGCGAGAAAGGGTCTGCGAGGATACTCTTGGATTACCCTTCGAAAGGGCGGAAAAGTATGCTCGTGAATGTGACAAGTGCCGGAGATGCGGACATACCAAGGCTTCCATCCACTATGCAAACCCGAGTCGTTGCGGCCTGGCCCTTCGACATGTGGGGAATCGATCTGATCGGCCCATTCCGGCACAATACAAATATAAATCGTTGTAGTCACCATAGATTACTTCACGAAAGTGGATTGAGGCAAAGCCTTTGGCCAAAATTTCGGAGGCGAATATCATCAAGTTTGTATACGACCAGGTATGGTGCAGGTTCGGCCTCCCTCGAGCAATCATATCAGACCATGGGACTCAGTTCTCGGACAAGTTCACAGCAGAATGTGCTCGCTTGGGCGTGAAGCACTGGCAATCGTCCGTTGCTTACCCTCAAGGCAACGGCCAAGCAGAGGCTGCAAACAAACAAGTTTTGCACGCTCTTAAGCGGAATTTAGAAGGGCGAGCGGGAAAGTGGGCAGAAGAATTACAATCGGCTCTGTGGGCGGTTAGAACCCCTTGTTCGGGGACCAGCAGGAAACTCCGTTCGCACTTACCTACGGGTCGAGGCTATGATCCGGTGGAAATGGCTTTGCCAAGCTAGGAGTCTCACATTGAGCAAAACAATCAACTTGCAGGGCCATAGACTTAGACTTCTTTGGAAGAAAGGAGAATTTGGATGCACGACTCGAGAATGGTCAACTACAAGCAGAGGGCAAAAGCTCACCATGATAAAAGAGTTCGAGGCGAGCCTTCTACATTGGGGATCTAGTACTCGAGAAAAATTGAAGTAACCGGTCATCGGGCAGAGTGGGGGAAGCTGTCTCCTAATTGGGAGGGTCCCTTCCGAGTTACTGGAATAATAAGGGAGGGCACTTACACACTCCAGACTCCAGAAGGAAAAGACCTGAAGTATCCTTGGCATGCAGATCACCTCAAAAGTATTATCCCTAGGTCGAGGAAACAAAAGGGCAAGACCTCGATCTGTTGAGGGTCATCGATCATTTATCAATAAAAGGCAAGTTGTTGTCATATTTACGGTTCGAAATTTTCAAAGTTATCGGTGAAGCTGTTATACGCAATTGTTTGTACTTGTTTGACTAGATTACGATTACTTTCGCCCCGAGCGAGGCCATGCAGGTCAAAAATTCTAAAATCCCTAGTATACGTGAATTCATCCTCGTGGGTGAGGTGCGGCCATGCAGGGTTCACGTACTAGGATGCTCGCCTCGGGCTCCAGAGTCCATTCCTGCAAGATAGCGATTAACTACCTCGGGTTCCTATAGTGACCGAGCAACATTAGTATATCTCAATACAGGAAGATATACCAACAACCGCTTGAACTACCCATATCGAGCAAGGCCACGCCCGTTGTTGGTTGCCGATTGAGTTGGGCCATGCCGCTTGGCGATCTTACGGAAGCTCACCGCTCTAAGCCTTGGCGGATCAAGCATTCTGCCGTATCTTGTTCGGGTAACTTTCTCAATTTAAGTAATAAGATTGCTTTGTTAGTCTTGTTACTTTTATGTTAATAATCATACTTGGTTAAAGTTATTCATGCATTTTTGCTCGATATATAGCACTTGTACTAACAAATGACGAGAAAAGGGCAAGTGAGAAAACATAGCTATTCGAGCAAACAAACATTGAATCGAAAGCTAATCGAGAACAAAAATGAATTGAAAGGGGATTCTATTGAAGTCAAGTGGGAGTTACAAAAGATCAAAAATATTGGGCGCCGAGGGAAAATTAGCCTAAAGTTGGTCAAGCGCCGGCTCTGGAGGGGGTGGAGGAATCTGCTCTGGAGGGGGTGGAGGTATCTGCTCGGGGAGAGGAAGAGCTGATGCTGAAGCCCGATACTGATCGGTGTAGTGAAAATTCAGAGCCTTTCGAGCAGCCTCTTGCTCAGCTTCCCTGGCCTCCTCCTCTGCGACCAACCGGGCAGCTTTCTCGCCCTCCAAGGCGTCGATCAGAGAGCACACATTCTCAGCCGGGGGAGTAGGCGGATCCCAAGGTTGGCGGCCATTTTCCTGGTCGGCCTTCGCCAAAGATTCGGCTCGTCGAGTATAGGGGACCAAGTGGTGGCGCGCCTCCTCAGAGTAGACGTCGGAAACGGCCCATTCAGCCATGGTCTTCATATCGATCACCCCACGGCCAGCGAGCTGTCTAAGGACGTGATTGACGCCATGTGCGAAATAGGGCACGATAGCATCGCTCACAGCCTCGTCAAAAGCAGCGGTTAATTTGAAGTCGTCCTCGAAGGCTATGGATTTCTTATAATCCTCCACAGCAGCCTGCTCGGCGTCCTTCAATCTCCGGAGCAGATCCTCCACATGATTCCCATCTTTGACGGCCTGCATCTTGGCGCGTCTCTCTCACTTGTAGGCGATCCCTACTGCTCGACACGCGGCCAAGTCGGTTTGAGCCTTCTCGGCTTCGGCTGGTTCTTCTTCACCTGGCCGACCAATTCTTTCTTGGCAGCAGTTAAGTCTCCATTCTGGGCGACCAACTTCAGGTTACGCTCGAACAGTTCGGCTTCCTTTTTCTTGGCCGCCGCAGTTTGGGTTTCCAGTTCATCGGCCAGGCGAGCCACCTGCTCAACCTTCTCTTTCGCCAGGCCCTCATGGGCCATACTGTCAGCCTCTGCTTTCTTGCGAGCTGTTTTCTCTTCGTTGTACCTATCGTAAAGATTGGTACATGTAGAAGCAATCTGCGAACGAAGGAAAGATAATCAGACACATGAAACGAGCAAAGGAAGGGATAAATCTAATTCAAAAACTTTACCTCGCTCAAGCAAAGTCCCACGTTCCCGACAAGGACATGGCCGGCCGTATCTCGATCCCGGGCAAGATCATCATGCAGCGCCCTCTCGATTATACCCTTTCCTACCAGGCCGGCTACAGGTCGATGCCTCCCAATAATGGGGCATCACGAAATTTCTTTCACCAAGCCGGGCAGCCGGTAGTGGAGGGCATCTTGAACCCGCTTGCCTCGGGTTCTTGGCCCAAGGAGCAGGGCCGGACAATTGGCTCATTTGGAGCAGGCGGGAAAAGACAAGGATCAGGACTCAAGCCCCGGTGGCGAACATCCCGAGCAGACGGAGGAGGGGAAAGGCTCTTCTTCCTTTTTCCCTTTCCTTTGGGGTCTTTGGGAGGAGGCACCACAGAGATGTTGGCGCTTGTCAGATGGTATCTTCATAGCCACTACGGCCTCTTTTCGCACGGCCTCCTTGCGCGGGGGGATGACAACCTTAGGCACCGGCGCCTTCTAGCCGGGCTTGCGGCCTTGCCCAAGCCCGTGCTTTTTAGGGGGACCAAAAGGCACCTTGGGCGAGCACAGGATCGTTGACTTTCAAATCACGTGACTAGCTTGTAGTCTCCTCGCCTTCAGAGCCACATTCTTCATCCACGAAGCAAGGAAAAGCAGAAAGAGGTCAATAACTAAATATTACGAGCAAGACACCCTAAGATAAAACAGTGAGAAAATCATTGCGAAAACAACCATCATGATCTTCGTAAAGGCGTGGCGGTCTCCGCCCGGGCCCAGACGTTGGCACTCAACACACTCCCGCTTAAACATGTTACCGTGGCAGTCGCCCCAATAAGGATGTGGTCTCTCGGGCACGTGGATCAAAAGAGGCTCTACATCAGGGATCTCGGCCCTCATCACACCGGCCAAGCATAAGTTGCGCGGGTTACAAACCAGCTCCTTCCAATCGAGAAGGAATTGCTGGCCAACGCGCTTCTCATTCTCCTCTATCACCCCCACGGCGGTTTTCAACGCGGCCAAACGGACAGTCTCTCCCGAGCTGAAGTCCTGTTTTGAAGCCTTGGGGATTTTCACTTCGTCGGAGGCCGTGGGCATAAATGGCCAGCCGACTCGAGATTCTATGAACAAGACCCTCCTATCCCAAGAATCTACCTTCTGAACTTGACCTCAAAAATTAGAGTTGGCTCTCACTCCGATCCTCCCATGCTCGGGGCAAAGACAAACAACTTCGAGTAAGTACATGTCCGGCTCGAGATCCAAGTAGCTTTGACGCCACTGTGAAAGCGGTAATAGCCCGGACAGTGTTCAGCATCAAGTCACAGGGAACCGCTTTGGCTTCGAGCAAAAAATCAACCAGAAAGGGCTCCAGGGGAAGACGTAATCCGACTCGGAAGAAGTCAGCAAAAACCAAAAGTTCATTCCCGTGCTCGCGGAAAGCTTCATATTCGCGGCACGTCCATCTTATTCGCCGGTAATAAAATTGAATCAACCCCAGGGACGTGAGCCATGCGGTCACTTTGTCCGCCGTATCCAATGTAGCCCAGTGCGCGGCATAGCGGCTTTCATCAGCGTTAATGTACCAGTCGGGCTCCTCCTCCTCTTCTTCTTCTTCGATTCTCTCTTCGACGGGAACCACTACTGGAAGTCCACCTACCCTGGTCAGGAAGCGGGCAATGGGAATTCTATCCTGGCTATCCACTCCTTCAGGGGCCACTTCCACCTGAGGCGGCCAGTCTTCTTGACGCCGCTTCTCGGGAGGCCTCCGCCAAATCTATTCCCGTATTCACATCTTTGTTGATCGAGGCCTTGCCCGACAGGCCACCGATCCTCTCTTCACGAGTCCTCGCCTCGGGACCACGGGGTCCGACTTCGACGCTCCCTTCCCTGATCGAGGCCTTGCCCGACAACAAAGCCTCCTCACCTACTTCCTCGCTCACTATCTACGCTTGGTTGACAACTATCAACAGAGACTTTCGTCATAAGTCCTTCCTTCACCATAGAGGGAAGTCTCGTCGCCGATCATATTCCTCGACACTAATAGAGTCTCCACTCGAGGAAAACAGGCATATTTACAGCTTTTTAGAGAAAAAACAAAATCTAAGCCCAAGAAAGAAAAGAAAACTAGGTCAACTAGGGGATTCAACAGAGTCGTCACACAAACTATGAAGGGATTCTTCTATTCGCTACCTAAAGGCTCTTGATCCTAAAACCCTAAAGGCATAAGGAAGAAAGAAACAATGCATCCATAAGCCCAAGAAAGACTAAAAAATTTAAAATTTACGGGTAGGGGACAATTCAAAGCCGAGAAGAAATGAAGGCACCGAAAGAAGCGTCCATTAAACGTCGCGCCGGTCTGGCTCAAGCCCTACCCATAACCCGGCGACGGCTCTTCAAGCACGCTTCTATCCTCCTAATACGCTTCAAGTTTTCAAAGGCCCGATGAATTGTTGTTCCGGAAATTCAGAGGTCAAGCGATCCGTCGAACATCAAATTTCGAACAGGCGCTGCAATGAAGCTTGCCAGGCAGCTAATCGATATACCCGCCAAACCCACGGATCACGTGGCACGGTGCCGAAACAATGCTTTTCACCCCGCTGAGTAGCCCGAGCATGGTAGCGCCTAGCCACCGGATGAGCACTTTGGAAACCGAAAGCCAACCTCATGAATAAGCATGCCGAGAGGAAGGCCTTGCAGCGGGACCACGATGATATACCCGCCGACTGTCCGACCATTCGCCGGGCGGGCAACTGATCACGCCGTCAAGATCAAGACGATAGCAGAATAATCCGGCCTTGCTCGAGCACACACACCAAGCCGGGACGCTAATGAGCATATGCTTTCTAAGGCAAGTTAAAGGTTTCCATGCTTCAGGCGGAATCCTGCCTTATCAACTCCTATAACTACGCGGTCAACGCTGTTTCGCCTAAGGGAATCCTTGATTATCTCGGCATTTATGGAAACGAATCCTAGACAGTTCAATCACCTTGAGGGCCTATAAATACCTCTCCATAATCATCAACAAGGTAGACACTTTCTTGAGCCTCGTTACTCTGTCAATTTACTTCTTGACAATCACTCGATACTTGACTCTCACTTCGGGGTTTCGCGAGAGTTTCTTGGCCTTCTCACTACGTCGATTACAAGTGATATCCTACTCCGATCTCAAGGACGGCCCAAGATTTTGCCACATCATCTTATATAGAAAATGGTTAGAAACTTGAAAAATCATAATTTTTTTTTTTTTCGATATCCAAATGAAGCAAACCAAGTAAAAATTTAAACTTTAATTCAAAAAAATAAAACTAAAAAAATAATAATTTTTATAGACTAAAATTGGTTAAAAACAAAAATGGAGGAAAAGTAAAGTTTTTTAGTCCACCTAGAAACAGTACAAAGGGGAGAACAGCAGAGGTAGGCTCAGAATCCATGCAGGCTTGTCGGAGAAAATTTTACAAAACGGTTGAGTTTTGGTCATTTTTATCATAAAACAACGTCATTTTAGAATAAAGAAAATTCTGAAGCGGAGGAGCTTAAAAAGCTCCTGAAACACCTTTTGCTTAATTAGGCAAGCGTTGGGCTCCTTTGTTATTTTCCAAGAATCTGATAAGCATACCTTAGGAGCCTTCGTTGTATGTAGTCTAACAAACCTAACTACCACCATATTTTTCAACATTTTTATTCCTATTTGTCAACACAATTGGAATAAATTATTTATATTTTATATTATATATTATATATTCTATGAAAAAAATATATTATATTTTAATTATTTCAATTATTTTCATCTAAAAATATATATCAATCTAAGGATTAATTTATGTTTATAAGTACATTATAGTTATTATTATTTTATCCTCTCATATATTGCGAACACGAGACAAATTATTTTCTTTTGTTAAAGAGAATTTACAATTAATTCAAAAATTTCATATAGAATATAGACATTTTTCATTTGGATTAATAGATTAAGTTTACGATAATAATGTAAAATGTATATCAGTAACTTACAACGATAAGAAAATTAAGAAGAAAAATGTAATATAATTAAGTTTCAAAAGCGAAATACAAGGTATTTATTAACTTGATCATATCTAATAAACTAACATAAGGTAATAACATTAAAAAAAAAAAAAACTTAAAACAGAACAATGCATAAGCTGTCCAAAGTCCAAACATTGCCTTCTATGAAAACACAAAGGGGGATTATAATAGAAAATAGGGATAAGTGTACCATCAGTCCCTGAACTTTGGCCAAGCACATCATTAGTCCCCAAACTTTCAAAAGTTTCACCATTGACCTAAGTAGGCATCTTTTGCTCATCGAGATCCCTAGCCCTAACGCCGTTTGTTTATTTCCGTTAAGTGAACATGTGTCACTCACATGCACAAAATAAGGGAGCTATGTGTAACATCATCAAAATAGGGGGTAATGTGAAAATTTTAAATCCAAAATAAAATTTAAAAAATAAAACCCAAAAACCAGCCTTCCCTCTTCCTCCGGCTCCACACCCCGCCTCCTCATCTCTTTCCATATCCACCATAGCTAGTCGTCTGAAGGCCCATATAAAAAGTTGCCAACTCTACCGAACGTGTCCCCTAGGTCTTTACAGACCAAAGTGGATCCTGTTATTAAATCAGAAACCCTTGGCGCTGACCACGAAAATTGTATATATGATATGCCATCCTCTCGAGTTCTTGAGGCGGCTCCAATCGAAGCTCACATGGATAAAGGCTTCTCGGTTTTGATATGAATCAAGAAGTTTGTTTTGAGGATACTGCACGGGTAATTAATCGGGCCTCAACCTCGATTTTTGTTTTACGCTTGAGGCGGCGCCTCTAGATTGCCTATTGCTCCGTTGCAGTTTGAGGGTGCTCTTGGGTGGAAGGGGTCTGCTGCAACTAGTGTTTTTCGGTGAATCCCTGAAGGTGACAAGTCTCTCTCCATGTCAGGGAACGACATCAATTTGAAGCAGCAGTTGGATTACCTTGATTTTGATCTGAACGTGGCTGAGGGTGGAGAGAACAAAATCGAAGATCTATTATTGGGAAAACAGATCCCGAACTTATCTCGATTTCCTTCGGGGGAAGAATCTTCGATTGAAGCAGCCAGTCCAAGAAGATCGGATAGGATGCAGTTAGATCTTAATCGTGTCAGACGACTGGCTATGGTGGCCATGGAAAGAGATGAGGCGGGGTGTGGAGCCGAGGAAGATGGAAGGCTGGGTTTTGGGTTTTATTTTTTAAAATTTCTTTTGGATTTAAAATTTTCACATTACCCCCTTATTTTGATGATGTTACACATAACTCCCTTATTTTTGTGCATGTGAGTGGTACATGTTCACTTAACGGAAATAAACAAATGGCGTTAGGGCTAGGGACCTCCGATGAGCAAAAAAGGCCTACTTAGGTCAGTGGTGAAACTTTTGAAAGTTTAGGGACTAATAATGTGCTTGGCCAAAGTTCATGGACTAATGGTACACTAATCCCTAGAAAATAAAAAATATTGCAATACCTAAAACAACTTAGAAAACACGATTCTGCTTTGAAGAAAATCATTGATTTCTTAATCTAAAGTAGATCATTAGAATTGATGTGGCAAAATCACAGCTTGGGTCGTCCGTGTGTTGGGTTGGATATCTGGGCTTGAATCTGTTTCCTTGAACACGATTGAGAACATAGAAAACATGAGTGGAAGTGCTAGGTAAGGCCTCGCGAAACCCCTCTGGCGTGAGAGTAAGTATCGAGTGTAAATGTCAAGAGAGAATTTGACAGAGTTTCTAGGCTCAAGGAAGAGTGTGTACCTTATTTGTGGTTATGGAGGGGTATTTATAGGCTCCTAATGACCTAGAATCCGTGTGGGATTCAGTTTCCTTAGATACCCAATCAATCAAGGAGAAAATCCCTTGATTTTAGGCATCATAAGCGGCTGGCCGCATAAATATAGGAGCAGATAAAGCAAGTTTCCTGTTCAGATATGGAAACCTTTAACTTGTCTTGGAGAACAAGTTTATGGAGCTTCCTGGCCGATATGTGCCCGAGCGAGCAAGGCCCAGCCGGGCTATTTGATGTGTACTGATCTGAGGTCAGTGTAGATCCAGGGGGTGGCCCCTGGTCGGGCAGGCCAGGCCAGTACTTGACCAGGTTTGGACAGGATGAATCTGATTCTTTGCCCGGTGTGAGTGTGGTCCCCGGTCATGGCCCCTGGCTGGGCAGGCAAGGCCTGTGCCCGGCTAGGTTTAGACGGGAGTCGCGCTGCTCGTTGCTTGCTGCCTCAATTACTTTGCCCGCTAGGCCGGCGGGCCCCATATTAATTATGCTCGTGACGGGCACGTGATGCTATCTCGTGCTTTGCTCGTGACCCGGCTTGGGCCGGGCATATCAGTGGCCCCTAGCTCCTTGTCTGACGAGTATTCATGCTCGGAACGGGGAGCGTACATGCTGGATGTTGCTCGTACGGGTCTCAACACTTGTGGTTTTTTGAGAAAATGGGAGGATTGAGAGAGCGAACTTGTGGAAGGTTCTGGGGCTTCAATGGGAAACAGCTGGAGCGTACTAAGGAAGCTTGTTGCTGAGGGTTTACCGGGCGCGTGATCGAAAGGGCGCGTGTGCCGTCAAAGGCTGAGGTGATTTGATGGGGACACGGACCACGAAGCGGCGCATTTAATGCGTTGTGATGATGGGCCGTCCTTCCAGATGTCGTTTCGGCCACCCCCTTTTCCCCCCAAAACCGTGAACCCCGGCCTATAAAAGGCGAACCCTTCTCCCTCTTTTCTCTTTTACCGTCCTTGAGTTTTTAGAGAGAAGATTTTCTGGAGAGTTCTTGCTGCCAGTGCCTTGTGCATTCCAGATTCTGGTGACCTTGCTCAATAATTCTCACCGTTCATTCGCTCCTGGTGCCTGCAATTTTTGCGTTGGTTCAGTTTCAACACCAACTATTCACAGAGAATCGCTTCAACTCCACAGAACGGTAAGCTCCTTGCCCCTTTTCTGATATGCTCTGTGCTTTTCCGATTTGAACGAAGATTTATGGATTTAATCCCTTCGTCTTCGTGTACTTCTGGTAGGGTTTAGGATTAGAATTGGCCCTTAGGTAGAGATCGAGGAAAATACCATGTGGTCTTGCTCGCTAGGCGGGCATGGCCCCTTTGGTGTACCTAGACTTAGGAATTTTTCCCCATTTTGCTTTATCGATTATCCAGGCAGAACATTGAATCTCCTTCCTCGATCTCTTTGTAGATGTATGATATTTCAGAGAATGACCGCAAGGCCTTTAGCTACGGTGGAAAGAATGATTCTCTGAGCAGCGAGAGGACTCCCCGGGCTGACTATGAGTCGGATGAAGGAGCGAGATTCGTGGTGGGCCCCGCTGTTCTCAGGCGCGTGGCTGACCCAATAGTTGACTTAGTTGAATCCTCCAGTGGGCAAGACTTTTGAGAGGATAGTGTTACTGGAGGCTATGCTGGCGGGCAGGGCCCTGAATAGTAGGTAGCCAATGTTGAAGGTACGGTCGAGCAAGTAAGGGCCGAGCAAGGAGAGGTGGCCGGAGAGGCCTCAGAGGCTGACGAGGCAGATAACATGCCCTTTACCCGGCGCCTAAAGAGGACAGGTCGTACTAAAGTGGAAGCCACACTTGAGGATGAAGAAGATGACCGGGACAACATTCCCCTTGCTCGCTACTACAGGATGGTCGGCGGCTCTCAAGTGGAGGTCACACTTGATGAAATTGTGGAAGAAGAGGAAGAGCTCGACTGGCATGTGAATGCAGATGAGAGCCAGTATGCCGCTCATTGGGCCACATTGGATACGGCGGACAAGGTGACCGCATGGCTTATGTCCCTCGGCATCGACTTTGCTTACTACCGGACGAGCAAAATGGACGTGCCCTCCAATGTTAAGCTTTCCCGTGAGCAGGGAAACAAACTTTTGTTTTTTGCTGACTTTTTCCGCGTAGGACTACGCCTTCCACTTGAGCCTTTCCTCGTGGACTTTCTGCACGAGACCAAAACCGTGCCCTGTGACCTGATGCTGAATACTGTTCGAGCCATCACAGCCTTCACGGTGGCGAGCCGAATGCTAGGGTTTGAGCTAGATATGTACTTGTTTCGTAAGTTATTTATTTTTACCCCGAGCACAGACGAGAGAATTGGAGTGAGGGCCAACTCCAACTTTTTGAGGCTGCTGGCTGATGTTCCCGGGAAGGTGGAGTCCTAGGACAGGAGAGTCCTATTTATCGAGCCCTGGGTTGGATGGTCGTTCGCACCCACAACGACTAGCGAAATCAAGATCCCCAAGTTCTCCAATCAAGACTTCAGTTCGGGGGAGATTGCCCAACTAGCGGCGTTGAAGGCTGTCGTAGGGGTCATTGAAGAGAATGAGAAGCGCGTCGGCCAGCAATTTCTGCTCGATTGGAAAGAGCTAGTATGTAATCCGCACAACTTGTGCCTGACCGGTAGTGATGCGGACAGAAGTTCCTGGGGTGGATCCCCTCATAATTCACGTTCTTGAGAGCCCTCATCCGTATTAGGGTGATTGTCATGGGCAGATGTTCAGGCGTGAATGTGTAGAATGCCAATGGTTGGGCCCCGGCGGATTGCCGGCCAGCTTATGAGGACCATGATGGTTGTCTGCTAACTATGAATATGCTCATCTCTGTTTTGATCATCCTTTTACTCGTAGCAATACTGATTCTATTTTGTTTTGTCTTGTTTCAGGGATGAAGAATTTGGCGGTGCTGAGGATGAGGAAGAAGTAGGCGGATTAGCGGGCAGCCGATCTGAAGGCCAATGAGCCCGTGGCCTTGCCGAAGGTGCCCTTTTGTCCTACTGCTAAGAAAACTCTGGGCTCGGGCAGGGCCGCAAGTTCGGTCAAGAAGGTAACGGCGCCGAAAGTCATCGTGGCCGTGCAGAAAGAGGCCGTTGTGTCTATTACTGATAACGCAGCCAAGCCACCAGCTGCCAACACCTCTGTGGTGCCCGCTGCCAAGGATGCCAAGGAAACGGGGAAAAGAAAGAAAAGTCCTACTCCTCCTCATGCTCGCCTACTCAAGATGTCCGACCTCGGGGTTCGAGCCCTGACCCTTCTTTTACTGCCCCTATTCAAAATGGGGAAGCTACTTGGAGGCAGTCCGACTTTGTGATGCCTTCCACTACTAGCGCTGCCCGGGCACTGGTGAAGGAAATATCCGGGGATGCCCCTTTGCTAGGGGGCTTAGATCTGCATGCCCACGGGAGCTCGGGAGGTTTGGTGGGCAAATGCATCATTGAGAGGGCTATGCACAATGGTCTAGCCAGAGATCAAGACACCGTCGGCCACGTCCTGGTTGGGAACGTGGGGCTGTGCTTGAGCGAGGTAAAACATGAGTTGTAACTTGCTTTATTTTATTCTCTTTATTCCTTTCCCTGCTTGACGGTTTTGCTCGTTGCCTGCAGATTGCCTCTACTTGTACCAACTTATATGACCGGTACAATGAAGATAAGGTGGCTCGCAAGAAGGTGGAGGCGGACTATAAGGCTCTCGAGAGCCTACTGAAGGAGAAGGTCGAGCAGGTGGGTGGCCGACCAACTGGAGTCCAACAGTGTGGCGACCAAAAAGAAAGAAGCCGAGATTCTTGAACGTAACTTGAAGTTGGCCGCCTAAAACAACACTTTGGTTGCTGAGAATAAAGAGTTGCTGGGCCATATGAAGAAGAACCAGGCCGATCTGGAGAAGGGGAAAAATGCCCTTGAAGCGGTCATCCTCCAAAGGGAGCATCTGCAGGTGGAGCGGGATGCCCTCAAAATACAGGTGGTCAAGGACGAAGACCGCATGGCCGAGATGATGGGGAAGCTGTTGAATGTTGAGGAGACTGCGGTGGAGAATTATAAAAGCTCCCCTACTTTTGAGGATGTTTTGGATACGACCATCGTGCCCTATTACGCGCATGGAACCAATCATATCCTCCGCTTGCTCGCTAGACGCGTGGTGGTCGATATGCAGACCATGGTCGAATGGGCTGTGCTAGACCCCTACTCCGAAGCTGCCCGTCAGTTCCACCACTTAGTCCCCTACACCGAGCCGAAGCTGGAGGCTCTGGCCAAGGCTGATGCTGAAGCAGGTCGCCAGCCTTGGGTTCCACCCACTCCTCTGGTCGAGAACGTGTGCTCATTGGTTGATGCTTTGGAGGCCATAAGGGCCGAGCAGAAGATAGCCGAGGATGATGCAAAAGCGGCTGAGAAAGAGGCTGCCTGCAAGGCTCTAAACGCTGAATATGCAGACTAGTTCCGTGCTTCGGCTAAAGGTCTTCCGCCCCCTTCAGAACAGGCTCCTGATCAGGCTTAGCCTAGGGTCTATCATTTTCGTTCGGCCTGCGCGCCACCATTTTTGACCTTTGATTATAACTCCTCTCTTATCATGAATAGAAAGCAACTTTTATTTGGCAACTGCCTCTTTTTGCTTGTACTGATTTTTTGATTTTGTTTTGATTTTGCTCGATAACTGTTTTCTTACTCGTATTTCTCCTGCCATAGATTAGTACAAGTACAGGTATTCCCCAGAAACATGTCATCCATAAATAACTAGAATTAATCGAGCATGCAAACTTGTAATTATCAACTTGAAAATAACAAGGCTAATTAAGCAGACCTATTATTTAAGTTGAGAGGTTATCCGGGCAGATGCCCGGTATAAGTACTTGGTTTTGGCCAAGGCTTTGAGCGGGCATGGCCCAATTTTGAACGGCGACTAGCTAACCGGGCTTGGCCTTGTTCAACGTTTGTACGTCGAAGCTGTTGCAAGTATATCAACTGGGTATAGAGATATACGACTAACAGTTTTTCTCGGTCACTATAGGAATCTGAGATAGTTAGCCGCTATCTTATGGGCAGGGCCCCTACCGCCTAGCGGGCATCCTAGTATGTGAATCGTGCATGGTCCCATCTTACTCACGGAGAAGATGAGCTCACTAATACTCGGGAGTGGAGGAAGATTGACAAGGCATGACCGTACTTACTTGCCGGGCGAATATATTTTGTCAAGCAATCCCCATGCAATTGATAAATAACATCGTAATAACTTAAACGAATAACATGTAAAAAAATTGTCTTTTATTGATCAATAATAGTGACACTCAACAGGACTGAGGTCTTTCCCGTTTGTGTACTGGGGACTGACTTAGGGATAGTACTTTTTTAGGTGATCTGCATGCCAAGGATGCTTCAAGTCTTTCCCTTCCTGAGTTCGAAGCGTATAGGTGCCCTCTCTGACTATGCCAGTGACTTGAAAAGGCCCTTCCCAGTTAGGCGATAGCTTTCCCCATTCTGCCCGTTGACCTGTTATCTCAATCTTTCTGAGTACCCAGTCTTCGACCATGAAAGCTCTACTTCGAACCCTTTTGTCATGATGAGCCTTTGCTCGCTGCTTGTAGTTGATCATCCTGAGTCGTGCATCCAGCTTTCTTTCTTCAAGCAGATCAAAGTCTATTGCACGGGCAAGCTGATTGTTCTGCTCGCTGTAATGGGAAACTCGATAGCTAGGCAAGGCCATTTCTACCGGGATCATTGCTTCAGATCCATAGGTAAGCGCAAACGGAGTTTCCTCTGTTGGGCCTCGGACAGTGGTTCTGACCGCCCACAAGGCCGACTGTAGCTCTTTTGCCCATTTCCCCGCTCGCCTCTCTAAGTTTTTTTTAGTGCATGCAATACTTTTTTGTTCCTGGCCTCTGCTTGGCCGTTGCCTTGAGGGTAAACGACGGATGATTGCCAATGTTTGACGCCCAGGCGAGCACACTCAGCTGTAAACTTGTCCGAGAATTGGGTACCGTGATCGGAGATGATTGCTCGGGGCAGTCCGAATCTGCACCATACTTGATCATGGAAAAACTTGATGACATTTGCCTCTGAAATTTTAGCCAAGGGCTGTGCTTTGATACACTTTGTAAAGTAGTCTATGGTGACCACTACATACTTGTATTTGCATTGTGCTAGCGGGAATGGACCGATCAAATCGATTCCCCACATGTTGAAGGGCCAGGCCGCAACGACTAGAGTCTGTACGGTGGATGGAAGCCTTGGTATGTCCGCATATCGTTGGCACTTGTCACAGTCGAGGACATACTTCTCTGCATCCCTTCTGAGGGTTATCCAGTAATACCCCGCGCGTAAAACTTTTTCTGCTAGAGCTCGGGTGCCCGGGTGGCCGCCACATTCCCTTTCATGTACTTCATATAAAACCACCTCAATTAGCTCCAGGGGAACGCAGCGAAGCATAGGTCTGACCTTAGATCACTTGTACAAGACTCCCCCGACTACCGAGTATCTGCAAGCTTGACTTCTGACTGTGGTGGCTTTAACTTTGTTCGCTAGGAGGACTCCTTGTTCGATATAGTCCTTGTAGTCATCAATCCAACTTCTGGTCGCTGGTTCGATCTACATGACTACTGGCCTATCAATGGCTGGAGTTTCCAGATGCTCAATCATTACTAAGGGATTTAATAGTGCTAGGTTTGCCTCAGCGATCTTGGACAAGTAGTCTGCTCGCATATTGTCGGCGCGATCAATTCTAATGATCTCCCAGAACTTGAAATTCTTCAAGATTTCTTTGACAAGCTCGCAGTATTTGACAAGGGAAGGGTGATGCACCATATATTCCCCCTGGACTTGGTTCACTACTAGTTGTGAATCCGAGTACACTGTGACCGCTTCTACGCCCATGTCAGCTGCGAGCTCAAGACCGACGATCATTGCTTCATACTCGGCAACGTTATTTGATGCGGGGAATTTGAACCGAAGTGCCAGCTCGAACTCTGTGATTTCGTCGGGAGCTATGAGAAGGATGCCAACTCCACTCCCGACTTTACTCGATGCTCCATCCACATAAAGATCCCAACAGTAGGTCGACCGAGGTTGTGGCAGCTACCCTTCCTCGGGCTCTGTTGGCTGCTAGGCCTCAGGTTCCTCCTGCTGAGTGAAGCTTGTTTCTACCAAGAAATCGGCCAAGGCTTGAGCCTTGATTGCTCGCCTGGGCAAGTAGTCTATATGGAATTCCGTGAGCTCGATTGACCAATTGAGCAGTCTACCCGATGAATCAGGCTTGTGAAGAACTTTGCGCAGTGGTGTGTCTGTGTATACTATGAATACATGTGCAGAAAAATAAGCCCTTAATTTTTGGGCGGCTATGACAAGCGAGTAAGCTAATTTTTCTACATTCAAATAACGACCCTCAACAGGACTGAGGGCATTTGATACATAATACACATGTTTTTGAATATCTAGCTCCTCCCTAACTAAAACAGTGGCCACGGCCTGGTCCGTGGCTGCTAAATACACATATAGAGGCTCACCGGGCACGGGGCTGCTGAGGAGAGGTGGCTTGCCAAGATATTCCCTGAGCTACTCGAGGGCTTTGGCACAATCTGCGTTCCACTCGAAACCCTTGTTGCTGCGCAGGACCTTGAAGAATAGGAGGCATTTTTCCACTGATCGGGAGATGAAGCGACCAAGGGCAATGACTCTGCCGTTTAGTTGCTAGATGTATTTGATGTAGTAAGGCTGATCCATGTCGAGTAAGGCATGGATCTTCTCCGGGTTTGCCTCTATCCCGCGCTGGTTGACCATGAACCTGAGGAATTTTCCTGCTCGGACCCCGAAGGCACACTTGCTCGGGTTCAGCTTCATATTATGTTTGCGCAGATTGGCAAATGTTTCCGCCAGGTCACGAGTATGGTCGCGACCTTTTGTTTTGATGACCATGTCATCTATGTACGCTTCCATGTTTTTGCCGAGTTGAGAGCCAAAGACTTTGTTGACTATACACTGATAGGTAGCCCCTGCATTCTTCAGCCCGAAGGGCATCATCTATCTTGTAATAGTAAAGGCCCCCCGTTGCTCGGAAAGCTGTCTTTGTCTTGTCTTGCTCGTTCATCTTGACCTGGTGGTACCCTGAGTATGCATCCAGGAAGCTTAGCATTTCGAACCCGGCTATGGAGTCTACGAGCACATCTATACGGGGCAGCGGGTAGCAATCTTTCGGGCAGGCTTTGTTGAGACTCGTGAAGTCGACGCACATCCGCCATTTGTCATTGGCCTTTTTGACCATTACTAGGTTTGCCAGCCAGGTCGGGTATTGGATCTCCTCGATGATATCCGCTTTTAGAAGCTTCTCAACCTCTGCTTTAATGGCTGTATTTTTTTCAGGGGAGTACTGCCTTGGCCGCTACTGAATAGGCCGAAAAGCCGGATCGACGTTCAAGTCATGGCGTGCAACACTCTCACTGATACCTTGCATGTCCTCAATAGTCCAGGCGAATACATCCAGGCTGTTCTTTAGCAACTCGACCAACCTTTCCCGAGCTTCGGGAGGCATGGCCTTCCCAATTTTAATTTTCTGCTCAGGGTAGGCGGGATTGATGATTATCTCTTCCAGCTCGCCCTCTTGCTGAATATCGGGCTCGTCGCGAACTTGAAGAGTATCCATCTCAATGTCTTCTGGCTCGAGGAACCTAGTCTTGCGCCAGGGGGGCACTGATGCCGGGGCTTGCTCGGGATCCTCTGTTTCCGGGATCAGCCACTTCAGAAGTTTCCCCGAGCTCGATGTTGTTTATGGGGATGGAGGCTGAGGTAGTGTCAGTGGGAATCTCTTTTTCGGGAGCTATTATAGTCGGGAATGTCGGGTTTACGGGAATCTCGAACATACTCCCACAACTTCTATTGAGGATGCCTACTCCTCCCACATTGACCATCTGGAACTTTGCCATTGCCAGGGCACCCATAATACAATTGTACGTGGATTTTAGATCGATCACTAGGAATGTGATCATCTCTATCCGGGTTTCAGCCCCATCGCCCATGAATACCTCCAGCTCGATAGTGCCTTTGACATTTACTTGATGGCTGGTGAACCCCTCAAGCTTCCCCAGATAAGGCTTGAGCCTGACGTCTGGCAATTCCAATCCTTTGAAACATGAGTAATACATGATGTCCCTACACGCTCCAATGTCTAGTAGTACCCTATGAACTTGCCAGTCGTTCACCAGACAGGAAATAACCAGCTGTTGCTCGGATGCCAAAGGAGTACTTACCAGCTCGCTGTGGGTAAAGTAGATACTCTGCTCTCCTGCCCGTTGTATCGTTGGTGTGTTGATAGCCTTAGACAAGGAATAGATGTGCTTCCTGAGCTGTGTGTTAGACGGGAGCTCCTCCTGAATCACATTGATCACCCGTCGAATTTGAGGTGCCTGGCCACCTCTTCCTCTTGGGGGTCTTCCTTGCTGGTCATTATTGGCATTGTTTCCCGCACCCTGATCCCTTTTGAAGCGATCCAATTTTCCTGCGTTGATCAGCTTTTGTATCTCCCGCTTCAACACAAAGCATTCCTTAGTGGTGTGGCTGTTACCATGATGGTAATCGCAGTACTTCGTGTTGTCCCGGGTGTGAGCAAGCTCAGGGTCAAACGGATAAGGGACTGGCAGCGCATCTCCAATTTGGAACATAATCTCTTCCCGCGTAGTGTTTAGCGGGGTGAACTGTGCCTCCTTGAATCTTTGTTCGGGGGTAGATGATCTCTTCCTGTCCCTGCGCGGGCAGTTGTTGCCTTTCGGGCTCCGGTCCACTGGCGTGGCCAAGCTGTCCTGAGCCTTGTCTTTGTTTTTGGCTTTGTCGCCCTTTACACTCTCAGTCGAGCAGAAGAGATGTGAACTTGCTAGCAGCTCTGCTTTCGAAGCCCGCGGATTCATGGCGAGCATTGTTTTTAGGGGTCCTGCCTTCATGTTGTTAAGGTAGCAGAACGTGATCTCAGGGTCACTGGTGGCAGTCACCTGATCGAGTATCTCCTCGAATCTCTTCAAGTAGCTGCCATAAGATTCGTTGTCATCTTGTTTAATTTTGGCAAGGTCAAAACGACTTTTGGGGGTTGGGCCCATAGTGCCGAACTCCTCCAAGAACTTTTCCCGGAGCGTTGCCCAGCTCCCAATCAATCCGTGGGGAACTCTGCCCAACCATGCTTGAGCCTTTCCCTAAAGAGCTCCCTCAAATGTCCGCATTTTCAAGGCTTCTACATCGGTGACCATCCGAATCTGTGCCTCGAATGACCGGAGCCAATCGCTTGCCCGCGTCTTCCCAAAGTACTTCTCGAATTGCGGGAAGATAACCCCTTGCACAGGTGGCACATTCTCAATCTCTGGAGTGAACAGGATGCCCTCCAGCGGCTTAGTGGCCCCGTAGCCGGGCTTGGCCACGGCTAGATTAGCCATCTGTTTGGCCATGTCTCTTTTCATGGCCTCCATTCTCTCGGACAGTCGCCTTTCCGCGTCCATCGTGAGTCTGGAAGAGCGAGAAGGGTCTGATTGGTGACTACGCACCTGAGGGCAAAAATTGGCTCATAAGAAGCTTCAGCTTCCTGCTCGACACGTGGTCTATATCTTGGTCGTTACGCATCTGCTTCTGCGTATTCACGGGCCCTACGGCAGCCATGGCTTTCTTCCCAAGCACGGTATTCCTGCCGATGATGGTGTCTGTGGGAGAGATTCTGACGGTTGTATCTACTCTCCGCCTGGTCATTTGCTTGTTTCACCGCCTCAGCTCTCTCCGATGGTATGTGAATAATGGATGGGATCCGTCTGCTTGAGGCGGGCAAATGTTGGGAGGCATGGCCATCGCCAACAAGTGCTGGATTGCTGAGAGCGGGTAGCACCAAATCTGCAACTGGAACCGGGGCGTGGCCCAAGGCGAGAGTTGCTGGTTGAGTGTATACATTTTGAAACCTTTGACTTGTCTTAGAGAACAAGTTTCTGGAGCTTCCTGCCCGATATGTGCCCAGCGAGCAAGGCCCAGCCCGACTATTTGATGTGTATTGATCTGAGGTCAGTGTAGATCCAAGGGGTGGCCCCTGGTCGGGCAGGCCAGGCCGATGCTCGACCAGGTTTGGACGGGATGAATCTGATTCTTTGCCCAGTATGAGTGTGGTCCCCAGTCATGGCCCCTGGCCGGGCAGGCAAGGCCTGTGCCCGGCCAGGTTTAGATGGGAGTCGCGCAGCTCGTTGCTTGATACCTCAATTAATTTGTCCGCTAGGCCGGCAGGCCCCATATTAATTATGCTCGTGACGGGCACGTGATGCTAGCTCGTGCTTTGCTCGTGACTCGACTTTGGTTGGGCATATCAAGAATTAAAATTACAATGAAACTCAACATGTATATTACCATCGACACGATTCTGCTATGGTAAGCAGATTAATTGCCTGCAAAAAATCTTCATCAGTTACCATTACATAACTGGTACTCCTACAGCTACAGCTACTACAAAGCTCATATTGTATATAAATCATACCACTTGGAACACATAAAACCTTACACATACACATCAATGGTCACCTTGTCTACCAAAATTATTTCAAAGATGCTCGATCAAATCAAACCTAAGCTGGTTGTTGACACTTCTATCTCGCACTTGATTTATTCGAGAACTAATAAATGCACCCAACACAGTCAGATCATGCCGAAGTAGTTCATCTGGCATTGTTTCACCCACTATAGGTCTCCATCGTTCAATATTTGTTTGACATTCATCTTCGATTATCATATTATACAGAATAATGCAACAATACATAATATTACTTAAAGTTCGTTGGTCCCAAAATCTTACCGGGCCCCTGGTAATAGCCCATTTAGCATGCAAAACCCCAAATGCTCTTTCAACGTCCTTTCTACAAGCCTCCTGTTGTTGCGCAAAATGTTTTCCTTTCAGTTCGAGGGTGCTTGATGGTCTGGATTAGTGTAACGAAGTGAGGGTATATACAATCTGTGAGATAGTATGGCACGTAGTATACATTACCATTTATTTCGTAGGGGATGTATGGTGTTTGACGTTGAATGAATCTGTCGAAGATTGGGGATTGATCAAGCACAGATATATCATTGTATGTTCCCGGTGTACCGAAAAATGCATGCCAAATCCAAAGATCCTGGGATGCTCCAGCTTCAAGAATCATGACCGGCTTTCCGGTGTGGCCAGTGAATTGACCATGCTAAGCCGTGGGGCAGTTGCACCACTCCCAGTGCATGCAGTCTAATGAACCAATCATGCCTGGAAAACCACGATTTTTATTTTCTTCCATGAGTCGGGCGATGTCACATTCATTTGGAGCTCGCAAATACCGCTCTAAGTACATGCTAACAATTTCCTCGCAGAATAGACGAATGGTTTCTATAGCTGTAGTCTCTGCAATGGCAAGGGCCTCATCCTCACGATCAATTGGGCTCCCATATGCAAGAATCCGCAAAGCAGCTGTCATTTTCTGGATAGATAAGAATCTCAGTTTCTCGGTACAATCATAACGTTGCTGGAAATATGGTTTGGCAATCTCAATGTCTGCTCGAATTCTGTGAAACAACTGTAAGTGCATTCTAAATCGGTGCCGGAACATACGTGCTGGGAAAATTAGATCATCAGCAAAATAATTTTTGACAAGGTTGTCGTGTGCTTGCGCACGATCTCGGCTTATAAATGTGCTTCGGTATACTTGAGGTTGCTCGGGCTCAGGCTTAGATTCTTCAGCTTCATCGACAACGTGTATGAGCATCTCTAGGTTCTGCATTTGTTGTTGATGGAATGCTTCAAATTGATTGCTTATTTGCATATCGAAAGGGAGGATTTGCCATGAAGGTAGTAGAAAATTATATTTGTCAAAACGGAGGATTTGCCTTGATAGCAAAGCCTGCAAAAAACAAGTTAAATATTACCATCTGAAGAGGAATAACCAAACAATTGACATTGTATAGTCAAGGTTCTAACATCAATATCATACAAGTTACAAGTTACAATTTAAAACTTACAACTTACAACAAAAAAGTAAGGTAGCACCACTTGCAAGTTGCAACATAACTGCAGCAAAACAACTGCAAAACAGTGGCAAAAGCCAGCCCAAAAATAGCAGCAAAACAGCCCCAAAACAGCTCAAAAACAGAAGCAAGACAGCCCAAAAATAGCAACAAAATAGGGCCAAAACAGGCAGCAGGGCAGCAACTACTAAGTACTATACGACTAAGTAGTAAGTACTATATAGTATATACTATATACTAACTGAAACATGAAACTATAAAAATTGAAACATGCCTACTCTGCATTCTGCTAATAACATAGTCATGTAGTATAAAAATAGAAACATGCCTACTCAGCAACTACCAAAATCATGTTTGAGCTCGACTCAAACCCAACACAAGTCAAGCTGAGCTTGGGCATAGGTTTATTAAATGCCCTACTTGTACTATTTTCCTTTGCAAGGCCACAAATTAACACCTTCTTATAACAGTTGTGTGGTGTAGGTATGATAAGCACATCCGGTATGAGTCTGAGGAAGGCAAGAGCTGATACTAGAAAGTGGGTTAAGGGTGGATTTTACAAGGCTAATGAAGTTTGAATAATTGCTTTTCGTCTGGAGCAGATGTGCCAATACAAGCATGTCCCTCCATTACACTTTGAGCCCCCCTAAAATATTCTCGATAACAAGTTAGACATCCTTTGGGGTTGTGTTCAATGACTACTTTTGGTTTCCAAGAAGTATTGCACTCAATTGTACGAACTGAAACAAACCCATTACATTGCATTTCTTTTGTTCCCTAAATAATATTTCTAAGCTGAATACTAGAAGTACTTTTACACATAACCTCCCCGTATGGAAATAATCTCCACCACCAAGAGAATGTGACCCATTGTCAATTTGCATTCACAACTAGTGAGACTGGCAACTACTTAGCATGCTTTTATTGTTTTTCTGTTCTGTTTAGGCTTGATCCATTTCAAAGTAGAAACACGACCCGAGAAGGTAGCCTTTTTTCCCTTGTAAATTACTGAATGGCTTTTAATTTTATTATTTTTCATTTGTGGGTATGTAAACATTTCTAAGTTGTTGTTGCTACTTTCTCATGGATGCCTATTATGTGTACTCATCCTACGGATGCTTAAGTCAAAATGTGTTTGGTGCTTATCTATACAAATTATGTAATAGGTGTAAATGGGTATTTATGGGCAACAATAAACACCAAACACAAGGTGTTGGACCAAACACAATAAACACCAAATAAGGCATAATGTGTAACATGGCTTAACACACTGCATGTGTTCCTGTTTGTAGGAGGAAGTCCATAATGCCCTCTTGAAACTTTGTACTTGAGCAGAGTTCTTCCTTTTTAATGGGGTGGGGTGGGGTTGGAGGGCTATTGCTAATATTTATACATACTAGTAAGATTCACGTGCGTTCCACGTGGTGTTAATGATTTTTTAAAAGTGATTTGTTAGTTCCTTCATTTTTTTGTTGACTTTTAATTATTAGATTTTTGTGTGTTTTAATCTTTACAGTTTTTGAGACTTATAAATTATGTTGTTGCGTGTTTAACATTTCTGATACTTTGTTTTTCGGTCATTTATAATGCATGCTTTTAGTCATTGTATAACAACTTATCCTACACATTTGTCTTTTTTATTGGTTATTTTTAAATCTCTTTTTTTACTACCAAACATGAATTCATTCATTTTTATCAATGTGTAAATTGAAAACAATTCAAACTTACTATCTTAGATAAACACATTGTTGTTGGAGACTTTGCTTATATCGTTTCTGGAATTTATGACTCTTTTTTAAAAAATATTGTGTTAGAGAGTCAAACTCTCAACCCCAAAGTATATAGTTATACTAAAAAATACAAAATTCCACCAAAGTATCTATGAAGTCCCACTTTGCCACACCCAACCTAAGTTTTGTGTCATTTTCATATCATTTTATAACTTTTTTTTCTAGTTTATCCCAGAGCCATGACGAAGGTTACCAATTTGACATTATTGTTGTTTCTCAATTACATTTTGATTTACATATGTTCATACATTACATCTGTTTTATACTATAGTGGCTAATTGAGCTGCGTATCAATTAGCGTGACAATTACGTATAAAACATTGCTATAGGATAGTTTATAAGGCTTCACAGGTTCAGCGGAAGACTTCAGTCTTCCTTCAGCGGTAGATTCAAAAATTGCATGACGTGTCCAGCCTACCAAATCTTAGTGGGTTAATTCAAAATTGTCTTTTACCATTTCGATTTTGAATTCAAAATTTCTCAAACTTCTCAGATACGCTTAAACAGCTTTCCGAAAAGCTGAAAGACTTTTACCCTCTGAACAGTAATAAAGCAGGTGAACAGACTGACACTTGCTGGTCTGATATTCTGATTATTCGGCTACAAACTCCTGCAAACAACTCTGCACCACTCCTTGCTCAGTATCAGTGAGGACAAATTCTACAAGACAGCTCCATGCATTTAATGCACATAACCTAGTAGAGCTATTACTCTTCGTCTTCTCCAACGGATCTCTGAAATGCTCCTGCTATAAATACTTCCATTAAAGACTGAAGAAAACAATTGTCCGTCCTGAAATGCTCTGAAATTCTACAAATCTAAGTCTATATACTCAGCGCATTCAACAGATCATTAACTGATCAAGAAGTCCTCGACAACAACAAGAAGATCTACTTTAACATTTATTGTAAAGCTTCTCCTTGTTGTCTTCTTCAAACTATTCTTCTGCACGAATTGAATATCTTGTTTATCTAGATATTCAATTCCCAAAACCCCCAAACACAAGTCAAATATTTTGTACACGATCCATTAGATATATTCCTTGTAATAGAACTACTGGAAAACATAGTGCACATTTTAAATCCAAGGTTGACTGTCTTGGTGGTGGACGTAACACTCTTTAAAGTGTGAACCATCTCAAACTCTAGTGTTCTTTCCTTATTGTTGATTATACTCTCATACTGTTTCTTATTTCCTTTACTTATCTTCAAAACAGCAGACTTGAGTTTTCATTCAGGACTACCGATAATCCTTTATCGGTAGACTTAAACTGTATTCCTTACAAGACTTCCGCTACTTCAATCTCTTTGATAGATTTCAAGTGCTTGTTTTAGGAACAAACTTGAGTAAATTTTAAGTGTCTAATAAGCTATTCAACCCCTCCCCCTTCTAGCTTATTACTGTGCCCTTTGGGACCAACAAGGTGCACATGATATTTCACGTGTAGGGAATTTTGTCATTTTCTGGAAATGCTTTATTTGCTTTTATTACCCAAAGAGAAACTTCTTTTTTCTTCCTCTCCAACAACTCTTTCTCTGTTTCTTCTCCATCAATGACCTCTTATATAAATTTTAATTGAGATAAAACTCAAGAGTGTATGAATCTTTTATTCAAAATTTTATATTGAAAAATAAATAAAAATAGAGCGGAATCATATCAGATATCAGAGAGATATAACTTAAGATCAGATAATCACAATCAGGTGTCAAGATCGCCACGAATAAGAACCCACAAAAAATTAAAGCTGTCACAGCCCCTGACATTTCTCCCTTTCTCTCTCATACAACACAATACACAAGCATACACCACGAATTTCAAAAATTTGAACCCATCACAAATGTATACGACAAAGATGAGGCACGCCATAGTTCAATCCGTCTTCATCTTCCCTAGCTTCAACTCTAATAAATTTCTCATCGGCATCGTTGATATTGTTTATAGTTTGATTGGACCAAATTATCGATCTTAAGCATTATTCGCCACCATATCTATCACTACGATTACCTGACATGACATCATCATCACCAAATTTGACATGGAATATGGAAATGTTACAAAATTACGTTGAGGGCCAAAGTGGATTTGGTGGATACTTAGGGGGAAATTTGTATTTTGGACTATTTTCGATGGGACCAAAATATGATTAGCTCCCAAACTTACACAATAAATCTCACATTGCATCTCAACCTACGAAGTGTCTCATTTTCATACCTTATTTTTCTATTTGTCCCACTTTACCCCCTTCCGTCTATGGGTGATGAAAATAGCTACGGAAAATGGTATGTGCATGTCACATGAAGATTATTTTGATCATTTTTCTTGGGGTGCAAAATGAGATTTGATTATAACTTCATTATTTAGTTACCCACTTAGTATTTAAAATATGTTTTTAAATAAAAATAATAAATAATTGTTTCAATAATCCAAAAATAATTATATGGTCAATTTACAATTCCCCCCGCAAAGTATCCACCAAATCGCATAGTGCACCCTAACCTAAGGTTTGTCCCATAATGGTATATGATGCTACATTTTTTTCCATTTTCCACCCTACGCTTGACGGACGTTAGAAAATTCACTTTAAATAGCACGTGATCTTCCACGTGCGGGGCAAAAATGACATTTCTCTTATCTGGTTAAAGAGTAAATGTATTAAAAGGAAAAACCCTAATTTTACATCCTCTCATTCTCTCATCTCCCGGTGCAATCCCATCTTCGGCTCCACCGTAATAGCTGTCATCTCCAGCCCCACCATATATAGAAGTCGCCATCTTCAGCCTCAACCCTTCCCACTCCAGTCACTCGATCCTATCACAGCTCTGGCGCCTACCTCTTTCAATTTTAGCCTAATTCCATCTTCAATCTCCCTTATTCTGTCCCCTACAAAAGTCACGCCTGAAGTAGCAATCATAGGCTATAGAGTATACTTACTAAAAAGCCTTATAAAAATATAGGATTAACAGAAAACCAATAACCCATATCGACGAATTCATCAAAAAGAGTGACGCGCATGAATTAAGCGAAATGATAAGAGGTTTTATTGAAATACTCTTCAATTTTGCTGGAGAAAATTAGGCATACGACTGGCTTGCATATGGCTTAAAACAAAGTATTGAAATTGAGATGATGTTGAAAAGCTATGATTCTAGATGATTTCGACCTCAGAACAGGTGTCATGGTGGTCGGGTTGGGTTATTTAAGAAAGTATGAGAGAAAAAGTTAAGTTAAGTCATGTGAGGGATGAAAATGGGGGATGAGAAATTGATTGATTTCAGTGGTGGTTGGTTTTCATGGGAGAAGGTGAGTGGATCCAATTTCATACAAGAAATTGGAGATGGGACGGGTATCTATGGGTAAAAGTTTTTCATATATTTTGTTTGTGTAGTTTGTTTTCATCATCAAGATAAAAAATATTGATAATGAAATCAAATGCATATCTATCTTCTGGGTTAAGTGAGGGAAATTTGGAGGGAGTGGACAAAACACAGATCGGGTTCTGGGTTAATTTTTGTTTTGGTGGGTCTTTTCTCTATATTTTCTTTCAGTAAGAAAAAAAGGAAATGGTGGACTCTCACTCTATTTTTTTTTAACATTTTAACTTTACACACACATTTATATAATTTTTTTAGAAAATTATATTTTATTTCTTAATTTTTATTAGGATAAAATACATTTAGCACCCCCAAAGTTTACGCCAAATTCCTAATTTTCCCCTTGAGTTAACACTCACAAGGAAATGTCTAATTAACGTGAATTTTCTAACGGTTGTGGTTATGATGAAAAATATGAAAAATAATATAACGTCAGATACTATTATGAGACAAACCTTAGGGTTGGGGTGCACAATGTGATTTGGTGGATACTTTTGGGGGGAATTGCAATTTGGCATAATTATAAGGAAAATGTTATTCTTACAACTAATTATATTACTTTCTCTACAACTAAGTTTTGAAAAACTGCAAAGTTGTTTTGGACAAAGACATTTTCGTTCTTTTTCAAGGCTTAGTTGTAAGAAAATTTATAAAATTAGTTGTAATGTTAGCAACATTGTTATTATAATTTTTCTAATATTTAAATTAAAAATTAAAAAATTGCATTACTCTAAAAATGAAATTTAGAATTAATTTAGTTTATTTTGTTATCATTTGTTTTCTTCCATCAACCTCATGATTCATAGACCCACGACCATTACCACCTCAAATAACACCCATAGGTACTTAATACATCACCTATAAAATGCTTAATACAGCACTTTTTGAAATAAGTTTACCAATTTGCCCTTAGTTCAATTTCAAAATTAAATTAAAAATTATAATTAAATGGAAAAGAAAAAAAAAGATTGGTGGTGGAGGTGGGTGGGTGGTGGTGGAGGTGGGCGGGAGTTGGTTTTTAATTAAATGGAAAAAAAAAACTATTTTTTTTTATGGAGATGGTGGCGGAGACTGGGCGGGAGGTAGCGGAGGTTGGGCGGAAGGTGGCGGAGGTTGGGCGGGAGGTGGTGGAGGCTAGGCGGGCTCAGGGAGTGTGACAGCCCGACCCGAATTCCAATGCGGAATCCCAAGGTCGTGCCGCCAAGACAAGCTAAAAAGACAAGCACCAGCCCAAGCATAACGCGAGTCCAGAGTTGAACCAACAAACTCTAAACAGGAATGAAAAAGCCATAACGGCGATACTGAATAACCAAAAAAAAACTAAAATCTGCGGAAGCAAATCATAAATGGGACCAAAACCTATAGTTTAAAACTAAGGAATACAAGACTGAGAGACGACTATCTCTCAACAAATCTACGACTCGCGTGACGCAACATTGCGCACGTACAACAAACCATCGGCAACCTAAGGCCGGCGAAGCAACAAGAACCCAACCTGATAAACGACAACTCTACGGCTATAACATGCCGGAGGAATAAATCAACTAAAAGAACAAGATATTCAATTCCTAACAATTAACCCAAGTCCCACGACTAACGTCATCGGAGATGACAATACCAACAATACTAGAGCGAGTGAGCTAAAGCATGCTCCGGAACAATAAAGGGAACAATTTCTAAAAAGATACAACAGCTCGACTAACGAGTCGGCTACCAAAATAATACAATAACATAATACTAACATAGTCTACCCAAGTAAAGTCTACATAACTTTACATTCGTGTCTCACAAATACGTAATAACATAATAATAATTCCAAGCTTAGAGCAGGAAGACCACCTTCTAGGAATCACTATCCGAAGCCGCCACGCGTACTAACGGGATCGCTGCAAAAACTAAGGAAAACAAACACACGAAATGAGTCATAATGACCCAGTAAGTTACTAAATGCAATGTATGGCATAACATGTCGTGGCATGGCATAATGCACAAGCATGTATAAAATCATGGCATCCTAATCGTATACCAACAAATAAAGCGTGATTAAGTCATCAAGCATCATGAACTTCATGAATCACATATCACGTTATCTTTCATGTAAGTGCTCATAGTAAGCCACATAGGGTTAGAGAAGATACCCAAACGCCTCCGCTTGTGTTGCTCCCGCAATACACAATATATCCGTTCGTGCCATCGATGGTATGTGAATTCATCGTCGCCGAGGCTACTCGATCTCAATAGCAAGCCAACGCGCACTTAATCGAGCAAAGTGGCTACTTCCCCCCCCCGCGCCAACAGTGGAGGTGTGGAGTCCCGGTGCGGCGATCCATAGCGAGCACGAATCCCATAATTTGAAGGCGTGCATCGTCCCCCACCCCCGACTTGAATAATAAACCAATTAATGCCGTAGTGGACTCAATGCAATGCACAAGTAGATAATTACTCTCATGCTCAAACAAGAACCAAGACCGCTCATTGCGGGCATACCAAATCAAGTAGGACATAAAGCTCTCTACACACCAATTTCAACAATGCACATATTTGCACATACTTAATAAATTCAACCAACTTACAAGTTTAGTCAAAGAACCACATAATGAGGTACTCATTCAAATAATCATTTCTTAAGGTAATACGAGATCATAAGTTGATCTCTAATGCTCCGGCTCTACGAGCACGCTAATTAAATCCCCAATAAGCTTCTATGTCGTGGGTGTCACAAATGGGACACAATTCAAGATGCTCGGTACTGCAATCAAAACAACCAAACCCGAACATCGTAGGATTCCAACCTAAGGCTCACTAACATCTTATTGAAGCTAAAATGACTCCATTGAGTCTTAATATCGCATTTCATTAAATACGCATTTCATACAACCCAAACTTAGCACATCATCCAAGTTTATAATAATTCTCCCAAAAATAATCCGGGCTTGTTTCCCAAGCCTAAAAGTCCAGAATTCATCATATTCATAATCAATCAAAACCCAAATATGGGGATTCAACCGGAGTTCATTAACACTCTAGTGAACTTATTTCGACTCAGTTGAGTCTAAATACTAAGTTTCATTCTTAGACCTTTCATCCATGACAACACCAATACCCACTTTATTTAACAACAATATATCCGATAATTAGGACTTAAGTTCCCAAAGCCTAAAATTCACAACAAAATCCCAATCATAAATCAAAACCCATTTCATAAATATCATAATCCCACTTAAATGTTCTTACTCATGATATCATGAGAGTTCATACATCTAAAGCCCCAATCGTAGGCATAATTCCACAATAAACCCAAATAGCATAAAGGCATGATTTCTAGCATGCTCAAGCCTAGGAACACAAAATGAAGAGTAATCATATACATCAATAAGCATAGGAGTCATCTACAAATACCCACAACAAGTTCATACTTCAAAATCCCCAAAATTGGGCAAACATAGCATACAAGTTGTTCATTGCCCACAAATAGCATACAAGTTGTTTTCCTTAGGGCCAATGAACCAAAATCAAAAGAAGGTAACTTACCTAGCTTGGTGGCTTCAAGAGAGAATCCAAATCAAGCGGTGAAGTCGTTCCTTTCGTTGCACTCGTCGAGAATCCAGAAGTTTGGCGGCGATCTAGCAGTGGAATCCTTGGGGATCGGAGGAAGAAGATGAAGCTAGGGCTCAAAACTCAAGCCCCAACTCTCTCTCTCTCTAACTTGAAGAATAGGATAAATAGAGTTTCTTTGAAAATTTGGCTAAGGTTGTGTATTTATACCTCCAATCAAGAGAAGGGACAAAGGGGATTTCTCAAGTGCAATTAGTGAATGTTAGGGAGTAATCAAACACTTAATCAAACTAAATTAACCTCTAATTAGTGTTAGGACTTGATTAGGACTAAGTGTGGGTAGTTAGGAAGGGTTTAGAGGGGGTTTAAAGAGGGTAGGATAGGCATTCACGACCTAGCTCAAAAGCAGGGGAAGAAAAATCCCGTGCGGTTCTGCTTGGGAGGCGCCTCGCTGGCTCCCATCTTGACGCCTCGGTCTCCTACGCACAAGGGTGCTCTCGATACTTGAGGCGGGCGCCTCGCTCCATCCCGTGCGGCCACTCGGCTCTGAACCTCCAAAACTTGGTCTAAACTTGATCTAAATGATCCCAAACTTATAGGCAACCATCCTAGGTCTAACCAACTCAAAACAAGTCTAAAACACACGAACAACTCAGAAACAACTCGGAGGCGGCAGGGAAGGGGAGTGCGACAGCACGTCTTGGCGAAGCGGCGAGCGACTTCGAAATCAAGCGAGCGATGAGAGGAGGAGACTTTTAAGGCAAGTCTAAGGGTTAATGAAGAAGCTAAAATACTTCTAGGAAGTTGGATAACAACTAGGGGAATAAGAATCCCAAAGGAGGCGTGCAGCGACTCGATTCGAACTCTGCTGGCGATAGAGGCGAGCAGCTATCTCCAAAACTTCAAATCTTCGATAGGCTTAAGGAACACCTCCAACTTGAAGTCTAATGTATCTAAACATGTTAATAAATCATCTTAAAGAGGTCTAGGACCTAAACCGAGTCCACGGGCAAAGCGCCAGAAGCAAACCCTAGCTAATTAAGCATT
>CM028382.1:23283806-23326882 GCA_013146195.2 Codonopsis lanceolata | reverse complement strand
CTTTAGTTGCCGATGGTTTTGTTGTAACGCGCGCAATGTCATACACGAAGTCGTGAGATTTGTCGAGAGAGATACGTCTCTCGCCTTGGTATTCCTTAGTTTAAAACTATAGGTTTGGTCCCATTTATGATTTGCTTCCTGCATTTTAGTTTTTGGTTATTCAAGACGCTGTTATGGCTTTTCATTCCTGCTTAGAGTTTGTTGGTTCAACTCGACTCGCACTACTACGCTACCGGTGCTTGCTCGCTTTTTTAGCTTGTTCGCGCACGACCTCGATTCGCAGATGGAATTCGGTCGGGTCGTCACGCTGGTATCGTAGCTATAGGTTAGCTATTTCGCCGTGATAGGTTCCTCGCCTTGCTCGGGGTTGGGTTTATTGTTGAGATATTAACGCCGAGGTTTCAGAGGCTATTTCATGCCGGAACTTGGCGTGGAGCTAGTTCTATTATACCTGTTCGAGTACTCGTGCGATTAGAGGAGAGGATGTTAGCGATCCGCTGTGACTCCTCAACGGATGTGTGGATCGGAAGATGATTCTTCGCTCTTGCGAAATTCTTGAAGTTTAAACCGAAAGTTTCATGGAGAGCCCGATACTATTGAGGCGAAATATGGCTAGAAAGCATGGAGAAGATCTTGCGGTTTCTTTTGGGTAGTACGTCAAGAAATGGTTACCTTAGCAAGAGTTTGATTGATGGTGCAAATGAGCAATGGTGGCTTGAAATACGAGATCATCGAGACAAAGACTCGAGTACCTCGAGTGTGGGAAAACTTTGTCAAGGAGTTTATGTTACGGCTTGGTCCCAGAGTAACTCGAGAAAGGGGAGAGATGGAATTCCCCGATGTTAGAACAAGGAGATATGACCGTGGCTCAAGATTCAAAGAAAGTTTACTTGAGTTGGCTCACATCAGAAGTTACTTGGTGCCGATGAGGCTAAGACCGAGAGATTTGTGAGAGGTCCGAAGATCTAAATATCGTAGCATTTTATTCCGTTATTACTTACGAATTACCAAGGGTCGTGGATCGCATGTGCGGATAGAGTTAGACATCGAAGAGTACGCCTCAAGGAAAATATCAAAGACTAATAGGGCCCCGAGGATAAGAGGAGGCAAATAACACCTCAAAAGCTAGCCAAGGAAAGGTGCATTCAGTGGCCGAGTGGTGTTACTACTTCTACCGATAAGACGAGGTGGCGTGTGACATGTAACTTTGTAAGAGGACAGACACACCGAGGATAAGTGTCGGGAAAGACGTGGAAGTGTTACTATTGCGACGAACTCACTTGAAGAAAGATTGCCCGAAAAGGAAAGTTAGTCATCTGGGAGTACTAGTCAACAACTCCAGAATCGACCTGGTCCACTTAGAGTTTGAAGCAGCCACACGCCAAGTGGCTGGTAGCTATCACGGAGTTTTGAGACCTATCCGAAATAGGAAGGTATATTTTTGTATATAAATATTCGTGAAATTATACCGTTGTTACTATTACCGTTAATATGAGTACACGCTTTTAATCGAGCTCATGTGCATTCATACATACATTATATGGTGTATTGTGTAATATTGGTTATTTGCTTGGCGGGAATAATACCCCAACGTGAGATCAATATATTACATGGTTTGTTTTGTGGATTACCGTAGGTAATCGCATGTGGTGTATGGATTCTGTTTAGTCTATATATATAAGACTATGCTATATGTATGAGTTGTGGTTTTGTGTGGTTATGTATATAAAGGCCATAGTATGTATATATATATATATATGAATATGTATATGAAGCATGAATTGTAAGTTGATATTTATTGGTTGATATAATGTTTGTATATTCTATGAGAATATGTTTTATGTAATGAGTAATATTATACTATATTATTGATTAAGGGTTATTATTTAATAAAATATACATTCAACTTGTGAGAAGGTCAAGGTTGCGATTTAGAGGATAATCACTGCTACATCGAGAGATTGAAGCTTCACCGTGAGTATTGAGACGTTAACGCTCGTTAGGATGCTTTGAGTATGCATTGGTCAGACTTGGTCTAGAGCCCAAGAAAGGATAGTTTTATGGAGTATAGACGCTTTTCGCATTAGTAGCCTCGCGATTCTGTAGGATTACTAGGAGCCATCTTGGCTGAGTGTACTAGTGGGCCACCGAGTGTCAGGATAGCTATGATTGTTGATTGTCAAGGTAATAATAGCCTTGCACTTGGTTTGATTTTTATTCAAGTTATGTGCATTAGCTTTCATAGAAACACCTACCCGATGCTTTATTATATATCTCAGACTCATTATCTTTACTAAATTGGTGGATCAAAAAAGAGGTTCGTTGGTGGACTAGGATTGGTAAAGTGAGAGGTTAAACATTGACTATACCTGCTAATGATGGATGGACATAGATGAAAAGAATTTTCAAACATTTCATTAATGTGCTCTATGTTCTCACCCGCGATGGGAAATCGCGAGTATGATTTGCATGGTTTGAAATGCCAATTTGATTACTTTGATTTGTTTGTAAATTGCTCCATAGGCAATTATTAATTCTTGTAACTTAGAATCTTTGTGATTGAATTTCATGATGTGCCCCGAAACAAATAGTTTCGTAGTCGAACGTGTTCTTATATTGAAGTCGGGATTTGGCCTACATGGTTGGCGCAATGTGTTCATATGTGTATTCGCGACTCAAGTATGAGTCATGTTATTTTCAACCGTAAGTCTTGATGTTGTTGTGTCTATCGAGAATTCTTAGACTTTCGAATTTGGATTATTAGAGTTTAACCCTCGTATACTTTATGGTGGTAGACTCCGAGAACCCAGTCTAGTGGTAGATGGTTTTGAACTTGGTGTATGGTGGTTTGTAGATCATGATTTAGAATTCGGGACTAATTCTTTTAAGGTGGAGAGGGTGAAGCCCCGCCTCCTTTGTTATCTCTGCCATGGCTATACTTGCACTTCTTCCCTTGTCGACGTATGTTTGGGTAAGCGAGAGGGTCTAGATATGTTTGAGAGACCATATTAAGACCAAAACATAATTTAGAGACTCCATATAGTTGTTGACTTGCTAAAGTCACAAGTCGTGACCCGACGATAGCCTGAATGCGACGCGATTGAGGCTTACTCCGCTTTTGTGTTCGTGGACTCCGGCTTGGGTCCTAGACCTCTTTAAGATGATTTATTAACATGTTTAGATACATTAGACTTCAAGTTGGAGGTGTTCCTTAAGCTCTATCGAAGATTTGAAGTTTTGGAGATGCTGCTCGTCTCTATCGCAGATAGTTCGGGAATCGAGTCGCTGCACGCCTCTCCTTTGGGATTCTTATTTCCCTAAGTTGTTATTCAACTTCCTAGAAGTATTTAAGCTTCTTCATTAGCCCTTAGACTTGCCTTTAAAAGTCTCCTTTCTTCATTGCTTGATTTCTGAAGTTCGCTCGTCGTCCCGGTTACACGTTGTCGCACCCCTTCCCTGCTTCGCCCGAGTTGTTTCGGGAGTTGTTCGGGTGTGTTTTAGACTTGTTTTGAGTTGGGTTAGACCTTAGATGGTTGCCCATAAGTTTGGGATCATTTAGATCAAGTTTAGACCAAGTTTTGAGGTTCAGAGCCGAGTGGGAGCCGCATGGGATTTGAGTGAGGCGCCCGCCTCAAGTACCGAGAGTACCCTTGTGCAAGTAGAGACCGAGGCCAAGATGGAGCTAGGTGAGGCGCCCGCCCACCTGCAACCGCTGCACGGGATTTTTCTTCCCTCGTTTTGAGCTAGGTCGTGAAATGCCTATCCTACCCCCTTTAAACCCCCTCTAAACCCTTCCTAACTACCCACACTTAGTCCTAATCAAGTCCTAACACTAATTAGAGGTTAATTTAGTTTGATTAAGTGTTTGATTACTCCCTAACATTCACTAATTGCACTTGAGAAATCCCCTTTGTGCCCTTCTCTTGATTGGAGGTATAAATACACAACCTTAGCCAAATTTTCAGAAAACTCTTCATTTGTTCATCCTATTCTTTCAAGTTAGAGAGAGAGAGAGTTGGGGGCTTGAGTTTTGAGCCCTAGCTTCATCTTCTTCCTCCGATCCCCAAGGATTCCACCGTTAGATCGCCGCCAAACTTCGGATTCTCGACGAGTGCAACGAAAGGAACGACTTCACCGTTTGGATTTGGATTCTCTTGAGTTTTCACTCAAGCTAGGTAAGTCACCTTCTTTTGATTTTGGTTCATTGGCCCTAAGGAAAACAACTTGTATGCTATTTGTGGGCAATGAACAACTTGTATGCTATGTTTGCCCAATTTTGGGGATTTTTGAAGTATGAACTTGTTAGGGGTATTTGTAGATGACTCCTATGCTTATTGATGTATATGATTACTCTTCATTTTGTGTTCCTAGGCTTGAGCATGCTAGAAATCATGCCTTTATGCTATTTGGGTTTATTGTGGAATTATGCCTACGATTGGGGCTTTAGATGTATGAACTCACATGATATCATGAGTAAGAACATTTAAGTGGGATTATGATTTATGAAATGGGTTTGATCTATGTTGGGATTATTTGTGGATTTTAGACTTGAGAGTCAATTCCCAACTATTGGAGAATTATTGATAATTGATGAGTTATGTAAATTATGAAACTTAGTATTTAGACTCAACGGAGTCGAAATAAGTTCACTAGAGTGTTAATGAACTCGGGTTGAATCCCTACGATATTTGGGTTTTGATTGATTATGGTTATGATGAATTCTTGGACTTTTAGGCTTGGGAAACAAGCCCGGATTATTTTTGGGAGAATTATTATAAACTTGAATGATGTGCTAAGTTTGGGTTGTATGAAATGCGTATTTAATGAAATGCGATATTAAGACTCAATGGAGTCATTTTAGGTTCAATAAGATGTTAGTGAGCCTTAGGTTGGAATCCTACGATGTTCGGGTTTGGTTGTTTTGATTGTGAGTACCCGAGCATCTCGAATTGTGTCCCATTTGTGACACCCACCTACATAGAAGCTTATCGGGGATTTAATTAGAGCGTGCTCGTAGAGCACGAGCATTAGAGATCAACTTATGATCTCAGATACCTTAAGAAATGATTATTTGAATGAGTACCTCATTATGTGGTTCTTTGACTAAACTTGTAAGTTGGTTGAATTTATTAAGTATGTGCAAATATGTGCATTGTTGAAATTGGTGTGTAGAGCTTTATGTCCTACTTGATTTGGTATGCCCGCAATGAGCGGTCTTGGTTCTTGTTTGAGCATGAGAGTAATTATCTACTTGTGCATTGCATTGAGTCCAGCTGGCATTAATTGGTTTATTATTCAAGTCGTGGGGACGATGCATCGCCTTCACGACTATGGGATTCGTGCTCGCTATGGATCGCCGCACCCTGACTCCACACACACCTCCACCGCTGGCCGCAGTGGGAAGTAGCCCCTTCGCCGTATCGCTAAGTGCCGCATTGGCTTGCTATTGAGATCGAGTAGCCCTCGACTACGATGAATTCACATACCATCGATGGCACGAACTGCATATATTGTGTATTGCAGAGCAACACAACGGAGGCGTTTTGAGTATCTCTCTAACCCTTATGTGGCTTACTATGAGCACTTACATGAAAGATAACGTGATATGTGATTCATGAAGTTCATGATGTTTGATGACTTAATACAGTTTACTTGTTGGTATACGATTAGGATGCCATGATTTTATACATGCTTGTGCATTATGCCATGCCACGACATGTTATGCCATACATTGCATTTAGTAACTTACTGGGTCATTATGACTCATTTCGTGTGTTTGTTTTCCTTAGTTTTTGCAGCGATCCCGTTAGTACGTGTGGCGGCTTCGGATAGTGATTCCTAGAAGGTGGTCTTCCGGGCTCTAAGCTTGGAATTATTATTATTATGTCATTCTGTATTTGTGAGACACGAACGTGAAGTTATGTAAACTTTACTTGGGTAGTTATGTTAGTATTATGTTATTGTATTATTTTGGTAGCCGACTCGTTGGTCGTGAGACTTGTGTTTAGTTGTTAGAATTTGAATATCTTATTCATTAGTTGATTTATTCCTCCGGCATGTTATAGCCGTTGAGTTGCCGTTTATCAGGTTGGAATTCTTGTTGTTTTGCCGGCCTTAGGTTGCCGATGGTTTGTTGTACGCGCAATGTTGCGCCACGCGAAGTCGTAGATTTGTCGAGAGATAGTCGTCTCTCAGCTTGGTATTCCTTAGTTTAAAACTATAGGTTTTGGTCCCATTTATGATTTGCTTCCGCAGATTTTAGTTTTTTGGTTATTCAGTATCGCCGTTATGGCTTTTTCATTCCTGTTTAGAGTTTGTTGGTTCAACTCTGGACTCGCATTATTACGCTTAGCGGGTGCTTGTTCGTCTTTTAGCGTGTCTTGGCGGCACGACCTTGGGATTCCGCATTGGAATTCGGGTCGGGTCGTCACATTTTCTATCACTCCCTTAAATGTGATTTGGTTAATATTTGATTTATCATCAATATTTAAAATTTGGTTAGTTGTTTTAGTCTCCTCCTATTCCTTTGTCATTAGTGTCTAACGGCTAATTACAATCAGTGGAGCTATTAGTGTTGTTTTCAGGTAACAGGAGCTTAACACATTCAGAAGCTTTTGCTCATTCTTCAAATCGATAGAAAGGTTGCTGCTGAAGATTGCCATCATCGAAATTCTTCATTCTTCTTTCTCTCAGATTTCCTCATCAAAAACTCCATGGCATCCTCATCTTCATCTGCATCCAAGACTCTTGAGCAAGATCCCTCAGGTGATGTAGCTTCCAATGAAGCTACATCGTCCTCAATCTCCTCACCAGAAAATCCCCAATCTGCTATGGTACGTAATTGCTCAGCCTCTACCTGAACCCCTAACGGTTATTCTTCCAGGCGAAAAGGGAATGCCATCGACGTTGACAATCCTATCGACTTATCCGGGTTGGCCCAAATTGAGAACCCTAGCTCTAGACGATCAAAGAGACTCAGAGGCATTCCATCAAATTTTGAAAATCCAAGCAAGGAAGATATTGCCAGTGCAAAGAAGCACAAGGTAACACCTGGAGATTTTGAAGAACCTGTGCCCGTCGTTTGTGATTCAGACGACGAAGATTTTGTAGCTGAAACAGAGTCTATTCATGGTGCTCAAGATACCGCTTCCAAACCTTCTTCTTCAACATTTGTTCCTGGCGTAGAAGACGTGGTAGATGAAGATTACCTAATCCTTCTCCACGGGTGGTCTTCCAAACATATTCTTCCACACAAGCCAAGGAATCTTCTGATGATAAGTCTGATTCTCCTTCAGCGTCTAATGTCAATAAATTAATTTCTCCGATGAAAAACGCACTTTGGCAGATTATCTGGTACAAATGAAGTCTGCTTCTGCTCCAAAGTCTCCACAGTCTTCACCACCTCCAGCCGAAAACTTGGCTCAATAATCCAGCTCTTCTGAATTTGATGACAGTTCAGACAGAAATTTTGAAAGTAAGGAAGAAACTTTAGTTGCTAGTGATGAAAGCGACGAGGTTCCAGTTCGTTTTACCAGAAGCCGTGCATCATCAGCCAATGTAACTACCAATGTAGCTACATCCAGAGCTTCAAAGGTTCCTGCATCTTTTACTGCTTCTGTTGGTAAACCTTTTTCTTCAAAATTTCTTTCAAAAGTTGCTTCTGTTAGATACAATACTTCTAGGAAAATTGTTGATGAAAGGGTTATCCCTTCTGCTGAACTGTCTGAACAAAATTTGTCTCAATTCTTCATAAATAGAGGTTTATTAGGAACTCTCTCCTCTGTCATACCATATTTCAGAGACCTTATCTATGAGTTTTATGCAAATCTAAAGAAAAGAATTTCTTCAGTTTCTGATCCTAAGTTTGAGAAAAATTTTGTCCGTGGGAAATGGTACATATTTTCCTCCTCACACATCAACAAATTATTCAATACACCTAAAATTGGTCCTTTCTCCATGACTTCTGACCTTAATTTGTGTGCTCTTGAACTGACTGGGGGGACTTTGCATAAGTGGCCTGGGAAGGGTTCTTCTATTAGCACATCTCAATTATCCTCTCTATATGCACTTATGCACAAAATTTGTTGTGCTAACTGGGCTCCCATCACAAACACAAACACCTTGACTGAAGAGCATGCAAAAGTCTTATATCAGATAGGAACAAACAAGCCCTTTGATTTTGGGGACTTTGCCTTTAGTAAAATCACCTCTCTTGCAGAATCAGAGGGTGATAAAAGGTCTCTTATCTTCTCTTCCCTTATCTACAAAATTCTGGTATCTCAAGGTTATACTCCAGCTGCAGGAATAAGGCTAACCCATGTTCTTGATCCTCTCCACATTTCTGCCAAACTCCTGAAAGGAGATAGGGTTATTAACCTGCCTTTATCCTATCCCTATGTTCCTGTCTCTACAGCTCCTTCCTCTTCTGTTCCTGGTCAATCACAGTCCCAACCATATATCCAACCTTCTTTCAATGTTACTGGCAATGTAGCTACATCAGCTACCTCATCTCTGTCCATCTCAGATAATCCTTCTGCCCCTATATCCATTGCCTTCATCTCTGCACAGTTGAGTATGGTCAATTCTCAATTGGCTATTCTGTCCTCACAAACCTCCCTTCTCCAGTCCTTGGCAGCTCAATATACCTCTTGGTTGGCTCTACATTCTGGCCAAATAGGGGGTGATGAGGCTCCAAGTGTTCCAAGTGTTCCTGAGGTTGCAGCTGATTCTAGTGTTGTTCCTGAACCTTCTGCACATGATGCTACTGTTCCTGAACCTGCTGCTGTTGCTTGGGAAGAAACTGTTGTTGAAGAACAATGAAGATTGTTTATCTTGTGGTTGAAAATTGAAGTTGTGGTTGTTGTATTCCTTGAACAATATTTCATGTTGGTTTGATGCTGGTCTGTAATAAGTCCCTTAAGCTGATTTCTGCTTGGTTTGGCTATGTAACTCTCCTAACTGTTTTGGGTTGATTTGTTAATATCTCATACAGCTTGATTTTCTTTTATTTCTATACGATACATGTGTTCATGGGGTGTGTTTTTGGATACTACTCTCTAACATATGCAGGTTGAAGTATGAGTTCGTAATGGAAATACTTGTCATTGTATTTGACCAGAAATGCTCAACAAAGGGGGATTGTAAGGGTAAAATAGGTCATGCCTATTTTTACTTCTTGTTTCCCTTTTCATGGTAAAATTCATATTTGACAAGTTTTAGGTAATTTTGGAATGAACATCTTTAATTAGATTTAGTTACCTTATTTTTGGAAACAAAATCTTTTTATGAATCCTTGTCAAACCGAGTATCTAGTCTCTTTTGATATATGGTAATAAATTTCATGGATTTGGTAAGTAGTTTGTATTTCCTTTCTCTAATCCTCTTCCTTGTAGAAGATGGATTGTTCCTTGTGTGTAGGTTATATCTTTGCTATATATATAGAGGAGCTGGGACACGGCAAAAAGAGTAGAGCTTGAGAGAAAAACAAAAGTCGGTGGAGCGTAAAGATAGGAGATTCGAGCGACTCTTTCTTCCACGATATAGTTTGATTGTAGCTTCGATGTTATAACATCGGCAGCTACATTGAGTTCTGAAATTCTGTTTATCTTCATGTTCAGTTTTAGGAAGTTGTTTTGTTTCCTCCCACGTTTAGTATACCTTGTTTTCTGTGGGGTTTTTGCTCTCCAAGACGTGTTGTCTTGTGAGAGTATTTTGATTAGTGATTTCACAATATTTTTGTAAAACATTTAATCCTTTTAGTGAAATCTTTGTGGCCTTGAGGCTAGGTCTACAAGCATAGTCTTGTAGATCGTTTTTGGTATACTGTTTCATTCTAATTATTATCTGATTATTTTGTCTTCCGCTGTTTTGATTATTTTTGACCATTGTGACTTCCATTGTAGCTACATCGGCAGCTACATTGGAAACTGCATTGGTTTCTCTTGAGAATCCTAGCTAATGTGATCTTTTCACTTAGTATGCATTGCACGGCATCAATTTATACACCGTGATGCATCAATTTTAATTACCTAATTCAATTTATGTATTGTGATTCATCAATTTTAATTACCTAATCCAATTTAGGCATCGTACTGCATCAGTTCAAGAAGAAGAGTAAGAAGTTAAGGCGGTGGATTAATCAAATTTAGGTGAAACACACAAGTGTTCTTCACCACCCGACCTCCCCACCCACTTTGTCTTCATCTTTGCGACTTATAACCGTTATTTTTCTTCTGCGGGCATTTTAGGAACGATTTCCCGAAATGGACTTTAGCAGTTAAAAAAAACACAGGATTGGAGGAGTAATAAACTTGATAAAGGGGACCGACTAACAATTTCTCCTTAGTTGTTTCAAAGTTTTTGGACACTTAACATTCCCAAGTCTATTTATTAACTAGTTTCTTAATATACCTAACCGTATTAAGTATTTATTTGATTTTTTTAGCTTCTTGTTGATTTTGCAATATCAATAAATAAAGGCAAACGTGTTTCGACCTGTTTCGACCGAAAAAAATAGGTCGGGTTAAGCCAAGTAATTTTCTAGCAGGGCTGGGTGGGTTAACGGGTTTTAGGTTTTAATTATCAGACAAATTATACCGATATAATTTGTTTCTTTCATCGTGTTTTTTATTTATTTTTAAATTTTGTTTACAATCTTCATTTTATTTGAGTATAATTTAATTAAAATAGATATATGCACGTGCGTTTAACGCACGGGTGTAAAACTAGTTGTCTATAATTGCCAAAGATGGAAATAATCATATGTACCTCGTAAGCTTGGTGTGGTGCAAGTGGGAAACAAGGACAACTGGAGTTGGTTTTTGAAGAATTTGATTGGAGACCTTGATATGAGAGATGGATTTGAATGGACTATAATCACAGATCAACAAAAGGTAAGTTAATTTGTCAGTATTTATATAATAGTGCTAAATTTATTTACTTTTGTTGTATTTTAATGGCCCTGTATCTTGCTATGTCTTGTAGGGATTGTTACCTGCTATTGCTAGTCTATTGCCTGATGCTGAGTACAGAATGTATGCTAGGCACATATACAACAATTGGAGGAAGAAATACAAGGGAGGGGAATATAGAAGATGCTTCTGGTCTATTACTATGGCTTGCACAATGGATAAATTCAAGGCAGAATTTGGAGTGTTGAAAAGCTTAGATAGTCAGGCAGCTGTAGATCTTGTCAAGACATATCCTATACATTGGTCCAAGGCATTTTTTAATACAAGTTCAAAGGTGGACAATGTGGAGAATAATGTGGCAGAGGCATTTAATGGTAGTATTATAGCTGCAAGGACAATACCTTTGATATATATGCTTGAGGAGATCAGATTGGCTACGATGGTAAGGATTCAAAAAAGAAAGGAGTGGATTTCTAAGTACTCACATAGTATTTGCCCAATGATCAGAAAGAGGATGGAGAAAAATAAGGAGGATGTTAAACATTGGGCTGTGGTATTTAATGGTGGTGATCAGTTTGAGGTAAAGCATGTGAATGATTCATTTGGTGTTAACATTAAAACAAAGAGTTGTCATTGTAGAGAATGGGACCTTAGTGGCATTCCTTATACTCATGCCATGGCTACAGTATACAAGATTCGAGGTGATCCTGAGGACTATGTCTCCAACTGGTACAAAAAGGAAACATTTGCTAGTACTTACTCTCATCTCCTAGAGCCTATCACTGGTGAGAATCAATGGCCAGAATCAAGTGAGCAACCTCTTCAACCACCCCCCCAACAAAAAGATTCCTGGCAGACTTAAAAAGTGTAAGGTCAAAAACCCTGATGAGGAAAAAAAGAAAAAATCTACTCAAGATCCTAACATCTTGAGTAAGTAGGGTAAACAGATGACTTGCAGGTAATATATTGCTTTCATGTACTTTACCTCATTTTAACATCACCATTATACTTAAATTGCTTTTATTTGCTATTTGTAGGTTTTGCAAGGAAAAGGGGCATAACAAAGAGTCCCGCAAGGTGCTAGGAGGCGGCGCCTACAAGAGGAGAGGCAGAAGTTCCTAAGAAGCCAAAACAAAAGACTCCAACTGCAGAACCAAGACCCCCCAAAGTGTACAACAAAAATAGGAGCAAGAGAAAAAACAAAAAAAACAAGGGTGGATTGACTGTTATGTTGACTGTGGGTATTGTACAAAAAAGGGTGGATTGCCTGACTGTTTTGTTAACTTTTGGTCTATTTTGAACTTGGTCTTTTGTGTTAGCAGAATGGATTTGTCATGGCTTTGTATAGTTAGGAATATGAGCCAAGTTATGGCATGTTAATAGTTATGGAATATGGGCCAAGTAATGGCATGTTAATGGTTATGGAATATGAGCCAAGTTATGGCAAGTTAATGGTTAAACTTGGTTAATTTTTGGTATTCTCTGTTTGAGCCAATTTATGGCATGTTAATGTTTGTGTATGGTAGGTTAATAATAATGGAACTGAAAGTTGCACAACATCAAACATGTTACATTTTGCCATTAACAGTTTGCAGAAAGGATTAGCCATTAACATGTATATAAATTGCCATCAAACAGGTTATATTTTGCCATTAAACAGGTTACATTAATTTGGCTTAACATACACCTTTTACATTTTGCCATTAACAATTTGCAGAAAGGATTAGCCATTAACATGTACATAAATTGCCATCAAACATGTTATATTTTGCCATTAACAATAGCAGAATGGATTTGCCATCAAACATGTTACATTAATTTGGCATAACATACACCTTTTACATTTTGCCACTAACATGTACATAAATTAACATCAACCTAAGGCATTAACTTCAAGCTAAGGCATTAACATTTTTCCATTTACATCTATTCTAAAGTATGATGCCACTGAGATATTAATGAAAGTCATTAGGATGGTTATTACCATAACATACATCTTTTCCCTTCTACCAGATTATTCAATGCTATATTTCAACCTCTTAATTATATCCCTTTTCTTGGCACAATCTTTTTGCATCTTCTCAAGAACTTGCTTGAACATATGCTCTTCCTTGAACTCATATTCTCCGGCTCTCAAATGCTTGATCATTTTCATCAAATCATTGATTACTTCAACTGACCTCAGACTGAATTCTCCATCAACCCACGCAAAGAAACCACAGTCAAGGAGTTCATTATATCGAAATACAAAAAAATAATGTCAATAACAATAGGGGTTTCTTTGAGAAAATCAATTTCACGACAGAAACAGAGAATTTAGGGTTTTTATGGAGGAGGACAAAAAAGTCATGAAAATTACGTGCTCACCATATATCTAGGACATCGAATGAATCGTCGCCATGGGTTATTGTCGGTCCCAGATGTCAATAAGGTAACCCTCAAGTTACACCTACAATTTTTTTGTCGATACACTGGAAGGGATTTTGACCCCGCTGAAGAAGACGAGCCTTCTAACCTAGAAATCTCGTATCCACTCACAGACATTGTTGATTCAATGTTCAATCAAAGAAAAACAAAGAAAAACGGGTTGAAAAAGGAGAGCAGCTCCCAAGTTATGGAAGCTCAGGTCGGAGAAGACGATGAAATGAAATAGGTTGTCTGATTGTTAACCGATACGTGGTATATCAATTACGAAAGGTAGAATTGTCAATACCTAGAGGCAATAGAGGTATTTTACTCCACCTTAACGTCTGAACAAACGGCTGTCCACAAAAACGGGCACGCTTGCAACAACAATTTAGTTCAGTGGCCTCATTGCAAGTTTTAAACTTTCGGTGACCGCCTTACAAGTTTTTGAAAAGTTGGGTGGTCAAATGAGGGGTTTTGCCTTTATTTATTGATATTGCAAAATCAACAAGAAGCTAAAAAAATCAAATAAATACTTAATACGGTTAGGTATATTAAGAAACTAGTTAATAAATAGACTTGGGAATGTTAAGCGTCCAAAAACTTTGAAACAACTAAGGAGAAATTGTTAGTCGGTCCCCTTTATCAATTTTATTACTCCTCCAATCCCGTGTTTTTTTTCACTGCTAAAGTCCATTTCGGGAAATCGTTCCTAAAATGCCCGCAGAAGAAAAATAACGGTTATAAGTCGCAAAGCATATATATTATGTAGCCATGGCATGAGTATAAGGAATGCCACTAAGGTCTCATTCTCTACAATGACAACTCTTTGTTTTAATGTTAACACCAAATGAATCCTTCACATGCTTTACCTCAAACTGATCACCACCATTAAATACCACAGCCCAATGTTTAACATCCTCCTTATTTTTCTCCATCCTCTTTCTGATCATTGGGCAAATACTATGTGAGTACTTAGAAATCCACTCCTTTCTTTTTTGAATCCTTACCATCGTAGCCAATCTGATCTCCTCAAGCATATATATCAAAGGTATTGTCCTTGCAGCTATAATACTACCATTAAATGCCTCTGCCACATTATTCTCCACATTGTCCACCTTTGAACTTGTATTAAACAATGCCTTGGACCAATGTATAGGATATGTCTTGACAAGATCTACAGCTGCCTGACTATCTAAGCTTTTCAACACTCCAAATTCTGCCTTGAATTTATCCATTGTGCAAGCCATAGTAATAGACCAGAAGCATCTTCTATATTCCCCTCCCTTGTATTTCTTCCTCCAATTGTTGTATATGTGCCTAGCATACATTATGTACTCAGCATCAGGCAATAGACTAGCAATAGCAGGTAACAATCCCTACAAGACATAGCAAGATACAGGGCCATTAAAATACAACAAAAGTAAATAAATTTAGCACTATTATATAAATACTGACAAATTAACTTACCTTTTGTTGATCTGTGATTATAGTCCATTCAAATCCATCTCTCATATCAAGGTCTCCAATCAAATTCTTCAAAAACCAACTCCAGTTGTCCTTGTTTCCCACTTGCACCACAGCTCAAGCTACAGGGTACATATGATTATTTCCATCTTTGGCAATTATAGACAACTAGTTTTACACCCGTGCGTTAAACGCACGTGCATATATCTATTTTAATTAAATTATACTCAAATAAAATGAAGATTGTAAACAAAATTTAAAAATAAATAAAAAACACGATGAAAGAAACAAATTATATCGGTATAATTTGTCTTTAAAACAAAACCCGTTAACCCACCCAAATTAGCTTGGCCCCGACCTATTTTTTCGGTCGAATCCATTTCAACCCAAAAAAAATATCGGGTTCGGCCTGCTACCCATATTTTTACCGTAAGTGTAGGTTTCATTTTCTCATTTATAATTTTCTAGGAAAATATGGTTTAAAACTGTCGAAGTTTAAATAGTAATTCGAATATATATTATTCGATATTTTAATTATAATGGGACACGATTTATTAAATATTTATAACTTGTGGTTGTTATCGACCATTATGATTTAATCATATACATTCAAATGGTTTACATTTTCAATAAGTTATAATTAATTGTGGTTATTTGTAAAAATAAATTTTGTTTTGATATTATAATTTCATACGATGAAAGAGACAAAATAATTGATATTTTTGTTATTAAAATTTAGGATCAAATAGTATAAATAGTAATTCAAACAAATATATATTATTCATATATGAAGATTTACATAGCATATAGATTTATTAAATATTTATAACTTTTTTATAATTAATTGAGCTAATTTTATTTTGTAATCACATATATTCAATGACATAATTTTTATAGCAATAAGTTATAATTAATTGTGGTTATTTGCATTTTTCAAATACAAACAAATCATATATGTTCTTATTACAATATTATTTGCTCATTTTAATTAATCGTAGATATTTTATTTTGTAATCACATATATTCAATGAACAAAAAGACATTTTTAATGTTCTTATACAATATTATTTGCTCATTTTAATAATCAAGAAATAAGTATGCACCAAAAGAAATTTGTATTTACTGATTTTTAATGTGTGACATCTTGAGAGTTGTGTAATTTAATCGATTTTTGTTCTCAATGCATGCTATTTACTACAATACATCTTGAGAGTTGTGTAATCTCATTTTGTTCTTTTCATTTTTAGCAAGTACTACTTACCTCTTTTAGAACTACCTTTTTATATATATAGATATTTCAATAATTTTGTTCCAACAATCCCCAACATTGAGAAGTTTCCATAAATGTTGTCCTAAGCATGTATGGGAGTAGGGCGACATTCCATAAATGTTGTCCTAATTATAGCTTTCCTTTTCTTCATCTTTATAACTCGATTATAGTACTTTACATAATGAACTTCGTTCATTGAGCCATCAAGGAATTGCAATGCTTTCTTTCTTGCTTTGCTGCACATGCATTCAATGATTTGTACCTCAAACTCTTTTAACACATCAGCTTGGATATCTGACAACTTGTAAGCAGGGTTTCTTCTAAAGGTTTCAAAGTAATGCTGGGCCAAAAATTTTGAACTGAGGTGCCTGTTTCTAAAAGCCATCCCACACTTAAGTATTGGATTAAATGAAGTAATTTGCCAAAACTGATTTTGGTTAAATCCAGCCCAAACTCTCCAAGGGCATACTTCTGAGTTCATGCACGCTCCAGACATCCTCAACCTCTCATTCCTAATCCATTTAATGTCATACCAACTATTCAATCCATATTTGATGACTGCTGCTTTAAAAATTTCTCTAGTTTCAAACTGAAGCCCAAGTTTTAACACAGAATCTTTCATATCTGTGATGGGATTAAAAATTGGATATTTAAACCCTTTCTTCTTGCTCAAGGTTTCCATCTCTCCATGGAATATGTTGTCATCCACCTCTTCATCATTATAATCACCTGAACTATCAGAGCTCATATCATGGATAGTTTCAGCTTCAGGTGTAGGTCTAGGATCAACTGGGTTAGGTAGTTGGGGTGTATCTTGTTGGAGTATCCTGATAGGGTCAATACCTTTGTACTTTGTATTTTTCTTCCTAACATTCAAGTCTGCAACCCTAATTTGCACAAGCTCATCATCACTATCAATGAGATCATTTTCACTTAAACAAGGTTCCATATTGCATCCTTCATCTTCAGCCTCATATGGATATATAGTTGCAATATCCACATCTACAGGCTCATCATTAGTCTTTTCAACCTCTACATTAATTTTTTCAGCATCTATTCTAGTCTTTTCAGCTTCATGAGTACTCTTTGCAGTCTCATATTGAGCCATCACAGCCTCTGCCTCATCCCTCATCTTCAGCCATCTGATCATCACCCTTACTCATTTCAGGTTCAGTCTCATTGTTATGGGTTTTTTCAGTTTGCCTAATCTCAGGTTCAGCTTGACTTATCTCAGGTTCAGGCTCAGGGTGACTCATCTCAATCTCAATCTCATCATGACTCATCTCATTCTCATCATCTACAGGTTCATCTACATTTCCATCTACAATAACTGGTGTTTCAATAGTATGCTCAACATACATATACACAAACCCCACATCCCTACTCTCATTCACCATTCTTAAAACTCCAGCATTGGTATCTATTGCATGCAATTGGTCCATAGTTTTACTTGGTAACCTATACCATAATTGCTTCACACCTCCATACTTTAAATATTATTTAACATAATTTTCATTGATGAAATAATTAAGGGTATCCACATCACCGGGGATAAAATCAACTTCTTCCATCATACTTCAATACGTTCTTCCATCAACCTACTTCAATACGTTATCAACCCTACGAAAGACTCCCCATGTAACAAAAAAAAAATTTCAATTTCACTTTCAGCCATTGACTTGCATAATAAAAAAGCAATATTATTATAAGTGAAAAAGTAAGGGTAAAGTGGTAAAAGTGATGTTCATATTTAAAGTGGACAATTATTTTGTGCATAAAAATAACATATTTACATGCATAAAGGAACACATAAAGTGATTTGTATTGTGAACACATAAAAATGGAATACTGTCCATACTACAAAGGGACCACAATTAACTTTCATACAACTATCTACAGTGCATAAAAAAGTTAAATATTCCATGGACCACAACAGTACATATAGTTTATGTATAGATTCACACTTTTCAAAACAATGGAACACATAAAATACTACAGTATTTGGGATTTCTGTGGTGTAACACGTGTAACATACTACACATGGCAAAACCCACTATCATTAACAGGTAAATATCAAAACCCTGCCATTTTGGTACCACAAAACGACATATATTGAAACTCTACCATTAACAACACAAAAATTGATAACCTACAATATAAATTTTAAAACAATGACAGAAACATGGATGAAATCAAGAAATAAATAATACAAACATAATACGAACCAAAGTTAGAGTGCACGAACCTCGTCGCTTCGATTTGTTGTTTTATCCTTCGAACCACAAAAATTCCAGAACGTTTCGCTATTAATTGATTGTTTGTTGTTGATACTTGAATACGAGATCGAAACCCCTGGATTTGAGGTTTCTTTTCTTCCGATTTCACAAACCCTAATATTTGAGGGTTTTTCCTTCTCCAAATCGACAATTTATGTAAATTACATTTTTTGAATATCATGTAGTTATATAGTAGGTAATAAATGTCAATACCTGGGGGCAATAGAGGTATTTTACTCCATCTTAACGTCTGAACAAACGGTCATCCACAAAATGGGTACGCTTGCAATAATAATTTAGTTCAGTGGCCTCATTGCAAGTTTTAAACTTTCGGTTGTCGCCTTGCAAGTTTTTGAAAAATTAGGTGGCTAAATGAGGAGGTTTGCCATAAATAATGGTATAAGACAGTGATTATAAAGACATTTAATTAAGATTTAAAAATGGTACGTTTTTGTGTTCGGCCAATATAAATGAGTTGAAGCCGTTTGTTGTCTTAATTCTTATCTTGGTATTAAGGAAGATGACAATAATGTTACATTCAAAGGAAGCATGAGATTTACACCATATGGTACCGTAGATCTCTTATATCTATTCAAAAGCTTCGGTCTTAAATTGATTGATAATTTGGTATAGATATATAATCATCAATAATGAGCAGAGAATATATGTAAATTGGCTTTAGTAGGTGGTTGTTTTTGTAACAATGGACAACTATATGATGAATATTGCTCAATTATTTTTATTTATTAAGAAAACAGATCTAGGGAAAGAATAAAGACATACTCCCTCCGTTCCGAAAAAAAATCTCCATTTGAAAATCGAACTTTTAAAAAAATGATATTTTTTAGTAGCTCATAAATAATAAAATGATATTTTAATATCTTAATTTTTGAAATTAGATTTTTTATGTAAAATATCTTAAAATAAAATAGTTCATTCTTTGTCCCGGAACGAAGAGAGTATAATGAATCACAATTCAATATAGGATGAGTATTGCCCAATCATGCATACATACTATATATATATAATACAAAATTGGGATTTTTTAATTCAAATTCAGTAGTAATATCTATTTTAATTATCCAAACAATGAAATTGGCATTAAAAGCTCCAATTACTACTAGGTTCGGTAATCACAACTCATTACCCATTAATCCATCTAACTCAATTCAACTTGTCTATTTTTTGGATCAAAATAGAATAACCGTGTCAACCCAAAAATATTAATGAGTTGAATTAAACGGATCATACCCATTATCCGTTTTGACTCATAACTTTTTATACTATAATTCCATGTTTTTCGACTCACCTTTAGCTCATTACCCGTTACACATTTCCCACTTAACCCCATACACCCAATTGTCACGCCTCTATTTAACATGTTCAAAAACAAAACGAGTCTACCAATGTGTAGGTTTTTTAAGTCTTGGAAGTTGGAACTTGGAACCATATGTTAGAACATCCTTAATGTTATATATTCTTATACAACTTTTTAACTGGGTCACATTGTCATCTACACACTTTTCTTTTTTACACACTTAAGAATAAATCTTCTCATTGTATAATCTTATTAAATTTAACATCATCCCAAATAAAATAAAAAATCCTTCCCCCACACACACCGCCCCACGCCGCCCACTTCCTCTCCATTTGCAGTCAAAAGTGACTTTTTAATTAAGAAGTTAAAAATCTCTCTCTCTAATTAGACAATAGGTGGTTACTGTGCACAATTATTATTGCACTAAAAAGTTCCATTTTCAAACGTTGGGATGCTCTTATAATGTAAATTTGATATGTCACTTCACCAATCATTGTATAAGGAGCCAAGTATAGTTGGCTTTTGTGCTTCAACTTTTTCACCGGCAGAAGAAACCATCATTCTTAAAACTTCAAAAGGAAAATTCTAAAGACTAGGCCTTGGGTGTATTGGGTTAGATTTGATTTGGAATGGATAATATGTTAAAATTGATCGAAATACAATAGAATTCAAATATCAAACGGGTTGAAATAGATTGAATTGGAATGAATCATATTGAAACAGTAATTAGTTAAAGCGGTTCGATCCGTCTCAACCCAAAATTTTCCCCCCAAAACCCATCAATTTATAGCATAAAAAGTCCTGGATCAAAATGGATAACAAGTCCGACTCGCTTTAATCTGACCGACACAACCCATTAATATTATTGAGTCGAAACGGATTATCCGTTTCAACCCAAAAATATTAATGGGTTGAATTGGATAATTAATGGGTTAGATTTGGTAAATTAATTGGTTAATGAGTTACAATTGTCGGACCTACTAAAGACAGAAACAAGGTAGGTGGGTGGGTGGGTGCGCGCGTGGGTGTACTAGGTGTACTAAAGATAGAAGGACGGGGGCGGAGAGTGTGTGCTTGTGTGTGATTGAGATCAGCTTTAAGCAAAGGAAGCACTGAAAAAACGCATACCAAACAGTCGAGTAGATAGAATTCCTTTTTGGTAATGTATAGGATACGATGAATGTGTCCAATTACCACTTTCAGTTTTGTTTATCACAAAACCAATGTTCTACTTTAACATACAAATAATCTTTTAATGGTGATTTTAAATTTTTAATCATTATAATGTTACCACTCCATGTAGCATGCATTGTTTTTGCGACTATGAAAGGTGAAATTCAAACATTTTTTAGACTGGCATACTAAGCTGTATAATTCAATCATCCCCCACCAAAATTCAAACCTTTAATTTTGAAAATAAATACAAAAAAAATGTTTCAATTAATCTTCAAAGTAAAATTGCACCCGTGTAGAGCACAGTCTCTATTTTGAGATTGAGAGAGTAGTTTTTTGGAGCCAAACTCTAACTTAAGATTAATATCAAATTTGCATACTTCCCGAAATAACTTACAAGATATCAAGTATCACAAAACAGGCACCACAACAATAACAGTTTTCTCATTAATGGGCATTACTAAATTCACAACAAAATACAAAATTTCTCCAGGATTCAAAGTCTAATTTTCTACAGAAACACCATGAGAAGGGAAAACTTGGTGCAAATGCTGGAGAAAGAACAATCTTATAAAGATGGCCCAAATTAATGACCTCCGTCATGCTAACTAACACTGACACAAGTGGGCCTCGTAGATGAGCTTTCGAAGGCAGCTAGGTACCGCCAAGTCGTAAACAAAAGCAAATGGGCTTACTTGGTTGTTCTTTGGCGCCTGTCAAAAATTGGATTGGCTACAAGCTCTTTGGCAGATGGTCGCCGAACTGGATCAGGGTCCATCATAGCCTGAACAAATTAGCAAACCAACATAAAACACAAGTGATGCTGCATTACATGTTCTGATAACAGGCAATGCAAACTAGAACTCCACTTTTCAACTACAACACTCCATGGTACAGTATATGAAGTTGGTACAAGTGAAATAATGTATCAATGGAGTGCCTTAGTTGAAACACGAAGTGCTAGTAGCGATGCCCTCTGATAACTGTCGGCTAAATCTCAACTATAGACCATTTACAGTGAATTTATACCTTGAGTAAATTCTGAAACTGCAGTGAATGACCGGGAAGTAGTGGCAGTTTTCCTTCCCTAAGATTCAGGAAATGGGGCCCTGACTCTGGCAATGTTGACCCTTTAGCAAGCTCATAAATAGCGGCACCCAACGAAAATATATCAACCTTGTCAAGATGATCATAATTGTCGTTCAGTATTTCTTGGGGCATATAGCGTGCATCGCCCTCTTCAATTGGCAAGCTTTTATCAAGGAGAGTTGCATTGCCAAAATCACCAAGCTTATAAACACTATTTTTCACATAAATATTTTCAGGCTTTACATCTAGATGTGCTACCCCTTTTTCATGTATAAACTGCAATGCCTTGGCTATCTGTACAAAAATCATAATTTTGATAATTAGAAGTTAAGCAAATACCAAGCAAAAATTTACAGAGTTGTTATAGGTTTCTCTCTTTTCAATTAAAATTACAGAAAGTATTAGATAGGGGGTGTTTGTAATTGATTTTGCAATATTAACATACATGGAGAAGCTCTATGATTTTGATTCTTCAAACATTTTAATTTTGCTTGAAGAAAGTAAAATTTTGAAGTCTCAAAAAAATTATACATGGCCTAGTGTCTATCACTTCACACTAGTTCTTTGAAAAGATATTTTTCAAAGCTGGTGACCACAGTGAACTTCCCCTGTCCATTGACATTGGCATGTGGTTTATATTTTTTTTGATAAGTGATTGGCATGTGGTTTATATAAAGTAAATATAATATTTCAATCGTAAAATAATGGTACATATACTATAAGTAAATTAACCTGGTACATTGCTTCTAACACCGCCCCCTCTGGACATGATTTAGGAAATTGGTTGGCAGATAGACTGTGATCACAGAGTTCCATCTGAATGTATAGCTGCTCATTTTCAAACCAAGAAGTATAATATCCAACAACATTTTCATGGGATCCTGCAAACACAGTTATTGCCATTTCATACAGTGATACTATTGACACGATGTGTAAAAAGAAAGGAGAACAGCTAATCAGAGGATTTAGGACACACCTAGTGAAGCTAAGGCTTGAACTTCCATTAAAGCTTTCTGCCTGCAGGATATTATGCATATTCCCGTGCTTAACAGAGGGTAAATAGAGCTTTATGCAAAGTACAGTGGCTGAAGGATTCAGTAGCTACCTTTCATTGTCCTGATGTAATTGCCTTGTGCTTTGTTTCACTGCATACATGCAGCCATCAATTCTCTTCAAGACTTTGAAAACACGGCTGAAGTTCCCATTCCCTATTTGCTGGACACAGGAACAAATTAAAATTTTAGACAGACATCAGCCTTGAAATGAGGAAAGCGACATGATATGAATGTCGCTCGCATACCTCTATTTCATGGAAGTCTGTCCAGTAGCGCGAAAGACCTTCACCACCAACAAATGCAGGGAGAAAACCTACAGGTTGGAAAGCATATAGCTTGAGTTAATTTGCAGATGTTTCTATACTGCATTCACCATTGTCAGTTACGTGTCTCAACAGTCAACATGGTCTAGGAAGCACTGACACTCTTTGGAATGCCTATAAATGGAATCTGACAAATGTCAGGCATATGACGTTCCCAGACACGTCTGATATTTTCCCTAGGGCATGCTGCGATGCCAAAATTTTGTTTTTCAGATTTGGCTTAAAAGTGTCTTTTACGTCTAGACACACTGGTGACACTCCTTGGACAGGCATGGGGGTCAAAATCTAGCTTTAAAAAGCATTTATGTCCAATCCATACCCTGTTTTAATCTATAAAATTTCTATATATAAATATAATGTTGGGTTAAAAAATTTCTTCTTTCTAACCAGGGTTCAGGTAGTGTCTGAAAGCGCGAGTATGAAAAACTTTCTTCTTTCCAACATGCCACATTTTTTTCTTTTCTTTTTTTCTGGGAAAGTTCCATGCCTTCTTGTCAGTGTAGTGTGTCATGTTGTGTCAAGCCAATGTGTCAGTGTCAGTGCATCCACATTTGTTCCATAAGAAAAATCAGGTAAAACCGCAAAACTGGGAAGGGGCTGCATTATAGCAGTGATATTGTCTATGATAGTTCCATGGTTTGCTATTTACCGCAACTTGTCTAGGAAGTAGGAACGAGAAACATGTATGTTTCTTATGGTTTCAGCATCCAACTGTCTTAGACACTTAATAATACACATGTAAGTTCATGAAGAAAAAGAACACCAGTTGTTTACCTGAACATTTTGACCTGCGATTGCCAAATGGATCTATACCATCTTCTGTGGAATCCTTAAGGTATGGGTTCTTCATGCAAGGGGGCGGCATAACTCTACAGCGTAAAGCCACCGCAGATTGTGAAACATAACCCTGATTTTTCTGAGGTTCAGTTATTGTTGTTTCTTCAATTGTGCTTTCATCTGATCCCAAAGTTTCATTTGGCAGTTCGAATCCTGTTAAAAGCAAGACATTTGCAACTTAGAAATTTTAAAAAGGGGGTATCTGATAACTTCTATTGGGTTCAACATCAGAACAAACAAAGAAAGACTGAGGGCAATGGAGAGAGATGATAATTGACGAATATGCAAAATTCTATCAACCTGAGATGGTAAAAAACTTGTGGACATACACGGAGAGATTATCAGCTAAGCATCAAAGAGGATGCTAGCCCACAACAAAGAAACAATCAGAACCAAATCGATCATGGGTTAATATACAACGTAGTAACCAACTGAAAGCGTGCACCAATATCACCACAAGATTTATTTCTCAAGTATATGAAACTTTCCAAATAAACAAGCATTACTTTATAATAAAATGACTGTTCCTCACAATCTTGAGACTCGTGAGCTAACAAAAGGGAGGGGGGAGAATATTGCTGTCCCACGAAGCGACAAATGCATGAAAAACATTGCATGAACAAAGAAGGATAACACGATAAGTTTGCTGCACGCAGAGGATGATACTCAACTCTTATTCCCACGACAACATGCACAGTCTCAATATACGATTTTCTTTCTGATAACAGAAAGAGGAAACACGGCGGCTGTTGATTTCAGACCAAGAAAGCTTGAGAGAAGAAAGAGAGGATTGAATCTTTCATTGTTACTGAATGCCTCATTACATCAGCTCCCTTACGCATATATCAGATAGCTTCCCTATCTGTAACTAACAAACAATGCAACTATACAGAATAGACCCTCAACTATAGAACAATTACACCTGATACCCCTGAAGTCCTATCTAGCCTTTCATATAAGAACACAGCACAACCTTACATTCTTAACAGCGGCCTACAACTCTGGGAATGACATGTTCTTGTAGATACTGATCAATGCCAAAAAAGGATATTACAAAATGGCTGCTTCCATCCATGAAGATTATCACGTTCTCCTCATGCCACAGTCGAGTTCCAAATTTTATGTAAAGACACAAATCCAGGCATTGGCTATTCCATTTTTCCGAGATCCAGATTCGACAGTAGCAAGGTTATTTCACAGTGGGATAACTTTACCGTTATGCTAATGCCTACCCTCAGATAGCCATGGCTGAGTCCATGGGATAAGTAACTATACTGACTAAGAATTTTAAATCCAAAATTTTACCAAATTATATTCTAGTTAGACGATTGTAGAATATCAAGCCCACATACAAATTCACAATCAATCTAACCTTGTCTTCGCCTTTTGCTTTTAACAGTTTTTACTTTCTCTGGTGACTTGGGGCAAGCTATATCTTCCTGCAAAAGAAAGATTCAGTCAATCAGTATTGAAATATATGATTGATGCGAGAACATAAATTTTCCAGATCCCTTAAAATTCAAAATCACCTTAGTGTAATTTAAACTGCAGGGGACAGGGGGTGCCTCAGGAGTAATATAGTCAGGTGTGCTGCATTAAGTAAATAAACAATCATCAAATCCCAAAATTCAAACTAAAAGAAAATGGTGCATTACTAGACCTAACCATGATTTCATTTTCAAGAGTTTTATTTAGCCCATTCATCGACCAAATTAAGTGGTGCCAAACATCACGTATTAACAGGTTAATTTCTTAAATTAGTTCATTAGCAGACTAATTAATTGGGATATATGAATAAACGAAAAATGCATAAATTTATGAACAATTAATATTCACTAGATTCGGCATAAATGCAATAGCCAAGAACCCTAGGCAGCTATAAACGATGAACTTCAAAATCGATAAGCAAGTCTTTTACCAGAAGAAATCCTGACTGAGAATGAAGTCTTTGTCCTCCACAATAACATCAGCATCGCAATCGAGGGGCGTTGACGAGGAGGAGGGATGGAATTCTAATGTTCCTTGAGCTTCGGAATCGAGAAGATTCTGGAATCGAGGGATAGAAAGAGTGGAGGAGCCTTGTTTCTGGAGCGGCATGAAAGAGATTTGACCTAGCTGAACTGTCAAATGCCTCGCCAACGACCCCTTCATTTTCTTCTTCGTCGTCTCTCTAGTCCTGCCGCCGCCTCTTCTGTTTATGCTTTTCCCCTTCATCAATCGACGGCCGCCCCTCTCCCGCTCTCACTCTCTCCGTCTTTGCCGTCTCGATTTCTGTGTTCTGGCGTCGTGTGCGTGCACAGATGCCTATGCGCACGTACGGGAATTCTCCCCGGGCGCGGTAGTGTTATTGGGGGGATCCTTTTTATTTCAAACTTTACGCGGGTAAATATTTTTGGCGACCGGCGAATGTGAAATCAGATGGGATTAGGGTCGGATTCGGATCGGATCAGTTACATCCGTTATCTGATTTATTAAAAAATTATCGAATTTGTATCGAATCGAATTATCTTTGGGATATTCAAAACTCGATCCATATCTTAAATATCTGGATTCAGATTAGATTCGGATTTTTATTCGCTTAATCGCTTCTAATTAAAGCACTGAATAAAATTAATATTGAGGTATTTTAATCTTAATCAAAGGTTAAATAAAATTAAAATTCATGTTTTTAGCTTACACAAACATGAATAATAATGTTAGTAAGATCTTAGAATTTGTTGAAAATTTTATATTTAGTAAAATTAGTAATGATTAATTACTAAAAACATATTATTAGTAACATTTATATGTATAATATTAATATATTTTTTATATCAGATCGGATCGAGTTGTTAACGGATCGGAACACATTAATCCATATCTGATTTGTTAAGCTTTCAGATTTTCGGATTTAGATCAAAATCGGGTAATCTGATTAAAAACTAAATTCATATCCTAAAAATAACATTGGATTTAGATCAAAATCCGATCCATTGACAGACTTAGATGGGATCAGGTGCTATATTTTATATATGATGCATGTCTGGTCTGAGCCAATAGACTAGTCGTAGACTTGCAGTGATTAAGTTTTGGGAAAAATTCTGGTCGGTCCATTTTTTATATTTTTTTAACCTCAAAAGTTCACCATTCTTTTTTTCAATCGTAAAAGACAACTTTTCGAAATATTGTTCTAAAATGTCATTGTCTTATTCAATAGCTCCGACAATACACTCTGGATTTGAAAATCATAATTGTGCACAACAAAACGGGGATCAACCTACCCGGTCAGGTCGAGGGGACAGCGACCCTTCGTGGGGGTTAGGGGGCACGCCCCCGAAAGGTAAACGAGTTTTTTGATTCATGAAATATGATCATAAATATGTATTGAACTGAAGGATTTTTCAGTTGGGACGAAGGCGGAGAAGGAGGAGGAAAAGGAATGTTTTACGACGGAGGAGATGGAAAAAAAAGGTGGAGGACATAAAATGGTTATTTATGTTTTGTGTATCGCGGTGCAAAAATGAATTAGATAATATTTTTGCACCGCGGTCCAGAATTTAATTTCCTATTTTATTTTTGAATCGCGACCAATGTTCTAAAAATCGTTAGGTGACCGGTAGACGGCACACTAGCGCCTAGGAGACTAGTCGGAGCTTTACCGGGGCATAGGCGGAGCCTAGAATTAAGACATAATTACCATTTTTTTAAATAATTTACATTAAATATCAAACACATTCGCTACATTTTTTTTTATATTTGTCATTTTATCAAACACTTGTCTATATTTATAAAATGAACAAAAATATACAAACCTACCACTAATCTCAATTCCCAACAATCCCAAAGCAATAAACCAACCAAGTTTAGAACTAAAAACAAAAAAAATATTGCTTTTTTTTTTTTTTGAAACAGGGATGGCACCCTGTATAATTTTATTAAAAATTAAGAAAAAAAACAAACAGGAGGGGGACAACCAGTATTACCCAAAATGAGAGGAGACAAAGGAGTCTGACCTCGAAAGACCATACAGACCCTGAAAAGTTAAGACTTCCTATAATCATATATGCCTATGCTGTCTAGACGGAAAGACTGACGGACCACCCTAGGAAGATGGCTAAGCTGCTCAAATCTAAGAGTCATCTGATGAGTATGAGCCACAGATGCCAAACTGTCGGCCACTCTATTCCTTTCTCTGTAAACGTGATAAATGTCGTAATTCTCACTTAGGGAAATACATTGGTGAATATCATATTCATAAGCCCAAGGGGAACGACAGTTTTTATGAATCACCTGCACAACCACCAAAGAGTCTGTCTCTACCATTACAGACTGGAACCCCAAAGAACGACACAATTGCAAGCCATCGCGTAAAGCTAGTAACTCACCCAGCATATTAGTACCTGGACCATAAAAATTGCAGAAAACAAAGATGAATTGACCCATCGAATTACGGATCACGCCCTTCCTGAACAAACTCCGTTCCTAGCAGAACCATCTGTATTAATCTTGATCATATTGTCCGGGGGAACTTCCCAACGAATCCACTTACCACCACAAACTGAAATAGAACAAACAGGCAAGTTCAAGGAAGTAAAACCAATCTGGCCAGCGAGATTACTTTGTGCCTTAGGAATATATATATATATATATATATATATATATATATATTATTCCACTTACCTACTACTCATACAACCCACAGTCTAACATATCCTCCCTAGTCCCTTCTCATTCTAAATTCTAAGTCCCAAGACAACTCCCTTCTTCTTCATCTTTTTTTTTATTTTTCTTTCTTTTCTCTATCTGGCAGACCGGTAACCTCTTTTTCTTATTTTCTTTTTTTTCTCTCTCTCTCCGGCAGACCGACTCTCCTCATTTTTTCATATTTCAATCTCTTTACTTCTATATCTAACTCTTTAATCTATCCTCTCACTCAGCCCATCGAATATCAAAAAAATTAAACTTTTTTTTATTTATATCTCTCTCTCTTCCTCACCATTGACACTCCCCCTTCCTTCTCCAGTTTGACACTCTTCCTTCTCCGGTCACCGCACGCCATAAAATCAAAGTTACAAAAATAAATTAAGGTTGACGGGGTTTGGCGTAGGTGCCGACTTGGTCGATTATGTGGCGACTAAGAAACTCGCGGCGGTGAAGAGATGCCTAGCGCCTAGGCAGAGAGTTTTAGAACACTAATCGCGGCTCATAAATTTCATTGCATTAATTTTTGCACCGTGGTTCATAAATTTTATTGCAATAGTATTTGCATCATTGTTCAAAGTTTAATTTCCTAGTCTATTTTTGAATCACAGTTCATAAATTTCATTACATTAATTTTTGCACCGCGGTTCAATAGTTTAATTTCATAGTCTAACTAGTTTTACACTCGTGCGTTAAACGCACATGCATATATATTTTTTAATTAAATTATACTCAAATAAAATGAATATCATAAACAAAATTTTAAAATAAAAAAAAACATGATGAAGGGAACAAATTATATCGGTATAATTAGGTTTGACAATTACAACCTAAACCCACCAAACCCGACTTGAAAAGTACTTGACCCGTTAATTTTTTGGGGTCAAAACCGGTTACCCATTCCGACTCAAAAAAATTAGCGGGTCGAGCCCGTTACCCATATTTTTGCTATATAAGTGTAGATTTCTTGGCGAAAAATGTGGATTAAAATGGGTCGACCCATTTAATTTTCGATTATAATGGAACACGATCCGTTTCAACTCAACCCACTCAATCGTCAACGTATAATTGATATCATTTAATCCATTATTTTATGCATTGTTTAAGTCATTTTCTCGTTCATAATTTTCTGAAGTTTAATAATTGATACTTTTTGTTATTAAAATTTAGGATCGTAAGTAGTATAAATAGTAATTTAGATATATATTCTTTCTATATAACATATAGATTTATTAAATATTTATAATTTCTAGTTGGTATCTACTACTATGATTTACCAATAAATTATCATTAATTTTGGTTATTTACAAAAATAAATTTTGTTTTAATATTATAATTTCGAATACGATGAAAGAGAGAAAAGTTTCAAATACAGACAATTCATATATGAAGATTTTCATAGCATGCTTTTTATAATTAATTGTGGTTATATCTTATTTTGTAATCACATGTATTCAATGAACGTGATTTTAATAGCACATTTGTTCTTATTCAAATGTTATTTGCTCATTTTAATTAATCAGTAAATTAAGTGTGTACCAAAAGAGATTTGTATTTACAGATTTTCAATGTATGACTACTTCTATTAAATACTACTACATAGCAACTCGGTATTTTCTACCACATGTGCATATTTGCACATTTTCAATAAATCTTGAGAGTTGTGTAATCAATTAATAAAATTTGTGTTCTCAATGCATGCTAACTACTATATAATAATACTCAAAGATGACTTTCCTTTTTTAGAAAATGCATTTTGGCGAGATCTTACCATTTTTAGACTACCTAGCTTATATATATATATTGCTCTGTGGTTCATAAATTTAACCCGATATTCTTGAACCGCGATACAAAAACGTAGCGCGCCTCAAGCACATTAAGGGTATCGCAGCCATTTCGCTCTCAAAAATGTCTTTTTCCGGTTTAAAAAAAAACTGAATTAGAGCGGTTATAAACTTTAAAAAGTGGACCGACCCGCAATTTTATCTTTAAGTTTTTTCTAAAATTGTTTATTGAGTGGGCCTTACTCCAAATGATATAATCCAAGCTTCTTATGTAAGCTACTAGCATTTAGGTTTAATGGATAATATCTAATTCTATCCATTAATAAATTGATATTATCCGGATAATACCCAATAAGTAATATCATATTTTAATTTATTTTTGAGTATTACTTTCCTAGATATATTATTATTCACTAATCACAACACATAAAAAAATGCACAAAACTACACACACACACACACACACACACACACACACACACACACACATATATATATATATATATATATATATATATATATATATGTGTGTGATCGCTCACACAACACTTGCTCAAAGAATGACACAACAATAACTTTTGTTAATTGCAATTGCCAAGTAAAACAATCATAGCTTGGGGACCTTTCTAGGAAACTCTATATCACAAAATGCTTCAGTTATAATGACAACAATGATTTTTTTCCGCCTAAAATGCATTCCAAAAATATAAACTCAAATATGACATTCAACTATACTTGGAAGTTGAGCGACTTTATTTTGTTACTTTTTCCATAATTTTAACACTACATTTATTTAAATGCAAACCAATATACTCAGTTGGAATTCAAACAGTAAAAACCTAGATTTGATGAGTAAATGTATCTAATATTTAGATCTGTATTTTTTTTTCCATTCAACTGAAAAAAAAAAAGTAAACAAAGAGATAGTTAACATACTCGGAAAATAATCTTAAATACTTTTTTTTTAAACTTCCAGATATAAGTATGTAATGTTTAAATATAAACAAGTCAGAATAAATCATGAACATACAACAAGTATGTAATTTTTAATCTCACAAATCTCTCTAAGTAATTTATTGGGTAATAATCTGTTTTTGTCTGAAAATATTAATATGCAATGAAGAGAGAAAGCAATAAAAAAAACAACAAATGTTGTGTTATAAGGAAAATTTTCAGAATTTATAATATTATCGATACACTTATATATTTCTATTTAAATATTTACCTTCAACATTATTTTTCCTTGTTTTTTTAAAAAATTTCCTCTTCATTTTGGTGAAGTATAATTTAATTGAAAAAAGATATATGTACGTACGTTTAACACACGGGTGTAAAACTAGTTACTAATTAATAGAAGAGATGTATCCCACATTTGTTAGAAATTGTTGTTGATTTTAAAAATATTGTAATTACCAATAGAAAATATGTATATCACATGGTTAGAAAGTGATGTTGGTTTTAAAAGTCTATTGATAAAACACATAAACTTTTATTACTAATAAAAATAGAAAACAAGTATCCCAATGAGCTGCCATGCCCAAATGACCTAAGCAGCAATCACGTGCCAAGCACGCCCTAACCATTATCACGAGAAGGTCACGTGCATACATCATGTTGTGAGCACGATTTTCAAGCAGACACAGATATGTACCCGGCTTCTCGTACAAGCATACCAAACATACATCCTCCTACTTGTTGTCTGGGGGCCGAGCATGTAGCGAGCAAGCTGACATCTCAGCAAGCATATCTAACCCGCTCGGGAGTTATGCAAACGGTCGTCTAGAACGTGGGGAGTTAATACCGGGAAATCCGCCCCTACGTTCCAGATGTGACCATGATCGTGTCCGCTTTTCCCGCTCGGGAATTCAATGCCCACACCCCAGCCTTCAAGGTTGACCCTCTATAAACCAATCTCCAACACATGGAAGATGTACGTTCACTTTTACAGACCTAAACTTTGTCAAATTGTTATTTCACCTGTGTGTTTTACTGATTATTACACCGGAGTGATTTGTAGGGTAAGCCCATGCCCAGTTCACCTGACTTTGAGTGTGATTGACATGGTTTGAGTCAAAAAGAGATAAAGTCGAGATATCCTAATTCATAAGCTCAGTGTATCTATACCATTTTTGGATACATCACCCGCATTGTTTAGAAATGAATAATGACTAGTATACGTGCCTGTGTCACAGGCACGATATTGGTATGAGATCAGTTCAATGAATGATCGAGATAAACAAAACGCACAACTGAAGGTTTTATATATAATTGTAGAGGGGTAATTCAAACATAACTCATAACTGAGGAGTTCATTTATAACTCACAAACTTACGAATCAATCGAAACCGTCAGTTGTGTTTAGCACAATTCGGCCGCCAATTAAACCCTGAGCTCTTTTATAATATAAATATTATTCGAATTATAATAAATAAATTATATTTTGAATTTAATATTATTATATTATAAAAAATCGAATTATTGTAGTTATGTCAAATTTAATATTATTATAAATAATATTTTTTGAATTAAAAAATATTATTATAATACTAAATAAATAATTATTTCGATTTTAATAATTTCTGAAATATTATTATTATTTGTTAAAGATGGCGGGGTATATAAAGTTGTTGGAGATAAAAATGGTAGGGTATGTAAAAGTATTAGATTATGTGTCATTGTTGAAAGAATGTTTTTGGTTTCGAATCAAATGATTATCAAATAAATTATTGAATTAATTTTTAATGACGTGTGTTTGATTTGATATTCGATTGGGTTAACAGTGTGAGGATAATAATTTTATCCGAGTAACTCACATTATTAGTCCCGACCATATATTGTATACCAAATATGACTCGAAATGGCACCTTAAATTATTTTCTCGTGTTGATGTGATCTAACTAAACGTGTTACTTCCGTTAGGATCAAGATTTTCCAAATGCTTATTTATTGAAAGGGGAAAAAGTAAAAGCAAGAGCACTACCAAAAAGCAAAAGCAAAAGCAAAAACAAATTATATTATTTATTATATTTTTTATAATGGGGTTTGTGTTCTGTAGTGAGGTTTGATTGAACTGTCTTCTGGCCCAATAAGCAAAATATATTATTTATTATATCAGTTCAATGAATCGTCCGGATAAACAAAACTCATAACTTACAGGGTAATTCAAAAAAACTCACAACTGAAGGTTTTATATGTAATTGTTGAAGGGTAATTCAAACATAACATATAACTGAGAGGTTCATTTGTAACTTACGTACTTATGAATCAATCTGGATCGTCAATTGTATTTAGCACAATTCGATTAGGACCACCAGTTAGACCCTGAGCTCTTTTATAATATAGATTTTAAAATTTTTTTAACAAAAAAACTTATACTATTATTATCAAGTTAGATGTTAGTTTTAAAAGTCTTTAGATCAAATATTTTTACTATTATTACTAATAGAAAATATGTATGTCACGTTAGTTAGAAAATTATGTTGATTTTAAAAATATTTAGGTAAAAAAACGTTTAGTATTAGTAACATTAGAAGAAATTAAATTCTTATAACAATTGAAGAGTTTAACAATTACATTATAACATACAAAAGTTATATTATTATTACAAAAAAATGTATACCACATTATACCCATATATGAAACACAAACTAAATAACTAATTTGGTTATGTTAGGACAAAGAAGCGCTTTAAAACACCACCCTCTTGAATTATACAATACATCTTCCAAACTATTTTTATTTGTTTTTTATATTTCTAAAATCGAACATAGTTACTATTTTATTTAATTTATATTTCTACGTAAAACTACACATCATTATATATAGTTTTTTTTAAAAGTAGATCTTTTGTGAGACTGTCTTACTATAAGACGGAGTCTCACTTTCTCATATTTTAACTCACCAAAATATGGTGGATCGAGTCATGGGGATCCGTTGGAAATAAAATACTCGTAAGACAATATTTCCTAAATTTTTACCTTTCTTTTTTTGATAACGTAATAAGATATGCCAACAGTTTTTCTACATTTGAAGGCTATTAATATTTTTCAAGTAATCTCTCAACAAAAAAAATTATTTACTTATCAACTTAATAATACACTTTTATTTCTTTCATATTTAATTGAATAATCATACTTAATTATTCATACTCATACAAATATAAAAATGTAAAAAAGGCATGGCACTATGCATGAGACATTTTCCAAGCATGAAATCTTGTTCCTAAAATAACATCTAAAATTAATATGAAAATATGATAATATATTTGTTAAATTTTGTATTGGTGAAAACCCCAAACTAAAATACAAAGTGATATACCCGGCCCAAACCGGGTCACGAGCGAGGCACGAGTTAGCATCACGTGCCAGACACGAGCATAATACCGCTGGGGCCCACAGCCCAGCGAGCAAGATGAGATAGCAGCCCGAGCAAAGATAACCCTCACTCAAACCTAGGCGGACAAAGGCCTTGCCTGGTCCGACCGGAGACCATGATCGGGACTCATGCATGCTTTGCAAGGAATCATACTTACTTCGCCTGGGCGGCACCGGCGCGACTGGGGCCGATCTTCAGACGGACAAGTTCAGAGATCAATACAAACAGAATAATCGGGCAGAGCCTTGTTCGCTCGAGCACACACCAAGCTGGGGACGCTGATAGCTTGCTTTCTAAGGCAAGTCAAAGGTTTCCATGTTTGGGCGGAATTCTTGCCTTATCAACTCCTATAACTACGCGGTCAACCGCCTGTTTCGCCTAGAATCAAGGGATTTCCTCCTTGATTATCTCGGCAGTTATGGAAACTGAATCCTAGACGGATTCAATCACCTTGAGGGCCTATAAATACCCCTCCATAATCCTCAAACAAGGTAGACACACTTTCTTGAGCCTCGTTATTCTGTCAATTTACTTCTTGACAATCACTGATACTTACTCTCACGCCGAGGGGTTTCGCGAGGCCTTGCCTTGCACTTCAACTCGTGTGTTCTTGTGATCTTAACAAAGCTCGTGGGAAGACGACCTCAAGCCCAGATATCCTACTCATCTCAAGGACGGCCCAAGCTGTGCATTTTGCCACATCAGTTTGGTTCCATTGCCGGGAACCGAAGTTCATCACTTCCTTCTAAATTTTTCCGGTAAAATCTTTCACTATTCCTCTATTGCAATGGCTGGAAAGGGTAGCAAACACCATGCCACCGCAAGCAACCAACAGGCTGGCAGCCACCAAGTTGGAAATAATCCTCCACCAAGAGCCCCGCACGGGGTGCAAACCCGAAACCAAAAGTGGGGCACGCAACCTGGCAATGAGGTGCCATTTGTGGAGGGGCAAATCTCCCAACATGCCAGCCAGAGCCGGGCAAGCCAACGCGATGCCAGGCTGGTTATTAATGAGAGACGTGATGCTCGCTCACAAGATCTCAGGATGCAGCTCAATCGCCAGCGGGAGAACAGTCAGGGTAGTCACATGAATCAGCCCGGACATAACCCTGATCAACAAGCTGCTGCTCTGCAAGTTCAGGCAGAGTATTATAGTAAAATGTATGCGCCAACCAAAGAATCGCCGCCTTGGGCCATGCCCCTTTGCAGATGTGGCAATGCTCGCTGAGCAATCCGTCACTGTTGAGATGGCCTCCTCCCAACAGCTGTTCGTGCAGACGCATGCCCTCAATCGTTCACATACCGTCTGAGCGAGTGGAGGCGACAAAGCATGCCGATGACCAGGCTGAGAGCAGATACAGCCGCCAGCATCATTCCCACCGGCGCCACCATCACCATGAGCACTATGCCCGAGAGGAGAGTCATGGCCGCCGTAGAGGCCGGGAATGCGTAGAGGCTGAAGCGCAGCGGCCAAGGTACAAAGCCCGCATCACCCAGGAGGTCGGGTCCTCCTGCGCGCCCACCTTTTGCCCGCATATGCGTGGCGATGCCTCTGACCCGCCCATTCTTCGGCCGACGTAAGACGAGAAGCGGCCGTCCGAGAAGATGGAGGCCATGAAAAGGGACATGGCAAAACAAATGGCAAGCCTAGCCGTGGCCAAGCCCGGTTATGGCGCCACTAAGCCACTGGAGGGCAGCCCTTTCACTCCAGAGATTGAAAATGCGCCACCCGCACAAGGGATCATCTTCCCACAGTTCGACAAATATTTTGGGAAGACGCGGGCAAGCGATTGGCTCCGATCATTCGAGGCACAAATTCGGATGGTCACAGATATTGAAGCCTTGAAAATGCGGGCATTCGAGGGAGCCCTCCAGGGAAAGGCACAAGCCTGGGCGTAGTTCCCTGGGAACCATTGGGAGCCGGGCAAGGTTCGAGAGAAGTTTTTGGAGGAATTCGGCAATGCAGGCCCAACCCCAAAAAATCGTTTCGACCTTGCTAAGATTAAGCAAGGGGATAACGAATCCTACAGCAGTTACCTGAAAAGGTTCGAGGAGATGCTCGAGCAGGTGACCGCGACCAGTGACCCGGAGATCACCTTTTGCTATCTCAACAACATGAGAGCGGGACCACTGAAGACTATGTTAGCAATGAACCCTGGGCTTCCAAGGCGTAGTTGCCGGCAAACTCTCATCTTTTTGCTCGACCGAGAGCAAGGCGAAAAGCCAAAAATAAAGACAAGGCTCATGGCGCCGGCCTCGCCACCGACTGAGCCCTGAGGCCACCGCCGAGCAAGGACAGGAGGAAGTCCTCCACTCCCGGGCAAAGGCTGTTCAGAGAATCTCAGTTTACCCCGTTAAACACTACGCGGGAAGAGATCATGCTCCAGGTGGGCGATGCTCTGCCTATCCCTTATCCTCTTGACCCCGAGCTCGAATATACTCGGGACAACACGAAATACTGTGAGTACCACCACGGCACTGGCCACACCACTGAGAAGTGTAAGGTGTTGAAGAGGGAAATCCAAAAGCTGATCAATGCGGGCAAGTTAGACCGCTTCAAAAAAGACCAGGGCGAAGGAAACAATGCCAACAATGATCAAGGAAGACCCCCAAGAGGAAGAGGTGGCCAGGCCCCTCAGATTCGGGGGGTGATAAACATGATTCAGGAGGAGCTCCCGTCCAACACACAAATCGGAAACATATTTATTCCTTGTCTAGAGGCGATCAACGCCTACAATGTGGGAGCAGAGCATATGTTTTTCTCGCAATGAGCTAGCGAGCACTCCATTGGCATCCGAGCAGCCTCGGTCATTTCTTGCCTCGTCCAACAACCGGCGTGTTCACGTAGTTTTGCTGATACGGGAGCGCAGGGACATCATGTACTATTCCTTAAGGGTTGGAGTTTCCAGACACCATGCTCAAGCCTTATTTGGGAAAGCTTGAAGGATTCACCAACCACCAGGTGGGCGTCAAGGGCACGATCGAGCTGGAGGTGTTTATGGGTGATGGGGCCCAAACCCGGATTGAGATGATCACATTCTTAGTGATCGACCTAAAATCGGCATACAACTGCATTTTGGGTGCTCCGGCAATGGCCAAATTTCAGATGGTTACCTCCATTCCCCACCAGAAAGCCAAGTTTTATACAGAAAACGGAGTGGGGATCCTCAACAGCAAACCCCGAGCAATGTGGGAGTATGTCCGGGAAGCTCGAAGAAAAACAAACCGACATGGACATTCCCGATCAGTCAAATGCAGTCCCTAAGCCGATTGTGGACCTTCCCGATCGGGCTGCAACGATCTCCGCTGAGCCTACCCCAGCGTCCACTTCTATCAATAACATTGAGCTCGGGGAGACCCATGAAGCGGCCGAGCCCATGGATATAGAGCCTCCCGAGCAAGCTCCAGTAGAGAAGCGCCCTAAATCACAGGATATTGAGTTGGACACTTTGCAGGTCCGGGACGAGCCTGATATTCAACCAGAGGGCGAGCTAGAAGAAGTCATCATCAATCCGGCATATCCCGAGCAAAAAATTAAAATCGGGAAGGCCATGCCTCCTGAAGCTCGGGCAGGATTGATTGAGCTGTTGAAGAACAGCCTGGATGTGTTCGCATGGACGGTTGAGGACATGAGGGGCATCAGTGAAAACATTGCCCGCCACGACCTCAATGTCGACCCTACCTTCCGGCCCGTCCAACAGCGACCAAGACAGTACTCGCCTGAGAAGAATGAGGCGATCAAAGCAGAGGTCGAGAAACTCCTAAAGGCAGACATCATCGAGGAGATTCAGTACCCGACCTGGCTAGCTAATGTGGTGATGGTAAAAAAGGCAAATGATAAATGGCGAATGTGCGTGGACTTCACCAGCCTAAACAAAGCCTGCCCGAAAGACTGCTATCCACTGCCCCGCATCGATATGCTTGTCGATTCTATAGCCGGGTTCGAGATGCTCGTTTCGGACGCTGCACGGGATACCACCAGGTCAAAATGAACGAGCAGGATAAAGCGAAGACAGCCTTCCGAGCAGCTGGCGGCCTCTATTGCTACAAAATGATGCCCTTCGGGCTCAAAAATGCAGGAGCCACTTACCAGCGCATGGTCAATAAGGTGTTCGGCTCTCAAATAGGCAGAAATATGGAGGCTTACATAGATGACATGGTCATCAAAACCAAGGGCCGCGACCATACTCTTGACTTGGCCGAGACATTTGCCAACCTGCGCAAACACAACATGAAGCTGAACCCGAGTAAATGCGCTTTCGGGGTCCGAGCAGGGAAGTTTCTGGGATTCATGGTCAACCAGCGCGGCATAGAAGCCAACCCGGAGAAGATACAAGCCCTGCTCAACATGGAACAGCCCTATTGCATCAAGCACATCCAGCGGCTAAACGGCAGAATCATTGCCTTAGGCCGCTTCATTTCTGGCCACCGAAAAGTGCCTCCCTTTCTTCAAGGTTCTCGCGGCAACAAGGGCTTTGAGTGGAATACGATCGTGCCAAGGCCCTCGAGCGTGGAATATCTTGGCAAACCACCTCTCCTCGCCAGCCCCCATGCCCTGTGAGCCTTTATTTAGATCTAGCAGCCGACTGGGCCGTGGCCGCTGTTTTAGTTAGGGAGGAACTAGATATCCAAAAACCTGTGTACTATGTATCTAAGGCCCTCAGTCCTGTTGAGGGTCGTTATTTTAATGTTGAAAAATTAGCCTACTCGCTTGTCATAGCTGCCCGAAAATTAAGGGCTTATTTTTCTGCACACATAATCATAGTATACACGGATGCACCATCAAGCAAAGTCCGCACAAACCTCCGATACATCGTGCAGATTGCTCAACCGGTCGATCGAGCTCACCGAAGTTCCACATAGACTACTTGCCCAGCGAGCAATCAAAGCACAAGCATTGGCCGACTTCTTGGTTGAAACAAGCTTCACCCAAAGACGAGGAGCCTCCCGAGATCGCAAGCAGAGAGCCCGAGCAAAAGCAATTGCCACAACCCCGACCAAATTTACCGCTTGGGATCTTTACGTGGATGGGGCAGCGAGCAAAGTCGGGAGCGGAGCTGGCATCCTTCTCGTAGCTCCCGATGAAATCACAGAGTTCGAGTTAGCTCTCCGGTTCAAATTTCCTGCATCCAACAACGTTGCCGAGTATGAAGCAATGATTGCAGGGCTCGAGCTCGCAACAGACATGGGTGTAGAGGTCACAGTACTCGATTCACAGCCTAGTCGTGAACCAAGTCCGTGGGGAATACATGGTACATCACCCTACCCCGTTAAGCATCGCGAGCTAGTCAAGGAAATCTTGAAAATTTCAAGTTTTGGGAAATGATCGATTGACCGAAAGCGCACAACATGCGAGCAGACTACTTATCCAAGATCGCTGAGGATAATCTTGCTTTGCTAAATCCCTCAGTAATGATCGAGCATATGGAAACTCCCGCCATCGATAGACCTATAATTATGGACATCGAGCCAGCGGCCAGAAGTTGGATTGATGACTATAAGGATTACATCGAGCAGGGAGTTCTGCCCGCAGACAAGGTCAAGGCCACAACAGTCCGAAGCCAAGCCTGTCGGTACTCGGTAGTTGGGGGAATCTTATACAAGCGATCTAGGGTCAGACCTATGCTTCGCAAGGCACTCCCCGCAGCTAACCGAGGGTGTTTTGTATGAGGTACATGAGGGGAATGTGGCGGCCACCCCGCACAAGAGCTCTAGCAAAGTAGGTCCCGCGAAAGCAGATACTACCGATTACCCTTCGAAAGGACGCGAAAAGTATGCTCGCGAACGTGACAAGTGCCGAGATACGCGACATACCAAGGCTTCCATCCACTATGCAAACCCCGCCGCGCCCGACATGTGGGGAATCGATCCGATTGGCGCCCATTCCGCCGGCACAATACAAATATAAATACGCTGTAGTCACCATAGATTACTTCACGAAGTGGATTGAGGCAAAGCCTTTGGCCAAAATTTCGGAGGCGAATATCATCAAGTTTGTATACGACTGTGTATGGTGCGATTCGGCCTCCCTCGAGCAATCATATCCGACCATGGGACTCGCTTCTGACAAGTTCACAAAATGTGCTCGCTGGGCGTGAAGCACCGCAATCGCCCGTTGCTTACCCTCAAGGCAACGCTGCCAGCAGGCCGCAAACAAACAAGTTCTCGCACGCCTTAAGCGGAATTTAGAAGGGCGAGCAAAGTGGGCGTAAGAATTACACGGCCTGGGCGGTTAAACCATCGCTCGAGGACCAACCGGGAAACTCCCGCTCGCACTCACGGGTCGAGGCTATGATCCCTGTGGAAATGGCCTTGCCAAGCTACCGGTCTCACATTACAAATGAGCAAAACAATCAACTTGCCCTGCCATAGACTTAGACCTGCCGGAAGAAAGGAGGCCGGATGCACGACCGTAATGGTCAACTACAAACGTAGGGCAAAAGCTCACCATGATAAAAGAGTTCGAGGCGCAGCCTTCTCGCTGGGGATCTAGTACTCGAAAAATTGAAGTGACCGGCCATCTGGGCAGTGGGGAAAGCTGTCCCCTAATGGGAGGGCCTTTCCGAGTTACCGAATAATAAGGGAGGGCACTTACACACCTGCATCTGTAAGGAAAGAGACCAAGTATCCTTGGCATGCAGATCACCTCAAAAATATTATCCCTAGGTCGAGGAAACAAAAGGGCAAGACCTCGCCCCGTTGAGGGTCATCGATCATTTATCAATAAAAGGCAAGTTGTTGTCATATTTACCAATCTCGTAATTTTCAAAGTTATCGCTGAACCGTTATTCTCGCAATTATTTGTACTGTTTGACTAGATTCTCGCCGCCCAAAAAGCGCACGAGGCCATGCCCTGGCAAAAATTCTAAAATCCCTAGTATCCGTGGAATTCATCCTCTGTGGAGAGGTGCGGCCATGGTTCACATACTAGGATGCTCGCCTCGAGGCTTCAGAGTCCATTCTCGCAAGATAGCGATTAACTACCTCGGTTCCTATAGTGACCGAGCAACACCGTTAACCGCATATCTCAATACCTGAGATATACTAAAGAACCGCTTCAACTACCCACATCGAACAAAGGCCCCGCCTTGGGTTGTTGGTTGCCAATCTGAGAGTTGGGCCTCGCCCGCTGCGCCTTCTCCGAAGCACACTCACTCTAAGCTCGCCGCATCCAAGCATTCTCGCCGGCATTTGTTCTGTAACATCTCAATCTAAATAATAAGAATGCTTTGTTAGTCTTGTTATTTTTAATAATCACCCTTGGTTAAATTTATTCATGAATTTTTGCTCGAAATATTTTCTGGGGAGCACCGTCGCTTGTATTAACAAATGACAGGAAAAGCGGGCAAGTAAGAAAACAATTATCGAGCAAACAAACAGTTGAATCAAAAGCATACAAGGCATATAAGCACGGGTCAACAATAAGAGGACTCCATTATAGTCGAATGAGTTTGAAATTACAAAGAAATCAAAAGATAATGGCGCAAGCAGCCAAATAAAACCCTAAGCTTGTTCAAAGTGAGAGAGGGGAAGCTCTTGGCACCGGCTTGATATTGCATTCCGACATCGAAAGTTGAGCTCTCTATGGGCAGCCTCATCCTCGCCCGCTTGGCTTGAGACTGGCTTCAACCTCGCCGGTTTGCTTCAAAGTTTCGCCCTCGCATCCAACTCAGAATTACGGTGCGCATCGCCACTGGCCCACAAAGTGAGGAACCCAAGGTTCTGCCCGCATCAATATCGCCCTCAAGCGCCATGATGGCGAAGCTCATCCTTGGTATAGGGGACCACGCATGAAAAGGGCGAGCCGCTTCGAGAGGTGAGCACGTACCCCACTCGCCATGTCCTCATTCCTACTCCGCCATGGCCAGCAAGCATCCTTAATATATGATTAGTGCCATGGGCAAAGTAGGGAAGAATGGTCGCGTCCACAGCGAGCTCAAAATCTTTCGATTTCTTATAATTGTCAATTGCAGACTCTTCGGCCTTCTTCGACAGCCTCCTCAACGGCTTTCCCATCCTTCACTACCGCATTCTGGGATCTGCCTCAAGAGATCCCTTTGCTTGAGAATCGCGCCACTCGCTCGACTTTTCTCCAGGTCGCCTGTTCTTCTTAA
>CM028382.1:23150013-23283706 GCA_013146195.2 Codonopsis lanceolata | reverse complement strand
TAGAATCGGGTATAGTTCGGGACCCCGAATGAACACAATCGAAGAATCAAACCTTGTTTGGGGGTAGCTATGTGATTACTATTATCTTGGATGACATCAAACACCGGTCAGGTTCAAGACACTTAAGTCAGCGATTAGTAAGTCATCCCAATTGTATATCATAAGGAAAGGTTCAAAGCCCACCTATTCGACCTATTCTCGGTATCTTTGTATCATCTTCATATCATCAAACTTACATGATATCTCATTCAATGTGGGGATTGTTGGAAACTTGTTTTCAATGAGACTTGAATGAGGAAATCATGTAGGAAGCAAGGCTCTTTACAAAGGAGAATCCCATATTGGGAAAATAAAGGATTGAGCTCTATTTTATATAAAAAGAGTTTCGGTTGTTGATTGGTCCTTAGGGTCACTACATTTTTGTGTAGGAGGGAAGACCTAGCCAAGTGCATGTTTAAATACAGCGTGCCACATTGCGGCTCGGTTCGGCTTGGATTGGATGGATGGTTGGTTGGTCGGCTAGCCCCTTTCTTCTGATTTATTTAAAATAAGTACAACCTGGCGATTCAAAACAACATGTTCATCCCATTTGGCTCATTCGAAAAGTGTTTCCTCTAGAATTCAAGACGTCTCGAGACGGTGTTCGTGTTTTAAATTCAAGCGACATGTCCGTTCGCTAATAACGGGCAGTGTGCATTAGTTATTAACGAGCGCACCCACTTCCAAAAGACACCTCCTCCTATTTAAATAAACTAGGGATTTTAGAATTCAAAAATAATAGCTCCTTCTACTATCTCGTTTGAATTTCTCTACTGCTCTAAAACTCTTTATAACAGAGATACAACAACGTTTCGATTAAGTCGGTAATTGAAGTTGGAAGGAATTGGCTTCTTCAATTACGTAAGATTCATGATCTGGGAGACTCTTGGCATTATCCGTCCATTCCGATGCGGTGCCAATTTTGTCTTAAGGAAAGAGATCATTGATCTCGGTGGACCTTAATCAAATTTATCTTATAAGCAATCTTAGCGGAGCGTATATCACCAGATTAACATGCCATGTCGATAATACTCCATAAAATTTCAAATAAATTTAAAAAAAAAAAAGCATTATTAACTCAATTTCTCAAAAAGTGAGGCTATTCACACACTAGATATATTTCATACATATTATTGCAACATGTCATTGTGTAAAAATGACAATATACTCACTTATCTGATTACACTAAATACATTGCAAAAATGCTTCTACACCACACAATCTAATTACAATAATACTGATTGTATAAAAATGACAAAAAATACTACGACACAACTAAAAATTCTGAAGAGTATTTCTCGGAATAAAATAATATTTTGGTCCATGGACATGTCAAAAAAGAATAGTTTGGTCCTCGGGGTTTAAAACATATTAATGTGGTCCATCAACTCATTTTTTTGGATCAATTCCCCCTTCTAACTGTTACTGTTGCACTTTCCGTTCATTTTTACAATATGACTAAATTACCCTTACTAAAAAATTTCTTATGACTGACTTTTTAAAGTGCAAAATAGAAGGGTTAGTTATCAATTCAATAATTTAATCATCTTCATCTTCAACCTTTTAAAAACCTAAAATCCAAAGATCTGAAAAAGACATGGAAATTTGAGAAAAACTAACCTCCGTCCGAAATTAGACATGGAAACCCAAACTCTCGTTACAATCCATATCGATTGAACCCTAACCCAATTGAAAAAAGAGAGTAAAAAGATATCTCACTCTTTTTATATCTCTTTCTCAATCTATTCATGTATTTTCTCAATATATTACATTCAAAATTAGAGATCTGAAATGGAATTGAATGTGGATCAAAAAGAAATTTTAAATAAGATAAATTGATTACACAAAAACCCTATGCTTTTCTCGATCTTGGAACTTAACATGTTCACTTTCTCTATCATTCTACTATTTTTCTTCTTCTTCTCCAACCCATTTTCTGCTTTCAAGACCGGTGACTTTCTTTGGTAGCGGAAGGCCATTATACATATAATGGCAACGACTTCTTCTCCTCCATGGGAGTCCCAAGGGGGATACTGGATCAAGCCATGGTCTGAATTAGGACTACAACTGAGGTTGGGGTTTAAGTCATGAAAGTGGATGGGGTTATGGTTTGGGCTTGGGTCGGAGTCTAGTAATGGGTTTGGTAAGGGATCTAGTTATGGGTTTGGTTATGGAAGCAGTGCGGCTGCAGTGCGGCTTTGGCTCAGTTCTAGTTAAGTTGCGGGTCTAGTTACGGGTCAGGTGCAGGTGCAGTGCGGTGGCGGTGGAGCTCTTGGAGGAGGGTATGGTTATGGGCGGATTACGGTGGTTCGGATCATGGTAGTGGTGGTGGTGAAAGTGGCGACTCGGCAACCCCACCCGTCGATTGGATCACCAGCATAAAGAAGTTGGCTTTGAGAGGCATGTCTGCCTGTTTGGTATGTCCTAATGTGTGCCACTACGCTAGTAAAATATGTTGATATGAAATGAAATAATGAAAGATACTCGTGTATTTGTATCTGTAAGTCCAGTAGGCAACAATTAAGGCTAGAGGGGGGGGGTGAATAGCCTTTAAAAACTTTGAGGGTTTATTTGTAAAACTTGTAAAGTTAGTGGAACTTTTTGGTCGGTCAGTGAAAATTGGTCGGTAGGTGACACTTTGAAAAATGCCTTAAGTTGATGAAAGTTGGTCGGCTAAGCGACACAACAGCTTTTCAAAGTAGGTTGGTTTTCAAGTAGATCCTTGAATACATTGAAAAGAAAGCGAAAAACAATTTTCCTGAACAACTAAGCAAACAATTGTTGTTAACTGACCGACACTTAATTAGTTGAAAAACTTCTTAAGTGTTAAGTCAGTCTGCAAGAATATGAGTAATGGCTGACAAATCAGTTGAAGTGGTTCACAAATAAACTGCTACGTCCACTACCAAGTTGGTCAGACTTGGATTTTTGAAGTGCACTAATTTTATTAAAAATCTATTTGATCTCTAATGGATCAGTGTACAACAAAAGACCGGTGTTTGTGGAGAATGATTGAGAAACAATCAAACTTGTGAGACAAACTGACTGATTTCAAAAGATATGAAAAGGAATCACTCAATGTTTGCCTAAACAATAACTAGAAAGATGTATACAAGAAAGATTATCTAGTTATGGTTTTTAAGAAGACTAAAACATAGTGAATTTCTTGAAAGTATGAGGCTTCAGACTTCTGTGTATATATATGTATTCTTCAAGAATGCTTCCAGTGGGTATTTATAGATGATCTTCAAGAGTAACCCGTTAGGAACACATTTTGAATTTGAAAATGTGTTTGGCAGATACAAGATCACAAAAGATCATGTGAAAGAATATCTAGCAGAATATCTACCAAAAACATACAAGTAAGAAAGTGTCGATCAGTATTTGATCAACCAAATAAGGAAAGCAAGCTGACACTAAAAACGCTATGGTCAGTTGAGATGAATAACTGACAAATAATTTCAAGCTGACTAAAATAATGTTAAGTTCTTGACTGACAATCAAGTGGAATGATTTTAAGCAAATTTAATTTTATGCAAGATTCAACAGTATCTTATCTGGACAAAACTTGTTGGAACAATTCAAAATCATAGCAAATTCAACATTTATCTCAACGTAGAGGGCTAAATATATTCTCAAGGAAGCAACAATTGATTTCCATGTCTTTTTCAGATGTCTGGGTTTTAGGTTTTTAAAAGGTTGAAGATGAAGATGATTAAATTATTGAATCGACAACTAACTTCTTCTATTTTGCACTTCTTAAAAAATCAGCCATAAGAAACTTTTTAGTAAGGGTAATTTAGTCATATTGTAAAAAAAATGGATGAAAAGCGTACTTGATAACGATCGAAGGGGTAAATTGATCAAAAAAAAAAAAAGGAGTTGATGGACCACATTAATATGTTTTAAACCCCGATGACCAAACTATTCTTTTTGATAATGTCCAGGGACCAAAATATATATCAATCCTATTTCTCGTGTGAAATCGTCTTACGGATCATAATCCGTTAGACGTAGCCTACTTTCTCATAGCTCAACCCATAAACACATGTGGGTCGGGCCAGGGGGATCCGTCTTACATTTTTTTTTTTTTAAGAAACAGGGACGACACCCTGCACTATTTTATTAAAAACAAAAAGCATAACAAACATGAGGGGGACAACCAGCCTGGTCCTTATGAACGGGAGGACAAAGGAGCCTAACCTCGAGCAAAACCGATACAAAATATCAACTTTTTCTAAAAGTATACAAACCAAGTAAATCATGCCTAAAAGTTAAGAGAATTTGGCGGGGGAGCTGGTCTTCATGCAAATAAACCCTACTACTACGATGATTATAAGCCTCCGCCGCAAGAATATCAGCCACCTTATTTCTTTCCCTGAACACATGATGCAAATCCATATCAACGCTATATCTCCTGCAGTCCTCCAATTCATACCTGTAACGCCAAGGGAAAAGACTATCACCTCGAATACCCATCACTGCCACCTTAGAGTCCGTTTCCACAACAGCCGGAGAGAAACCGCGATCCACACAACTCTTGAGACCATATCGCAAAGCCTCTATCTCAGCATACATATTAGAACCTGGACCAAGAAAAATAGAGAAAGCCATTACCAAATTTCCTTCCCTATCTCTAACAATCCCTCCACAAGAACACTCTCCATTTGTGGAAGACCCATCTGTATTTAGTTTAAAGCCCCTTGAAGGCTTATCCCAACGCAGCCACTTACCTCTTTTAAAAGTAACAGAACAAATAGGAACCTTTAAAGACTCTAACTTCTGCTTGCCCAAAAACCCAATAGATGAAGACGGATGATATACACTGCTCAAATCCGAGATGCGAGAATGAATTCTTTGAAGAACAGCGGCAGCTCCCATGGGTTTAGAATCATAAACGGCACAACATCGGGCTTTCCAAATCTCTCAACAGCCAAAGACAAACACACCCAACTCGCAAGCCCCAATCTGATTCCGAATACTATGAGAGGACCAAGAGTTAAACAGCTGAATCAGAGTGCCATAACAAATCGGAACTTGAAGATCATGAGACATTTTATTCCAAACCTCCCTAGCTATCTCCGAGCCAAGAAACAGGTGAGATAAAGATTCAGAGGCAGGGTTTACAATGCAACATACACATTTCGAGACAATATTTATACCTTTAAATTTAAGCTGCTCATCAACCGGAAGAGCACCATGGAACAGCTTCCATATAAAACCACTAACTTTTGTAGGAATCCACGGCTGCCATATCTTCGACGCCCAAGGAACATGAGGACCCCTTGAACGAATAGCATCATAAAAAACTGAACTCTCAAAACTGCCTGAACTGGTGAGTTTGAAAACCAAACTATCTTTAATATGCGATTGAATGGAGACCCGCTTAATCTCCGCATGAAACTGAACAGGAATCAAAGGTAAAAATTCATCAATAACCGGCCAGGCATCTTTGACTCTCAACGTCGCATCTGTCGGCCTTGGACCCTCCAAAATCTCACCACACCAATTATCCGTCCAGAACGAAATATCACCCGACCCTATCACCCATTGCACGTTATCTTTGAGAAGCTCCATTTGGCACTTAACTGCCTTCCAGCCATTAGAAACTAGAGACTGATGATAACGATCTGGAGACATATATTTTGACTGAACAAAGTTTGCCCATAAACCATTTCCTTGAAGCGCCGACCAAGCCAGCTTTGCATGAAATGAAGCCATCACATGATCCAAACGACGAATCCCCAGCCCTCCTTCCGACACTGGCTTACAAATGGTGTCCCAAGCCACCAAATGAATACGCTTCTCACCCTTAGAACTCCATAAAAAGGAAGCAAAAGCCTTCTCAATCTGTTGAAGAATCGATTTTGGAACCTTAATGGCTGCCAAAGTGTATACTGGGATGCTACTGAGCACTGACTTAAGGAGGATTAGCTTGCCCCCAAACGACAGAAGTTTTGATTTCCAGCCATGAATTTTACTCATTACACGCCCGACCAAACCTTCAAAATAAATCCTCTTGGAACGACCTTGAAAAAGCGGCACCCCCAGGTATGTAAGCGGAAAGTCTTTATACATACAAACCGTCTTACATGAAATACTCGTAAGACTGTATTTTCTAAGTTTTGACCAATTCCAAATACGCCACCTCACCCCAATTTTTATACATGTTGAATCCTTCCCTCAATTCTCATTTTTCTTACTTCCTCTCCTCTACAAAATTTCTCTCAAACTGTAAACAACATCACATTGTTGAAAAATACCATACATGGAGCCTAAAGATGTCATCTAAACAAATAATGTAAGTATTCCTTCTAATTTCTCAGATTAAAAGTTCTTTATTCTTATTATTTTTTCAAAATATTTAGAGTGTTGCTCGTGTATTCTGTGCGATTATGGTGTTATGCACAAAAGTAGTGGTATGCAACCAACCTCAACTGTACATCATACCTTTATGCATCACATCATGAACATACGTTACTGCCTTCATGTATTACATAATGGCCACACATCACTGCTTTTGTCCATCACACCATAGTCGTACATCACTAGTTTTATGCATCGCTCCATGATTGCATATTATAGAATCACCATTTTGACATGTCGTTTTCTTATTTCAGGAATCAAACACATTCCCTGTTTTATAATGGTTATACTCCACTGGCAATAAAGACATTTCAGGATGCTACTACGAAGAGAAACTCTAAATAGGGAAACCGTTAAGGTTGTAAGAGACAAAGAGTCTCTGTGAGAGAAAATTAATAAAATATTCTTAACAGATACATTGGGCGGCATTCTGCAAGATGGACAAGTGTTATCTTCAAGTTGTAAATAATAGCCGTTGGACAACAGTTAGTTCTCTAATCTTTTGCCTATTTAAAAGAGCTTTGTCTTTGAACAATAACACAATACTCTTCCAGGGGCGGACACACGTGAAGGGCTTTGGTAGCATGTGCATGCACTTATGTTCTTATTCTTCTTGTAAATCGATTGGAAATTACTCGGTGACCCACCCAAATTCCAAATCACTGGTGTCCTTACTCCAATGCTCCCGTTACAGTAGAGAGAATGAAAGAATAAAAAAATAGAAAGGAGATAGGAAGAGGACCGAAGGTGAATGAGTCGGGAAAAGAAAGAGACTGAAAGAGGCCGAAGTACTCGCTGACGGACTGCCATCTACCGGAGTAGGGGCGGATGGGAGGACTAGGCAGGGGTGGACACTGGGACATGGGATATGAGTAGACGACGACGACACACGTCACGCACCGACTGTCAAGGATGCCTTGCTGTAGTCTGCATATTTGCAGATTTGCTATTCAAAGATTCATATTTTAGAATTGAGATTATCAATTTATCAAACATTTTAGGTAAACTTGAAACTCTCCCTTCTTTCTTTATTTTATTCAAATTAGAGCTTTTAATTTGGGGTTGAAATAGTTGATTTAAGGGATGAATTTGGGTAAGAAAACAAGTAAACAACCGTTGGAGTCACAATTAGGACTTTTTTTTAATTTAAATTGAATCTTGAGTTCTTGTTATAATATCCAAAATTAAGGATTTTTTATTTTGATAAATATTAATTTACATATTTACTTGGGGGTAAATTGTAATTATTTGTGAATTTGTGATGTTTGGGTTTGGGGATTTGTTTGGTTTAATAATTTTTGAGCTATTGCTACTTGTTTAAATTGTAATGTTTAGTTATAATTGTGAACCCAACGAAGAATTTTCATGGATTCGTCATTGTAATCTTCAACAATAACATTTACACAAATATACAAACTGCTTATATAGATCGAGCCTTAAATATAGAAAGAATATATAGTTAATACCTCTCATATTCAATATTCAGTAAAAAGATGAGAACCTCAATCAAAGCCAAGTTGTTCACAAAATATGCGAGAGCATCCAAGTCTACTAAAAATCAAAACTGCCAAAGAACTTAATATGTGCTTCTATCAAACTATCTATAGTCATTACAAAGAAGCTCAAACTCTTTGAGCTGCCAAGCTCAAATTCGACCTCTCGTGTCGACCACCCAAGCATACCACGTGCGAGGACTGCGAGCAAGACACGTGCGTAGCACGAGAGCACACTCTTCACAACATCATCCCCGTCTGCGAGGTCTGAGTATGCTGATAGTTGTACACATTGTACATGCCAACTACTTGGTGAGCATGCTCAGTGCAAAACAAGCATCATCCCTGACACGACCAGACCCCAAATCTCTATACGAAATCTGGGTCAAGCGTGTAATAACAAAACAAAACACACTAGTCCGAAATAAAACATGTGCAAAGCCCCAGCTAACAGTGGGCTAAATAAAAACCCGATTAACAAATTATTAATCACTAATATGATAATTTAAAAATACCACGACACCAAAGGCCGATAAGCAAAAGAACAAAATCAACAAGCCATTGCTCGGACTACACCAGGCTTTAAAGCCAACCAACACTACAATATCATATACAAGCACAATGTTACACGTCAGCAACAAATGAATAATACCATACGAAACACAAACCCAAGGAAGAGTTTACATAACTCTCCTATAAACTCATGTCCTCACAAAACACAAATACAACCTCCTCAAGTGCCACATACCAAAGACTATTGACGTCTAATAAATCTCGCCGACCTCACTGCGTACTTCCTGCCTGACTGGGATCTAAGGAAAACAAAAGGAACGAGGTGAGTGATAAACTCAGTAAGTTACTACGTGATCTATATGGCATCTTGTTATGCACATATAACCAATATATAATGCACAATACACCAAGTATAGCAATTCATATACTTGCGCACAATTCACGTTGATCATGCTATAATGCACGTTGACTCAACATAATATAAACATATAGTCAAGATGTAAATCAGTATCTAAGCTGAATCTGCAGGAGAGCTTTTGACTTGTCCTGCTATAAACAATGTAGCTGTGTTGATGAAGCAATACACATATATAACTGCACCAGAAATCCAGAAGAACACTGTAGATTTGTTGCTGTCGCGATACACATAATATATGTCTGAATTTGATAGTATCCAGAACTGAAAACCAAAGCCATGTTTGAACCCAATAGTATCCAGAAAACACTGATCTTGGGACTTAACCAGGAGTATCATTACCTCGAGTTTTACCCAAGAGTCTAGCTCCTAAGTGTCATACGAATTGCTCTAACAAAGAAGCTACATCCTCGCTACGACCAATAGTGAGGGAGAGACCCATGCAACGACCCGTAGCGATCACGAGATTTAACTCTCATAAAGACTACTATCGTCTCATTGTCGACACAACCACATATGCCAGTTGGACTCAATGCGATGCACAAGTAAATATTTACTTGCTAATAAACACAACCGTCGAGTCCCAAAAGAGGGGAGCTTAACACACGTAACAATCATGCTTATTTGCTTGTAAATAAACACTTAAGCATTTATTTGCTTACACATAAATACCAAGGTATGTAATATTTTACTTCTAATAAACTAAACTCAAGTATTCTCCCATTATCGTATGAATCGAGCATGTCACTAGTTATATTTTATTATCCATAAATCGACTCCGTTGAGTCACTCGTTTAATATTTATAAATTATGGGTATCACCGTGATTTGTAGGATTCATCCCAACACAATCTCACCAACGTTTTATTTGGCATAATAATGGTTTAAAACCATTTAACACATTGATCAATTTAAATTAATAATAATTCGTAACTGAATTATTTATACTCCATATTCAAAACAAATCATATGAGAGTATCTTATAGTTCATGTATATATGCTAATATTACATACGAAGGGAAGGGGATAGTAACTTACCTCTTTCGAAAAATATCGGTAAAAACACGTAATATTCGTGTATAAATGCAGCCCTCAACTCGTACAACGTCCTTGCGAAGTCGAAATTAAAAACATGTAATTTTCCGTTGATAAACCAAGCTTAAATGATTAAAAGTCCGAACTCTCTACTTGCACAGTATAAAGGAGAACAAAATGGAAGGAAACCGATGGTTGAACAAAACTTCTTATTCAACTTGGTCAATATACGTGAGTGAAGTGGGGCCAATAAAAGAGTGATGACCAATAAAAGAGTAAAGTGGGTCCAAAAATGGCCAAAGCCCAAAACAATCCAAATAATGTCCAAATACTTTCGGTCCACTTTAAAAGAGACTGATCTACAAGTCTAAAAATTACAAATAAGGTATGGTTAGAAAACTCTTGAAATCTAGTTTCTAACGCACCAAATGGATCAAAATACTGAGTTTTCTACACAAAATTACGACCAATTTACTATAGGCTGTTTCTGACCTACGGGAATATGCGAGTCAAACCAAAATCGAACTCGAACTCGTGTAAAGATACACAAAACTCATTCCAAATAAATTACAGGTTAGTCCCCAAAGTTCCATAGTCATCCAGGGATAAACCTAATGTCAAAATAATGCCAACTGAGTAAAACAGTAATAAACACGACCTGTACAAATTCGTATGATAACACGAAAAAATTACTATCTCATCATGGCTATAACTATACCAAGCCAAGGGTAATCACATAATACATGTTTAAACCAAATATATAATGTCTAAAACAAATCAGAAATTTCGTGGGTAGACCCCACCCACCATGTCAAATGGTCAAACTAAAGCAATATCAACTCAAAACTAACTAAACCAAAGTTCTCAAAATGGACTCAAAACATAATCAAACATAACCAAAGTCCTATCTTGGACTTTCAACACAAATAACACCCGCTCGAACCATCGTGATTAACAACAGACTCTCAGAATAACAAATACTCAGTCACAACACAAAACACATCTACAACACGATTGGACTCCAAAGGTGCTATCGTACACGTCCAACTCACGATATAACAATGTTCTGATTAGAACTCAAAACATAAGTCAAAATACTATTTGACTAACATGCTAACAATACAAGTTTAACACTAATTAACATATAATTAACACATAAATATCATAATATATGCAAGGAAATTCCCGGGCATTACAATCCCCCAGTGAAGTCCAAGTGTGCAGATAATTATGCACAACGAGCATGCCAACTACTCAGCGAGCATGTTACTTCCTCGACAAACATGCCAATTGCTCAGAAAGCATGCTACTTATTCAGCGAGCATGCCAACTACTCAGAGAGCATGCTACTTCCTCGATGAGCATGCTAATTGTTGAGCAAAGATGCTACCTGCTCAGAGAGCATGCCCACTACTCAGCATACCAACTACTCAACCACCATGCCCACTACTCAACGAGCATGATACTTCCTCGACGAGCATGCCAATTGCTCAGCACACATGCTCAACGAGCATGGTCACCATTTAACGAGCATGCCCATCGATCAGCGAGTATGTCAATTACGTAGCGAACATGTTACTTCCTCGACAAATATGTCAACTATTCAACCTCCTACTCGGGTGAAAGTGTAACGTTTTGAGAATACAGGGAACTAGTAGAGTGGAAACCGTATCCACGTCCCAAACGTGGACCAAGTGTTGCCTTGTGAATGACTTAATATACTCGGCAATTAAGGCCACTTACTCGATAGTTTCATACCCTTGGCTATATAAGCTCCATTTCAACATATAACAAGGTACACACATAATTATATTGATCTTAAACCCTGTCAAATTGTTTACCCAACTATGAGTTATACTAATTCTCACGTCGGAGGGCATTGAAAGGAAGGCCCTGCCTTAATCCAAGTGTTCTACCATTGTTGACAGGTTGCAAACTTAGTTAACTCTTAAAGCCCAAATATCCTACTTTGTATTCAAAGCCAGGCCAGCAGGTTGCTTGTAGATTTTTAGCCACATCACTCTTCTTGTTACCGTGTAAAGTGTTTTAGCTAGTTTGGTTGCCAATTAAAAAAGGAAAATTTGGGGTTTCCCTCTAATTGTCCTTGTCTTTTTTAGAACTATGGTGAATTATTGACTCATGATAGTCAGAGGGTTGCAAGGAAGTAAATGTAGGACCGGAGATTTGAACCACTTTAAATATCCGTATCAATTTCTCTATCCTTAAACTATTTACTTATTTTTGTTCATTATACTTAGTTGTTTGTTTGCATTTCATGCTTATACACTCTTCTAACAACTAAAATTTATCACATCAAACACCTAACTAGTCAGATTTACACAAAATAAGATCATAATTTTATTTTTAATACTTATCAATCACTTTGCTAACATAAAATTTGTTGTGCAAAATCTTTTGACCTACATAAATCTTAGAAAATATTGGATATTTTACTTAAAAAATAAAGAAATTAATTTACTTTAAGAAATATTATTTTCAAAAATCAATTCATTAATAACAATATCGTAGACATTAAATTGATTATTGGTTTCAATCAACTCAAGAGTTAAATTTTCAAATCAATTGTATAGGTAAACAAAAGGGTTTAAAATTTTATGATACTATATCACATTATGGTTTTACTATTGAATCAAATTTTACGAAGATATCATATAAATCTCACATATATATTTTTATTTCAATAACCAAATATCATATTTTCTCAAAGTTTGGTAGACAAAGAAACGTCCTTATGATAATAATTTTTGTTGTCGTGCATTATGATTTCAATCATAAGCTTAATTAATTTTTTTTTAAAAAATAAAAATAACAATAGAATAACTATGTTGTTTATTAGTGTTTTGAACTAAAAAAAATATTAAAATGTAATTAAAAAAGTAACTTTATTAGCCAACTTAATAAATATAAGAAATTAAGAGTGAGTTTTGTCAAAATATGTATTTATTTAATGTTATAACTAATGAAGTAATGGATAAGTACAAATGTGAAGAAAAAACCTCTCGATCCCTAAATTAATTTCTTAATACTTCATTCGTCCCAAAATTATTGTTACATTTGACCCGGTACATGAATTAAGAAAAAAACAATTGACTTGATTATTAATATTAGTTTGATGTGTAATTATTCTAAAAGCTCATGCGTATGTGACCTATAATGAAAGTATAATGAAAAAATAAGAGTAAAGTGATAAAGTGTTTTTCTAAAAAGAAAATTTTAAAATAAGATAATTATTTTGGGATAGACAAAAAGAGAAAACGAGGCAATCATTTTGAGACGGATGAAGTATAAGTACTCCCCCGTCTCAGATAAATATTTCCAGTGACCAAAACACAAGGATTAAGAAATATAATTAATGATGATTTATAAAAAATAAATTGTGACCATAATACTATTACACACTTTATCTCTTTCATTAATTATATACTTATTACACTCACTCTTTTTCTATAATGTGTAATAATGATAGGAAGAATAAAAAAGTTATACAATAAAAGTCTTTAGGAACATTAATTTGAATAATTCAAAATAAAAGTAGAAACATTTATCCGAGACGGAGGAAATTATTAAAAAAGAATTTCCCCATTTAAAAAGAAGCACTTTAACACGTTGACTAAAATGTGTGGTGGAAAAAAACTCTAAATGTATTAGTCACTTTGTAAACATAAAATTTGTACTGCAAAATCTATTAGCTTTGCCTTAGAAACACAAATATGATTATACGGTGTCGTTTGGTAATCAAGATTAAAATAATATATGATTGATAAGTCAAGTTGTCTAATATTTGGTATATAATAGGTGATTTGAACTAATATATAACACTAGTTACTTGGATAAAACCATTATACACACTATTAATATCAAATGAGAATATGATATTATTAGCGTCCTCATTAATAAAATTAAGTCTAACATTTTTTTATCTCAAACTACTCCCGATATATAAGTGATAATTAATAATGAGGACACTAATAATTTTTGTTATCTCTAATCTCTTGCACAAGTTCAAAGAATTTTTAAACATTGTCTTGGAACTTGTAATAATGACTAATTGGTCATTCTTTGAAAGCACAAATTAAATATGACTTTACATTTATCATGAGTTACTTGGTACATGATCAAAATAAATAAATTAAATAATAGCGAAAATAAGTTAATACTTCAAATCCGAAGTTCTAATTTCAATAACAACAACAAAAAAATCCTATCAATCGAATATTTTTTTTGAAACATGTGAAACAGAAAATTTATGAATTTTTTATGTGACTAAAACATCATAAGAAAAATCCAGATTTAAAATTATAATGATGAAATTAAACAAATAATTACATGCAAAATGTATGTTGGTTCACTTAAATCAATTATAAATCCATCTTTTCTTAGTTTTAAATAACGGTTATGATTTCCTTTTTATTCAAAAGTATTGTCCCTTTTCCAAACTTTTCTGTTTTTGAAAATTCTTTTACCAGTTTACTCGTACTATGTTTTCCTACTTTTATTATGACCAATGTACAAAGAATTTAATGAAAACTATAAGAATGAATTTATATTTAAGTAGTTTTCTCAAATATTAATTTTTCTTTATTCATATATTTTTAAAATTTTTCTTTATTAAAAAAATATGTATGTTGTTACTGTGTTTAATGCATAGTGTAAAACTAGTTAGTTTTAATATCACGTGCAAAGATATGAAATGTTGATTTGGAAACTACATAAAGTACTATAATACTTCATTTGTTCCAAAGTTATTATCTTGTTTATTTTTTTGTTCGTTCATTCCTAAATAATTGTTTTATTTGAAACTTTCTTTTTTAGGACAATATTATTACGACTTTACGTATTTTTACTTTTTTTTATCATATTTTAATTATGAACCATATATTGTGGGCTTTAAAGAAAATCACATATCAAACAAATATTAATAATAAAGTTAATTATTTTTCTTTAATCTGCCTATCGGGTCAAACAAACCAAAATTTTCGAGACAAAGGGAGTAGTTTTTTTTAAACAATTAATTCATTACATACCCAAAAAACAATTAATTACTCATCAAATGTCATTCCCAAAATTGGTCAAATTGATTAGATAATAAAAATATATCTGGTGAATTCTTTGGGCTAGTGGAAATTGGTTGACGCCTCATATTTACAATCTCATTAAAAAGTTTTTTTCTACATAAAAAAAGTGTAAATGCTTGGTGGCATTAATTTTTTTGCACATTTACATCTATGTTAGTGATAATTTTAATTTGACATTTTAATTGAGGATGTGAATACATCTTAATCAGCATTTCAATATATATTTTTTTTATTAAAGACTCTTCCAATAATCGTTTCTTTTATTTTTAAATTATTTGTGAAATTTGACTTTAGTAATGGGGCACACACCACATAAAATTACATCCACAATTGTATTTGAGAAGCCTTTTGCTATTGAATATAAATGAAGAAATAAAGTTGAGAGTATTAATTACCACAAATACACGTAATCAAATACAAGATTACATTAATGGTTGTCTTACACATTGTGGTTTGAAAATATATGGTGAATGGAAAAAAATTCTATAAATATGGGAATGCAAGACTTATAGTTCCATCGTCACAAATGGAAGCAATTTACCTCTACACCGCTCTCTCCCTCCTCTTAGTCATTCTTCTCAAATTGCTACAAGCAAGACGGCGCCGCCACCTCAACCTCCCACCAAGCCCATCACCGGCACTCCCATTTACTGGTCACATCCACTACTTCAAACAACCTCTCCACCGTACCTTCTACAATCTCGCCCAAAAAGCCGGTCAGATCTTCTCTCTCCAATTAGGCTCCCGCTTGGTTGTGGTGGTTTCATCCTCGTCCCTCGTTAAAGAATGCTTCACTATAAATGATATCACATGGTCCAACCGTCCTCGATTCATCGTAGGCAAATACATAGCCTACAACTACACCAGCATGGTCGCATCTCCCTACGGCGACCACTGGCGAAATCTCCGTCGCCTCAGCACACAAGAAATATTCTCCGTCGCCCGCCTCAACATTTCCACATCCGTTCGAAAGAGCGAAATCAACAGTTTATTACAACAACTTTACAAAAAATCACGTCATGAAACAGCAAAAGTAGAGTTGAAATCCAAGTTTTCGGAGCTGGCGATAAATATAATACTGAGAATTGTGGCAGGGAAGAGATATTACGGGGAAGATGTGGAGAACCCTGAAGAGGCGAAGAAATTTCGAAAAGTAACAGAAGAAGTATTTAGGGTTGGGGGTGCGTCTAATGTGGGAGATTTTCTGCCAATTTTGCGATGGGTTGGTTACAGTGGGGTTGAGAAGAATTTGATGAATCTGGGTCAGGAAGCGGATGCGCTGTGGCAAGGTCTAATTGACGATCTCCGCCATGGCCATGGGAGTAAGAGTCAAAATACAATGATCGACCATCTACTTTCTCTGCAACAGTCCGAACCCGAATACTATACTGATCAAATCATCAAAGGCCTCATAATGGTAATTTTACTTACTACTTTTATGTTGCAGCTTCTTTTATTTTATTTTTTATTTTTTCAGTTACATATAGACAGTACAAGAAGTAAACCTACGTTGTTTTGAGAAAAATCTTCGTTTCCTTAAAATTAAAAATATTAAGGGAATGAAAAGGAATAGATAAAAGTTAGGTAATTTTAACCACACCCTGATATCACTCTTTACACCATAGCTAGGTACTGCATTGTTTAGTATATTGTATAATATCTCAATACAATACATGAGATTTAAAGATATAAAATTAAGGTGTGGTTAGCCCCACTCTAATAGTAATTCATTTAAAGTAGGGTGAGGTTATTTTTATTATAATAATTACTCGGTTTGTTTTAGGAAAAAAATCCACTATTATATTTTGGGATCTTTGAATTAAGAGTTCATTTTAAAAAAATTAAGATATAAAAATACTTCTTTCGTTCGGGTAAAGAGTTTCTATTTGAAAGTTAATTTTTTTAAGAAATTAACTCTTTTAGTAGTCTATTAGTAATAAAATAACATGTTTATACTTTAATTTTTGAAAGTGGACTCTTAAGTGAAATATTTGGAATAGTGGAACAGATGGATTATCATTTTATTACTAATGAGCTACTAAAAGTATCATTTAAAAAAAATGATTTTTAAACATGAACTCTTTGCTCGGGACGAAGGGAATATTAATTAATAATTACTTTAAATCATTTTATGTTAGGACAAAAATAACCAAAAAAGTCACTCACTAGTATTCTAAATCATAGGATTTTACAAATTACATTAATATTACTTCACTTTAATTTAATTAAAAGGTAGCTAGTTTTATTTTTTTTATATTTCTATTTAAAATTACACCTAATCTTTTCTAATGTAATATATTAATATCATATAAGATAATTATGGTAGTTATATTAAATTAATAAATTTTATATTTTATTAAAATTACGAGCTTGGACTTGCGATATTTCTACAAACTTTAGTGTTAGTGCTGTTAGATTAACTTTACTTATATATTTACATAATGACATAAACATTCCAAATCATCATCAACTTAATCATCAAACGACTTTAACAATATAACTTGAAATGATACCACCACTCGAGCTCGTAATACCATTTGCCTCATAGTTATTGTAGTTATCCTATATAAATTATGATATTAGGGGAATTAATAATGAACGATATAATTGATCTAGAGTAACAACATAAGAAACTGTAATAAGTTCAATGCAAATCTAACTATAGATATTAGATAGTTAGATGCTCCCTATACGGCTATACTCACCTATTTTCTGTTTGAGTATGTTTCTATGAAAAGGTTGTTTGATAACGAACAAATTGTATAACTTGTTTTGACTTATTACGTCAAACATAATGTACACAAACTAATACGGTCTTATGGTTATTTTGTAATACAAATTATCTTTACTTTATCCACTGTGTGTTGGTGGGTTGAGCCGTGAGAAAATGATGCTCTATCTTACGAATTAAAATCGTAAGACCGTTTTACAAGAAACTTACTCAATTTAAAATTATTTCGAATATTATATAGACTTCTAAATTAGAGGTTTTTTTATTTGAAAATTCTAATGAATGGAAAATATTATTTTGATTTTTTTTTTCCAAATGTTCTAAAGTTTGGTAGTTAAGAATCAATCATAACCCAAAGTGTTGACCCAATGGCTTAACCAATAACCACCACTTAGTTCCTATGTACAGCGATTCAGTTTGCGATATAAAATCCCTTGGTTTAGCGGCGGACGCAGTATACCAGAAGCGTTAGACCCAATGTGGAATAGAGGCACTTAATGAAATACCCAAAAAAAAAAAAAAAAAGTCTGAGGACCCAATGTGGTATGGAAACAACTTGTCAAGTCCAAAAAGAAGAAAAAAAAAACCCGTAAATTAAAGAATTATTCGATTATTTAAAAGGTAAGTGACCACCCTCCTAATAAAAATGATATCTGATCAGTTTGAGTTGTGTAAGTCATTTTACTGATATTGAGGCTCCTTTCTTGTCATATGTATACAGAACATGGTTACAGCGGGAACTGAAACATCAGCAGAGACTATGGAATGGGCAATGACACTTCTACTTAATCATCCTGAGGCATTGAAGAAGGCTAGAACCGAATTGGATACCATTGTGGGAACCGATCGCTTAGTCGAAGAATCAGACTTACCCGAATTGCCTTATCTTAAGAACATCGTCTCAGAGACTCTTCGGTTGTGCCCAGCATCGCCATCGTTTATACGTGAGTCATCCAGTGATTGTTCGCTAGGGGGATATCACGTGCCCCGTGGTACTATCCTAGTGGTTAACACATGGGCTATTCAGAGGGACCCAACAGTGTGGGACGAGCCAACAAGGTTTAAACCGGAGAGGTTTGAAGGTAGGGAAGTAGAAGCCCATATGTTGGTGCCATTTGGGATGGGAAGAAGGTCTTGTCCGGGAGGCCCATTGGCTCATAGGGTGGTGCCATTGACATTAGGGTCACTGATTCAGTGCTTTGAATGGGATCGCATTAGTGATGCAGAAATTGACATGACTGAGGGAAGAAGTGGGCTTAGCATGCCAAAAGCCCAGCCACTGGAAGCTGCTTGTAGACCTCGCGACATCACCCGTAAACTTATCTCCGATCTCTAAAAACAACGTCATAGAAAGTTGTTTGCTGATGCTGATCAAGGATGCATGGCTTGGCCTTCTAGTTAATTAGTTGGAGTTTTTGTTTTAATGTTGTGTTTTTCAATTCAAACTTTCGTTTTCATATTTGCAGGAAACCTTTATAGAGTCCTGCTAAGGAAGTTCCTGTCCCGCTTGTTAAGAATCAAAAGGATTAATATATATTTTGGTCCTTGAAATTCACCTTTCTTCCTATAAAAGTCATAAATGTTTTTCATTTTCTATATTAATCTGTGAACTTTACTTGACATATTAGTTCCTCACGCCGTTATCTCAAACAGAATCATTTTAAAAAAATTAAAATGATTAAATTGCTCTTAGTTGAAGCTTGAGTGGAATGCCTATATGGAATATATTCGGGCTGAAAGAATAATAATCTTTCCCTCCGTGATATATACTCATTTATTTATCTCTTCCTCTCTCCCTTCCATACATGGGACCTACTACATTTTCTATCATCCCTTTTCTCTTTTTTTAAAACTTTTTACAGGCACAAAATAATTCAAGTTATTATTTAATATATATGTCCTGAGTAGGCCGTTTCTGACATTTCAAAGGCCCGGGGCAAAATAATGAATAAGGGCCCCAAACTCGATTGCTTGCTGGAATGCTGCACCAACATATAAGAAATAATTTGTAAATTTCTAATCTATTATCTACTTAAACAATTTTTAGACTATGTGATTTTGAAAAGAAATTATGGATCAACAACAAAATTAATTTACAAGCCCTAAAAACCTTAAACCAAAAGAAATATGAGTTTGAACATTTGAGGGTTTAGGGTCTGAATGTCTGATTTGTCTGAAGCAGAGAAAGACCTGAAGAAGGGAAAAATTTTGAAAATTGAAATTGAAATAAGGAAAATTGGACGAGTACCTGCATGATCAGTCCTTCACCGATGCCGACGGCTTTGAGTTCGTGGATGAGGAGCGGCAGAGTGACTAAGTGAGTGAGACTGTGAGAGTTTTTCTTGCTTTGAGCCTTTGAAATCGAACTGAAGCAAAGCCTGAAGGTGGAGTGGAAATTAATCTGGCGGCCATAGATGCATAGGGAAGAATGAAGAGTGAATCTCGAGGTCGAGGGCCGCCGTTGATCGTTCCATCTCCTTGATCCTTTTGTCCGACTGTCCCGCTGCCCTTCCGTCTAATAGTCTGCCGGCATCACCAAATCAAGCTTCTTCTTCCGTTTCTTGTTTCCAGACAATTTCCATATTCCCTATTTATATTTATTAATATTATATTTATATATTATATATATATACTATACATATAAATAAAATTTGGGCCCCTCCTTTTTTTGGGCCCTAGGCGGTCGCCCCTTTGGCCTATGCTCAGGGACGCCCTATGAGTAGCTAGGACATATCATGTACGAGAGGATATATCTGGAATAGAACTACAAGTTTCATTTATGTTTGAGACTGACTCACACAATTTAATGATGAGTTTTGATTTGAGTTTGGTGATTTGTTGATTATGAACTGCATGCTGGAATATCTTGTTTCATTTCTGCAAGTTTAACTTTTGCAGTAACCTCAAGTTACCTATTTCCATGGCCACCTGTGAACATGGAGACATGTAGAGTCGTGGAGGTTGTTCAAGAAACTCTCACAGCTGGCAGTTTCACCCTGGGCATATATCAGAGATTTTAATGAAATTCTTAGACAAGATGAGAAGTTGGATGCATCTCTTAGAGCGAATTGGCAAATGCAAATTTTTGAGAAGCACTTGATTCTTGTGGTTTACAAGATTTAGATTTTGAAGGCTATAGTTTTACCTGGTTGTGGAATCGGGTTCAGCCGGCCTCATACTGTGTGTAAATCTAACTTGGCAAAACTCAATTTCAGAATGCAATGGTCAGGCACATCAACTCACATGCATCAGATCATTTAGCAATTCTTTTATGACTGGAGGAGGATTTTAATCAGAAGATTCAGAACAACCCTTGGCGCATGAGACATTTCCATTTCAAAGCCATGTGGGTAAGAAAGGACGAATGTGAGAAGATCATTGAGAGGGAATGGAACAAGACAGATTGTATGAATGGGGCGCAAGGTCTTTGCACAGAATTAAGGATTGTAGAGTGGGGCTCTTCAATTGAAAGAAGAATGCAATGGGCAATGTTCAAGCTCTGGTACGTCAATTAATTGTAGAGTAATATTAATGCACTGGACCCATCTCTGAAGAAGCAAGAGCTCAAGAAAAATACCAGTAATCAGGTGAATAAAATCATAATATGGAAGAAGTTTTTTGGAGACAAAAATACCTAAGTTTTTTTCATGCAAGAGCATCCCAAAGAAAGAAAGACTATTTTTGTTTATACTCTCAAGAATGGACAGGGAGCATGGTGTAGTAACGAAATGGGGAAGGAAGAAAGTCAAGAAACAATATATAGTGGGTTATTTTCAAGAATTATTATCCTCGTCTCGACCCTGAGAAACCGATCTGTGAAATGTTGCTGAAGTAGAACATCGAGTTTCAAAGGGCACGAACACACAGCTCCTCCATGAATTCAGAGCTGATGAGGTAACTTATGTACTTTGTACTATGTTGATTGATAAATAATAGATTATATATCTGGGAGGGAAGATTATTATCCTTCCGGACCTACTTAGGCATCCCACTCAGTTTTAAGTGAGAGCAATTTAATCATTTTATTTTTTGAAGAATTCTGTTTGAGACAACGATTTGAGGGACTAATATGTCAGTTAAAGTAAAGTCCACAGACCAATATAAAAATGAAAAACTTCTATCACCTTTATGGGAAGAAATATGAAGTTCAGGGACCAAAATATGTATTAATCCGAAACAAAATTATCAAAAATGTATTCATATGGGGAGCAAATTTTAATGGATTTAATTTTGATATATTGTGGAATGTCTAGAAAATTTAAGTCGTATAAGTGTTAATAATATACATTTTGGCTTGACTCAAACATTTTTTGTTATACGCAATTGATATTCCTTAATTAATAAATTATTTAAACATTTACTTACTCCTAATAAAAGGTAGTACTAGTATTTAACAAGTTTCATAATTTTCAGTAGATGCTCGTAATGTCCGCTTAAGATATACTCCCTTCGTTTCGCACAAAAGCCCCGTTTGAATGTCAATTTTTTTAAAGAAAATTACATGTTTAGTAGTCTATTAGTAATAAATGACACTTTTATGCCTTCATTTTTTAAAATGAATTCTTTAAATAAAATATCTCAAAATAAAATAAAATAATAGATTTTTTGCACAAAACGAAAAAGTATGTTAGTAAAATCTATTAATTAATTTGGTGAAGCCTTTTTCACAATAGTTTTTGATTATCCACTACATTACTAATAATTACATTAAATAAATACACGTTTTGACAAAATTATCTCCTTAATTAATTGTCCATATTAAGTTGATTAAAAAAGTTATTTTTTAATTATCTTCCAAAACTATTTTCTGATTCAAAACACACACACACACACACACACACACACACACACACACACATATATATATATATATATATATATATATATATATATATATATATATATATTCTTTTTTCTACTTTCATTTTAAAAAAAATGTGTAATCAAATTTTGATTAAATAGTCAAATCATATTGTTATATAGTATCGTACGGTTTTAGTATTAAATTTTCCTACCAATAACAACTTATTTAAAATTTTATATTTTAAATTGATTAAAATGGTAAGAAATTCAATACCTACCATATCACAATTAATGAACATATGTAGCTAATACATCATGTGCAATATCTATACATATATAAAAGGAGAGAAATAAATAATGAAATATCCCGTCAAAAGTGATTTTCCAAATTTAGAAACATTTATAATTTATATAGTTATTATATTTTTTTGAAAATTGAAATGAAAATCAATTAATGAAGTTGACAACAACTCTTCAAATTCAAATGACTTTACAAATATCTTTAGTGCATTTAATGTGAACAAATTATATAGCATTTAATATAGTTCAATATGATTTACAAAATGACAAGAAATACAATATCAAAATAATATCAAATATTGAATAATTTATTCTATATCCGATTTCACATTTCTTTTTTTTTAAATTTAATATTTTTTTACATTTGTAATTGGCATATTGGCTTCTAAATCTTCACCACGGTAATATAAACTCCCAGAAATAAGATTAAATGATGAAACAGTCGATTTAATATAAATTATTTGCCACCATTATTAATAAAAATCTTGACAAATAATTACAATACAACATTATTCAAACCAGTTTAAAACCATAAATCAAAGTAACATAGTTACTTCCCATCACTAATGAATTAATTAATGGTTTAGTAAAGAAATATTTTTAGTAAACATCCAAAATAACGATAATATTTTTTTCGTTTAGTAAAAAACGAATTATCATTACCTCATGAAAGCTTTAATATTTTAACTAACTTTATTTAAAAATTATTCATCGATGTAACTAGAAATATAAAAGATGGATGTCAGATAAATTTGTTAATAGACAAAAACAAATTAGTAAAAGAACACATGCATTAAATTAATGTTTATCCAAAGAGTATATAAAATGATTATCACCCATAGTTATTTGCAACGGTATGAAGTGTATAATCTAAATGCAGTAAATATTTTGAAACAAATCATTTTGTTTAGATGTTTTGAAGCTTAATTTAAGAGTAATATGAGTAGTTTTATGAAAAGTTTAATTCTTCTTCATTCTTATAAATTTTAGATTCTTATAGTTCTAAAATTTAAAGATTTTTAGAATCAGTTTGTTGTTCGAGGTGCTTAGGTATTTTCATTATTCTAAAAAATTGTTTTCTATAATTTATAACAAGTTTATATATCAAATATATCAATAAAGTATATAACATTCAGATTTCAAATAATTTACTCCATACAACAATAATTATGACATATTATGAAATTTACAGACAATTTCATATAAATTAGTAAATAGAAAAGACAAATTAGTAACCGAGTATCTACAATAAATTTACTCTTAACATTTACTTGCCACCGATAATGGTAGTAGTCTAGAAAAATAATTATTGTATAAAGTATCAGCATATGCACTACTCCTATTGCCATTCAAATATTTAGTGTTTAACCGTCGAATACTTATAAAAATTCAAGCAATTTTATATGTGAAATCTATAGATCGGACATAGGCTAAGGTTAGATTGAACAAATAATTGACAAATTTATAAGAAAATAAATATATATCTGACCCAAGGGGTGGGAGAGATGGCAAGACTAGGGGCCACACTTACATATATATGTCTAGCCAACATGTTTAAAAATCCAGATCTAATATATGCAAAAAATAAAAATAACCTAAATTAACAAATAAAAATCTTAGTATATTTGTCGAGCCTACATATTTAAAATTCAGGTCTAATATTTGCAAAAAACTTTAACCTATTAAAGTTAGTTTACTAAATATATATATTTATTCAACTTAATCGGTAATAGGCCAAGGTTAATTTAAACTTTAATTTTACAAATATTTACAAACATATACAGATCTAGGATGTTTTTCTCCATTTTCATCAGATCTGAAGTCAAAAAGTGCATAACTGATGTTTATTTTTCCATTTTTGTCAAAATTAAATTTATAAAACAAATGTCCAACATAAAAAGTTGGGATCAGATTTTTTTTATCCATTTTGAAAAACAAATTGGAAAAAAAAATCATATGCTTAAAATTTTCTCAGATATGATAGATCTAAGTTTCTATTTTTATAAACTGTTTTTTAAAGTAAAGATGCATATTGATATGCAATTGGATATAATTAATTATCTATAAGATCTGTATATTTTCCATACTTAGTTAAATTAAACTCTTAATTTTTTTAATAATAATCGAAATTCAAATTTGTATCATACAAATTTCTCTCAAAATTTTATTAAAAAAAATTTAATCTAAGAAACCTATATGTGAAATTATTTGAAGGTATTCAATGTTAGGACTTCTCCAAGGCACACTAAAAATCTAGACTCAATAACTTTTGTTATTGAATAGTTGTATAAAAATTATGTTGTATAATATGTTATTCATAATATTTTTGTGTTGGAGGTTCTGTTTAAAGTCTGTTATCAACTCTCTGAGTTATAGGACTTCTCCAAGGCACTAAAAATCTAGACTCAATAAGTACTTTTGTTATTGAATAGTTGTATAAAAATTATGTTGTATAATATGTTATTCTTAATATTTTTGTGTTGGAGGTTTTGTTTAGAGTCTGTTATTTCGACTTCAATTTTTTTATTAGATAAAACAAACAATTTGATATTTGACTATTTAATATTTATTTATATATATAACATAAGCATTTGTGCTTTTTTAAGGTTATTTGAAAATTACCAATCCAATATTTAAATGTAATTTTTTGTGGTGCTTTTATTTAGTAGCAAGAAAGATTATCTCACTGTTTTAATATTAGCAATTCAAAGTACAATGTCGTATGCAAGGATAAATACAACTTCATGCTTAATTTAAAACCACCCCTTATAGAATTAAAAGTACTAATCGTACGTTTTCAATGATAAATATTATATATAAACAAGTATTCCAAAATTTATAATATTTTTTTCAAATATATGTGTTTGATGGAGATTTTTGATAGATATTGCATGTGATTCCAAAAGGAAGTACACAAGACATAGTTAATCCCACTATTAATTCATTGTATTTGTGGAGAGATTCACCTGTATTGAGGTTGACAACGAATATGAGATACAAATTATGAGACCAACGAGAGTTCCAAATAATTGAAACTTTTTGTTGATTGGATTGCGAAGATTGGCGATGGTAAAGTTGGTGAACCAAATGATAATTGTGCTTGTGTTGATATTCTCAATCAACTGCTCCTTAAGGAATTCAACGATCCAATCTCTCCAATTGTACAAAGCACATATCCTTTATTTAGAAGCAGTCTCGATGATTCATCATTTTTGGAAAAGAGTTATTCTAGATTTGATTCTTGATGTGGTTAATTCAATATATGATTACATGGTATTGAAGAACAATTCAAAATGAAGATTGTTTTTGAGCTAGATTTTTCGTGTCATTTTGATAGAAACGTTGATCTTTTGAACGATATAGATATTAAAGTTTTAAATGGAATTTCATGTTCTGGAATCTTAAATCATGAGTTGAATTTGAAGGTTGAAACTTCATTAATGTTGCTTCGTAATATTGACCATTTCCTTGGGTTATTTATTAGCACACGATTAATTATTACAAGGTTAAGAAATCATGTTTTATAAGGTCGAGTTCTTTCAAATGGTTATTCTGGTGGTACTGTTTTATTTCAAAAATATCACTCACACCATCTCTTCATTGAATCCCATCCAAATTTTAAAGTTGACACCATCTGATCATTGAATTCCATCCAAATTTTAAAGAAGACAGTTTACTGATGGTGTCTTACGAAATGTCTATAAATAAAAGTGTCTAGCGTCAGACTTCTTTTGAAAAACCCTATTTTTAGTCATGATCAGTATGTCGCTTTGTCTATAGTTACTAATCTTAAGGGTCTTTGAATTTTTTATGTGATAGTAATAGTTATAATAATCGTACATTTTAAACGAAAAATGTTGTATATAAAAAAGTATTTTAAAATTTATAATAATTTTTTTAAAATTTATGTGATTTTCTTTGATTATACTGTTTATCATTATTTATTTATTTTGTTTATATTAAACTTTTTAATTGTATATTATTCAACTTTTGATTGAGTATATGATTTTACACTCAAGTGCAAATCGTGTAACGCACGGTTGCATCACTAGTACTTAATATAGAAACGTTTGATTGGGATTTAGGCAAAAACTTGTGTAGGACGAAATTTGATAAGACGGAATTTGATAAGATGAAATTTGATAAGACGGATCGTAAAACGGAACTCAATTTAGGAATTTATGGGTCATAATAAATAAAATATGCTACTAATTATCACAAAAATGACCTAGATGAGTTGGTGAATTGCCTGATGGCCGACTAAGATATCTATTTTGCTCCGGTGTCCCTCGTTTTCCAACTGGCGAAAATTTCTTCCTCCCTAACCTTTGCAATTTAATCCTCTGTCAGCTCCGTTAGCCCCATGTTAACTTCATTTGCCTTATGATGCTTGACGGATACTAACGAATTTTGACGAAACGCTAAGTGACACATTTAAAAGGCAAAAGTGACACTTTTTAAGTTCAAAAGTGACACCTTTTAAGTTTAAAAGTGACACCATCAAGGGAAAAAATATTACTCCATCCGTTCAGGGTAAAGAATTTTCGTTTGAAAGTCAAACTTTTTAATATAATGACATTTTTTAGTAGTCTATTAATAATAAAATAAGATTTTTATACCTTAATTTTTGAAAGTAGACTCTTTAAGTGAAACATCCCAAAATGGAATAGTAATACCCCCATCCCACATCGAGTAGGTGTGGGAATTGTGTGTAATTTATAAGGTGGTCACACTCTATTTCTGGGCACCAACATCATCCATGGACTTTTGGATCGACTTGTGGTGGGCCTGATGATACAAGATGATGCGTGCTCAATGAGCCAATGTGTGGGCTACGCGTAACAAATCGGGCTTTCGAGCTCGGGGCATTACAAATGATATCAGAGCGGGTCCCGATCGGAAATGTGAGAATAAAGTGTTGTGCGGGCCAAAGTGCTACACCGCAGAAGGTGGGTCCATATCGTTCGAGGTATGGTTCGGCCTTGACGAGGACGTCAAGGATTTAAGTAGGGGAGATTGTAATACCCCATCCCACATCGTGTAGGTGTGAGAATTATGTACAATTTATAAGGTGGCTACACTCTACTTCTGTGCACCAACATCATCCATCATCCATGGACTTTTAGGTCGGCTTGTGGTGGGTTTGATGACACAAAGTGTTGCGTGCTTAGTGGGCCAGTATGTGGGCTTTACGCGTAGTGGACCGAGCTTTCTGGCTCGGGGCGTTACAGGAATAGTGGACACTTTGTCGGGAATAGAGAGTATTATTTTCATTAAAATGCAAAGTGACATTTATAGGACCAAAAGTGACACTTTTAATGATAAAAAGTGATATATTTGATACTAAAAAGTGACACTTTTAAGGTCAATAATGACAATTTTTATTTATAAAGTAAAATGACACTTCTAGGGTAAAAAGTAACACATTTAATGCTAAAAAGTGACACTTTGATGTCAGACGTAATAGTTTTCATTTATAAAAAGTGAGACACTTTTCAAAGTAAAAGTAACACATTTAAGGCTAAAATAACATATTTAAGCCCAAAAAGTAACACTTCTTTAGGAAAAAAATGATAATTTTCATTAGAAATACAAAGTGACACTTCTAGGGCAAAAGGGACACATATTGTACAACAAAGTGAAACTGTTAATAGTAAAAAGTGATACTCTGCACATATAAAAATGAGGGGTGACACTGTAATTTTCAAAAACTAAGGGATTGTATTGAAATTTTTGAAATTTGATCCATTTAACCTGGATAGATCCGTCTTATGGATAAGGATCCGTAAGATCATCTTACAGGAGACCACTTCCTTTACTTAAAAGAAAAAAAAAGTGTAAGATGGTCTTACGGATCATAATCTGTAAAACAGAGTTATCCATGTTAAATGTGTCAAAATTTAGAAATCTAAGTGTCATTGTAGACACCCCAATTTCGTACCCCTGGTATGTGACATGACATGAAATATCAAGACCTGTTAAAACTTAACAAATGTCAAGTTACATGGTTTAAAAATGCAAAAGGAAAAGCAGGATGCGTAAAACAGTGAAATGTAGGGGCCAGAGTGTCAAAAAGGACCCCAAAAAGGAGCCAAGGCCCCACCCACATACACAGTGGGCGCGGCGTCCAGACCCCCAACGGGTGGTGCCCAATAGTGCTCAGTTTACTTTACTGTAGCACTTTGCCTCCGGTACGATCTCTCAAACGCACTGTACAAGCTGATGAAGGACAAAAGAAAGAAAATTAATGACGAAGGAGTCCCTTCTCCATCCTATAAATAGAGGCCTTCGGTAGTTAGAAATCACACCGTGAACTTCACACTCATCGCACACACTTCACAAATTGCTGAGAGTTTACGCAGATAGTGATCGTCGTGAGAGATATCCCTCTTTTAAGCCTCAAAGCTCCATCAAATCTCCTCCAAACTTAAATCCAACCGGTCAAAGTGAACCTTAGCCTCCCAACTAGGATTCCGCCCTATTTCCCCGGTCCGAAAATCTAAAAAAGAGCAGTTACTACGCCCGAATCCATAGGCCAAATCTACCAGATGCAAGCAGTTGCTTTGCCCGATTTCTACTAGAAGCAAGCAAACAACAACAACAAAAATGAAGCAGTTGCTCCACCCGTTTCCCGGTGCCAGAAAGCAACTTTCGGAAGCAGTTACTTTGTCCGAATCTCCACAACAACAAAAGACCCCCTATCTCGGAAGGACAGAGCGAGCACATCCTACGCTCTTAAAGGTAAGCCTTTAAGAGGTTTTATAAAAAGTGCTATTTTCAACCAGCTCGATGTAAAAAATATAAGCAGTTATGTTGCTCGGATTTCTATAGAAAATAGCACTAAAAAGAGTCATTATTATGACTAAATATTTATAAATGTATTTGTAATTACTAGGAAGGAACCCCTTTTTACAAACTCTGGTTATTTTTGGTTTTTCTTTATTTCTCCTTAAGATAAAGATGGCAACTCTGTTACAACATTTTGGATCACAGTGAGGCCCGCAACATCCATTTTTTTTGCACTTTTCTCGTTTTCCCCTAAACAAGGGAAGATGAGAATGAAAAGGGTGATGCACTTTTTGTATCTTGTTTTTTCCTAAATAAGGGAGGATGAGACACGAAAATCCAAAGCACTCATAGTGACCCAGAATGAACCCAAGTCCACAGTGAGGCAGGCGTGTTCCCACGCACCTTCGCAGCATCCTTTTTTTTTTTTTTTGCACTTTTCTGTTTTTCCCTAAATAAGGGAAGATGTGGATGAAAAAGGTGATGCATTTTCTGTATCTTGTTTTCCCCTAAATAAGGGAGGATGAGATATGGAAAAATCCAAAGCACTCATAGTGGACTAAAGCACACTCAGTGACCGAAGCGTATTCAACGCGCTTTTGATAACACTCTTTTTGCACTTTTAATTTCGTTTTCCCATAAACAAGGGAAGATTGAATGAAAAGAGTGATGTCTTTCCCGAGTCTCGTGTTCCCCTAAAAAAGGGAGCGCGCGATCCGGGGATCATATCCCGGGGCACTCACAGTGGCGACTCTATTGGGGACGTCGTTTTTATTTTAAAGAAAATAAAAATGGAGGGCTAGACTCATTTTCAAAAAAATAATAATAAGTTTTCTTTAGTTTTTGGCTAAAATATGCTTATTATATTTCTTTGGCATTTTAAATATTGCATTTTTATATACTCTGTATATATATTTGTGCATAACCGTTCACTTGCAACAGTTTCGTTCCGGGTACCGTTACGAATATATAAAAAAAACATAAAAAATAAAGATTTTCGGGCAGTATAACAAAAGGGCTGAGGCTTTATTTTATTATTGCTTTATTTCTGCTTTATATTATTATTCTGCTTGTTTTATTTTTATCACTCAAAATATGTAAATATTATTTCATTATGTCATTTTATTTTGGGGAATAGGACCGATATGTAATTAATAGGAATATATAGATTCCCCACTTTTCTTTCTATTTCTTGATCTGAATGGTTGTTTTTCACGCTCAAACTAAATAAGTCGAGAAAATCCACAAAGAACAGCAAGACATGTCATATCTGTTTTATTTACTGCTTTATATCTGGGAAAAAAACAACTTTACTGCTTTTTAGATGCCGCACACGCACGTAGAAATATTCCGAACTACTACCCTACACCATGTCCAACCTACCCCCTGCATTAGCCAACGTTAATTGAATATAGTTTCTCAGACACTTCATCGATCGATCAGTTTTTATATCTTTAAATTATCGACCAATCCCTGTTGCAAAAAAAAAAAAAAAAAAAAAAAAAGAGACATGAATAAAAATTCGCACAGGGGCTGACCAATGACTTTCTGATATTCGATCTAGACCATTTTGAATGGTGGATCCTGGAAAGAGTATAGACCCTTCGCCTGAGATTAGTCCGATCTTGAGGAGTCAAAAGGCAGGTGGAATACGAGGTTCCTATACTCTGGAGAAAGAATCCACTGTTCCAAGAATAGTCCTAAGACCGTCAAAACAAAGCGGGTGCTTGTCCGATCAATTGTAGGGAAAATGAATAATAATAATAAAATATTAATAGAGGCACACTGTACTCCAAACCCCAAAGAGCCTTCAGTCAACCCTTTTTGATACATTCAAACCCCTTTTCCTCAGAAACCTAACCCGAGTTTGGAAAGGCAGAGATAGTACTGGTCGGTTGATATAGGATACATGCACAGAGATCAGTTCAGAAAATATTGGGGTCAGATCAGAAAAGGGCATATTCAGTGCAGATGGTATAGATTTGAGCAGAATGGCAGCTGAAAATGAGTAGTCTATAGTAGGTACTGATATAGGGGATCCAGGGTACGCTCCGACTCCGGCTATGCAACAGTGGCTAGATCAAAATTTGGGTGCACAGGCTGATCGCATAATGAGCCAGATGGCAAATCTCGTACAAAGTTTAAAACCCAGTGGTGAGGGAACCTTTTTCCCTGCAGCCCCTCAAGAAGCATCAACTTCCCATGTTCCTCTAAACCCAAATCCTCAGTCAAACACTAACCCACCAAATACCGCCAGTACTCCAAATCCTTATTACCCAAACGTTAACCCTTTCTCACCATACCCTCTATATCTTTTCCCAAGCACCAATATCCCCCAGAATCCAAATGACCTCCCTTTTCTCCATCACTAATCCACTCCAAAATAGCCCACATATGGACCCCAAAAGTTATAACCAACCAGGCCAAGTGATGACCTATTTACCTTTCAATGATCCTGGTCGCCAAACGGAAGCCGCCAATAACCCACCTCTCCAAAATCCTTACCAAATGCCTCCCCAAAATCCTTACCAAATACCTTCCCAAAACCCATACCAAATGCCACAACCAGAAATAAACCTAGCTTTTCCCAATCTTACCAGCATATACCAAAACCCAACTCCCCTCCCACCAAAATGGAGGCTGACATGGAGAATTTGAAAAGTATGATGCTTAAAGTTCTGAACAAAGGAGAATTTTCTACGCGGGCATTAGCATTGCAACCTTCAGCAATACTACCTTCAAAATTCAAAATGTCTGACATAGAAAAGTTCGATGGGACTGGATGCCCTATCTCTAACTTAAAATCCTATTCTACCGGCATGTAGTCAAGAGGGGCTAGCTTTGAAGCTATGGCCTCCAATTTCCATCTTACCTTAATAGGGCTGCCAAGCAATGGTTAATGCTAGCAGACAATAACACCATGGGTACTTGGGACCAAATAGATGAAGGGTTCCTAGAGAGGTACAAAGACAATACTACCTCCGAAAACAAAAGAGATCTTGAGTCGTGCACCCAAAGGGAAAAAGAAACCTGTGCTGAGTTTGCGGCCAGGTGGAGAAGAAAAATAGCTCAAACACTCGACAGGCCTGATCCAACTGAGTCATCCAGGATGTTCATCAAAAACCTCCAACCTATTTACTTGGAGCACATGCGGTATCTCCCCTATAGTAATTTCAAAGAAATAGTGGAGATATGAGTCTATATTGATGAAGATATACGGACTGGGTATTTAAAAGTCAATACGCCCTCCAACTCTTTCCGCTACTCAAAAGGAAAGGCAGCTGCATCAGGATTAGCTGTTAATATTGTAGGAAATGCATCCGCCAACTTTCCTACCCAGAACTATAACACTGTTCCATGGTCCTATGGAGCAGATAGGTCTGTCAATGCAGTGGGAGGAAACAGCGGCCCGAACAGGAATTTCAGGGGTTAGAACAGAGGAAACCGGTACTATGATGAATTGCAAGCTCCACAGTCTGTAATACTACAAGGACTAATGGCACAAGGAGTGCTAAAGCCTTTGGAAAACTATAGGCCGTCGAATCCTCTGCCCAACTCATGGAATCATGCCCAGTACTATGAATACCATCGCTGCAGTGGTCACCTCACCGACAAGTGCTATGTGCTTAAAAACGCTATCCAGGACCTAATAGATGATAAGGTTATTGAAAAACCTCCTCCTAGACCAAATATAGTCAATAATCCCCTACCTCAAATCAATATGATTGAGGCCGGTGAAGAAAAATGTGTACCCAAGTTTGAAAGAAAGAAATACCCATTGCCATATATCCTTGTTCATTTCTTTCCACCCATAAAAGAGCCTAGCTGCAATATGCTTTCTTGGGACACCATCCTGGGTAGCCAAAATACCTGTAGAACTGAAAAATCCACTTGGGTCGGCGGAGATGTCAGCCACCTTACTAGATTTGGTCGAGCCTACCAACCAAACCAAGAAAGAGGTGACCACTCTGGCAAAAACCAAGAAACAGATACTGGGGCTAGAAACATGGAAGATACTCTGCTAGCTCAGATGAAGAAAACCCAAGCCAACATATCTATCTGGGGCTTTCTATGTGCTTCCAAAACCCATCGTGACACACTGGCCAATCTGAGTCTGGCAGTCATTCCTATTGAAACCTCCCCAAATGAGCTCACTCAAATGATCGGAAACATACACTTTGGGAACGTGATTATGTTTACTGATCTAGATCTGCCAAGGGAAGGAACCAATCACATTGATGCTCTCCATATCACTGTGGGGGTCATGGAAAAAAGGGTCCCTCGAGTTCTGATAGATAATGGCTCTTCTTTGAATGTATGTCCTACAAGCACGCTAGCCAAATTGGGAACAAAAATATCAGAGCTGGTTCCTTCATCACAGATAATAAGGGCATACGACAACACTAGTCGATGTGTCCTAGGGGTGGTCACTTTGATAATGACTATTGGGTCGTTAACCATGCTAGTAGAATTCCAAGTCCTGGACATACCAGCCACTTTCAGCTTGTTGCTGGGACGCCCTTGGATCCATGGGGTATAAGGGGTAGCCTCCTCACTGCATCAACGTGTCAAATTCATTAACGATAACCATATAGTGATCATTCTTGCCGATAAGATCGTGGAAAACAAAGAAAACGGGAACATCCCAATCCTCGAAATAGAGCACGATGACACGGGTATTTTCCTCAGTGGCTTTGAGGTTATCCCCCAAGCTAGAGTTAACGCCATTGAATGTGGATGAGAAACTGACATCACTAGAAAGAAAACTACATCCCTAGGAAACATGGTCCCGTTAAACATGTTTCGAAAAATGAATTATATGTCTGGTTTGGGTCTCGGCAAAAATCAGCAGGGACTTGTCAATCTGGTCCAAGATGAACTTAAGGAATGTATCCCTCCTTTCGGTCTAGGATACAAACTTACTGCAGCTGAAATAGCCGCAGTCATGAAACAGAAACGTGAGAAAAGCAAGGCCGAACGAGAAAGGTGTCCTTACATATATCCCCCTCTCCAACCATATAGAAAAACCTTAAATGATTACTTTGTAAGGAAAGGAGAAACAGATGCCTATCTCATGTTTCTCGAGCCTTGGTTAGACCAAAATGGGAAAAGACACCCTGGCTGGGAAATCTTCGAAGATGTCAGTCTCGCCACTAATGAAATGGAACAGGTTACCCTGGAACCTCATAGCCCTGTATGTAAAGCTGTCACGGTTGAAAACACTTGGTCTATAGACTAAGATGACTATGCTCTGGCCCTGCTAGATGATGATTATCTGGGAGACCGTTTTCTGGGGATGATAAATGGAGGCACTAGCTATGAAAATCTCCTTGCTGAGTTTGAGTCTATTGCTGATAAGCCTCTGTAGAATTGGTATGCTATGACTAGCCCGCTCTTAACGCCTGCAGGTCTGGTGGACCGTTTCAAATACTATTCCCCATCCTTCTTTTAGCCTTACGGATTGGTCATCTACCGATCTGCTCCCTAAAATTGAGGATCTCAAACCCCAGATCCTCAATAATGTATCTAACCATGTACAGTTTACTAATAATGATAATCTAGATGTCTTCGCGTATTCCTTAGTTGCACCTTCATTAAAAGATGCATTAATTATCTTTGATAATGAGTCATTTAATGAAATTGACCCAAAAGATAAAAATTACTTTCTTGAGCTCGCCAAGTTAGTCAAGCACCAGGAAAAGCATCGATCAGCAACAGTAGATGGAGACTTGTCCGCCATCAATCTGGGGTTGAACAATGAAATTAAAGAAGTCAAGATCGGCAACTGCTTGCAAGGATATGAAAGGGTAGCACTAATCAATCTCCTCAAAGAACCTACGAAGATATGCCTGGGCTGGATCCAGCCATTGTTGAACACCGGATCCCCACCTATCCTGATGTTCGGCCAATCAAGCAAAAACTCCGCGAATCAAACCAGAATGGTCACTGCAAGTAAAAGAAGAAATCATGAAGTAGCTACGCGTCAAATTTATCTGGGTAGTTGAATACCCGATCTGGCTGTCAAACATAGTGACCGTTCCAAAGCCCAACAGAAAGGTTCGGATCTGTGTGGATTTCTGCGACCTCAACAAGGCGTCGCCCAAAGACGACTTGCGTCTACCCAACATAGATATTGTAGTAGACGTTGTGGCCTCTCACAAAATAAGATCCCTTGTGGATGGCATGTTGGGCTACAACCAAATCAAAATGGCAGCAGAGGACCAGGAAAAAAACATCATTCACCACCCCCTGGGGAACTTACTGCTATACTGTCATGCCATTTGGGTTAAAAAATGCTGGGGCTACATATCTATCTCTCAACCTCTTTCCTACTCCCTCTATGTCTCTCTCTCTCTCTCACTCTCACAGATTTCCTCTTACTCTTTCTCGACTCTCAGCCTCACTTTCGGTCCTGATTGTCTCATTTTTCGGTAAGTTCCTCTTTCCCTTGGATTTTTCTGATTTTCTTTGTATTTTGCTCCTTTCTACTCTCATTCTTGGTTTGATTACTTTTAGTTTTGATATTTTTGTAGTATATTCATGTTTATTTTGGATTTTGCTCTGGATTCATGCTTGATTTCTTTAGTAAAGGACAATCTTGCACCATTTGCAATTGCGTCCAAGGCCTGTTATAATTTGTGCTTATTAATTTTAGAGATACCAAATTACCAATAGCACTTAAAGTGGTGATATTAATGTTATTTGTTTGTTATCCTTGTACCCTATTTTTCCTCATTTTGACATTGAAATGAAATGTAGTTTAAATGGTGGAAATTGTTCTTTTCCCGAAATGCATATATGTTACTTTTCATTCATATTCAGATATTATCAATACATCATAGTTCCTGAAAGTGACACTAAAGTAGAAACTTATAGTTGAGTTGTCCAGTGATTTGGGACTGTTGCTGAGCTAAATGGTATCCAGATATGGATTTTTACCAAGAGTAGACAGGCAGGGAAGTGGAAGAACAATAGAAAATTGAAATTAAAAGAAATGGTCTTTAGGTAGGAAAAATTGGTGGGTTGACCAATTTGACCCACAACCCATGTTGGGTTGGGTTGGTGTTTTATTGACCCATCACCTAGATGGGTTGACCCATCCCACACCATTATATGGTGGGTTTTCTTGATCCGTGGGCTGGTCCCAACCCATCAACCCGTTTGACAGCTCTAGCAGTTTATAAATCAGTTAAATTTGTCTGTCTTTTTGTTTGTTTGTGGATTTTCTCAGCTGCTTAGTTTGCAAATCTCATAAGAGGCAGAGCGATCGCGTGAGACGGTCATTTAATCATATCAATAAATAGAAAGAAAAGTGGGTAAACTATCTGTTCCTATTAATTACATTTTATCCCAATCCCTAAAATAAAATGACACAACGAATAAATAATTATTACATGCTTGACTTTCACCCAAAAGAATATAAATAACAAACATATTAATTAATTAACAAACTATAATTTATAATTAATTTAAATTTATATATAACAAACACATCGTCGTCGTCATTCTTTTCTCTCTCCTATCTCATTGTCATTCTTTTCTCTCTCCTATCTCATTGTCACGTGATTGTCAATCAAGGTGAAATCAAGGTCTCTTAACTCTTACAAATTGGTTTACCAACTCTAACAAATTAGTTGTGGCGTCGATGGTTTCCTGTCGTTGGATTAGGCATTGTAGGCAAGTGGGTTCGGAGTTGACGACTTTGATTTTGTTGATTATCTAAGGTGCAGATCAAGTGGAACCGGTAGGCGGATTGTATTTTGGTTGCTACCGGTTACTGGGGTTGGGGAAGGTGGACAGTGATGGGGATTTCGGGGGAATTAGTTTGTTCGACATGTGTAGAATGGTCGGCACCGTCAATGGTGAGATCAAACTTAGGGAGGTTGTGCCATGGGTGCTTCCTGTGATAATCTCAGGCTACTTGCATCTTTGGCCATGAGTACGTCTCGTGATTCAATATCGTTTGATTCAGTTTGGTTCGGCTAACTTGATTGATTCCATGGGATGATGGTAAAGCTCGACAATTAGTTATGTCTAACAAATCGAGTAATGAAAAACAAAAAATTATAATGATTCATATTAAGTAGCTAATTAAAGACCACACAATATATATAACCATATACAAATGCAAATTGACTTTAATTATTTAATGTTGTTAAATTCTTTTAAATATATAAATTAAGAGAAGTTGAGATATGTTTCATATATCATAAATTGAAAATATAATTTTAATTTTGTTTACTTTCGTTTACCATTTCGATTACCATTTTTTTTAATATATCATAATAAAAGGTAGCGACAAAATTCATTTATTTTTGTCGCTGTTCAGCGACAGAATTGTTGATCTAGCGATGGAAAAAAGAATATTCTGAAAAGATTATTTTCAACAACGGAATATTTCGTAGCTAATCCGCTACAGAATGTCTTGTAATTGATTAACGACAGACGTTTCAACACTAATTAGCTACGGAAGTTTCCGGCATTGATTAACTACCATACTTTCAAATATAGCAACGGAAAATAGAATATTCAGAAAATATGTATTTTAGCGATGAAAATTTTCGTATGTGTATAGCGACAGAGGATTCCGTCTCTGAGCAGCAACAAAATTTTGAAATTAGCGACAAAAGATAAGGAATATTCTTAAAAGATGCTTTTCAGCGATGAAATTTAGCGTCATAATTATTTATGTCGCTAATTCGAAATAGCGACGCCATTCCGTCGTTGGAATAGATTTTCTGTCACTGCCTATCGACGTCCGTCGCTGTTAACTTCGTCGCTATTTATCAAGTTTGTAGTAGTGACACACATATACATATATTGTGGGTGTATAATAAAAAAAAAGTCGTGTTAGTATATTATATACTTCGTCCATTCCAAAATAATTGTCTTATTTCTACACTTTTCCTTGTAGAAAAACTCTTTTACCATTTTATCCTTGTTTTTTCTCTATACTTCAATTACAACCACATGCATAAGAGCTTTAAAGAAAATTACACATTAAACAAATATTTATAATAAAGTCAATTAGTTTTTCTTAAACGGTGTGTAGGGTTAAAATGGACGATTATTTATGAAGGAGTACATTTTAGCTATATCTAATATTTTTGTAATTTTAACCAACTTTATTGATATAAGTTATATATTTTTTATTATTAAAAATTTTGAAACGTAAACTCTTACATCGAATAGAGGGATAATTTTACAACTTTAACCATTTTCAAAATTATTAATTATGTTGCCTTAAGATATACAACTATATATTACTCAAATCTATTAGTTAATTGAGAGAGACTATTATTACTACAGTTTTTTTTTAATTCATTATATTACTTGGTTTTATATTAAATAATAATTATATGTTTGGACAAAATTATTATTTAACTACTTGTCCATATAAAGTTGACAAAAAAAGTTACTTTTTAATTATCTTCCAACATCTTACATTATTTTCTTCTTCAAATAAAAACATATCCTATGATCAACATAAAATTTTGAATTGGTTTGTTGTTGCGAATTGATGTTTATGTTCTGTTTTTTAAATTTGTTTTTTCTCTGTTTTCTCTGATGGCAGGTCTCACGGACATCAATTTCTTCATTATTGATGTGGCAAAAAACACAGCTTGGGCCGTCCTTGAGATGGGTAGGATATCTGGGCTTGTAATCGTCCTCCTTGAGCCTGTTAAAATCACAAGAACACCTGAGTGGAAGTGCAAGGCAAGGCCTCGCGAAACTCCTCCGGCGTGAGAGTAAGTATCGAGTGATTGTCAAAAGACGAATTGACAGAGTAACGAGGCTCAAGAAAGTGTGTGTACCTTGTTGATGATTATGGAGAGGTATTTATAGGCCCTCAAGGTGATTGAATCCGTCTAGGATTCAGTTTCCATAATTGCCTAGACAATCAAGGAGGAAATCCCTTGATTCTAGGCGAGACAGGCGGTTGACCGCGAAGTTATAGGAGTTGATAAGGCAAGTATTTCGCCTAAACAGGGAAACCTTTGACTTGCCTTGGAAAGCAAGCTACCAGCGTCTCGTGTTTGATGTGTGCTCGGGCGAGCAGGGCTCTGTCCGGCTATTCTGTTTGTATTGATCCCTGGACTTGTCAGTCTGAAGATCGGCCCAGTCGAGGCGAGCAAGGCCGGTGCCCGACTGAGCAAAGTAAGTCGATTCCTTTGCTAAGCATGTATGAGTCGATCATGGCCCTGGTCGGACAGCAAGGCCTGCCCGCCCGAGTTTGAGTGAGGTTATCTTTGCTCGGTGCTTTGGGCTGTCTCATCTTGCTCGGCTGCCGTGGGCCCAGTCTTGTGCCGTGACTAGCACGTGATGCTAACTCGTGCCTTGCTCGTGACCGGTTTGGGCCGGGTATATCAGTGGCCCCTAGCTTCTGTCTGGCGAGTATTCATGCTCGGAGCGGGGAGCGTATTCCTTTTTTGATGTTCGCCCGGGCTTCAATACTTGTGAATTTTCAAGAAGACAAAGAGTTCGTCGGGGGAAAGTTGAAGCGTATTAAGGAAGCTTCTTGTTTAAGGCGTGTCAGGCGCGTGGTCGGAAAAGGCGCGTGAGCCGTCAGAAGTTGGGCGGCAGGGCAGGCGCGATCCTGCCGGCGCATTTAATGCGACGTGCCCTTGATGATGGGGCGCGCATCTAGACGCCGTTTCGGCCTCTTTTTTCCCGCCCCAGCCACCAGGACTCAGCCTATAAAAGGTGACCCATCTTCTTCTCTTCCTCTTTTTACTGCCGTTGAGTTTTTAGAGAGAGGATTTCTTTGAGAGCTTAAATTTTCGGTGTCCAGCGCATTCCAGGCTCCGGTGAACTTGGTCAGCGTCTTCCACCGTTCATTCACTCCCAGTGCTTGCAACCTCTGTGTTGGTTCGACTCCAGTTGTCCCTCGTATTGCAGAGAATCACCTTCGTCTCTCAAAACAGTAAGTTCTTTCCCCCTTTTTTCTGTTATGCTCTTTCGTTTCTTGCCTTAGATGAAGTTCTGTGGGCTCTGTATGGAGTTTTGCTTTCTCCCTTCATCTCTACATGATTCTATTAGGGTTTAAGAGGGTAGGACCGCCCTTAGGTAGAGATCGAGGAACTGAACCCGTGTTATTGCTCGCTAGGCGGCCAAGGCCTCTTGCAGTTGACCTAGACTTAGGATTTCTTTCCCCCTTGTTTTGATTGTCATCCCGGATAGACCTCTGATAGCCATTTTCCTCGATCTCCTTGTAGATGTCTGACGTGTCCGAGAATGACAGAGGCTTCGGCTACGGCGGAAAGAATGACTCGCTTAGCAGCGAAAAGTCTCCTTCGATCAGCGTTGAGTGCGATGAGGGAGTCAGATCTGTGGCCGGGCCAACAGTTCGAAGGCGTGTCGTGGACCCCGTGGTTGACATAGTCGATTCTTCCAGCGAGGAAGATTCCGGCGAGGAGAGTGTGACCGGTGGCTTTGCTGTCGGGCAAGGCCTCGAGCAGCAAGCAGCCTGTGCGGGGGATTCAGCCGGGCGAGTAATGGTTGAGCAAATAGATCCGGGAGAGGCAGGCCGATGAAGGCGACGACTGCCGCTTGCTCGCGCTTTAAAGCGCGGCCGCTCCTGAGTGGAAGTGGCCCTGAAAAAAGCAGTGGCCAAGACAGAGTCCCCATTGCTCGCTTCTTAACCAGGAGGGGTGGCCTGCGAGAACCCAAACCCTACTTGTGTAACATGCCTTCTATACTTGATTAATATGTTCATTATGTGCCTTAACATGTTTTAAAGTCCATATCGTTCATACCATGCTCGCATTAGGTCAACCATGATCGTAGCTGCTTGTATGCTTCTATACATTGCATGCTTTGTTATAACTGCTTCGTGTATCATCTTAGTACTTAACTAAGTCCTACTAGAGCCTTAGTACCTTTAAAACATGCTTATGATGCCTTAACATGTTAGAGACTTCATTTTGTTCATGTCATGCTTGCATTAGAGTTATTACGTTCATAGCCGCTTGAATGCCTTCTATGCATTGCATACCTTGCCGTTTGTGCTTTGAGTGTTCGCCTTAGCATGTTAGAACTTAACCAAGTCTTGTTGGAGTGCTATTACCTTGCATATGACTTATAACACTCATCTTGATCATAGTGAGCTTGTTTGGAAGTTTATAAACTTTCTTGCTTTGTTTTGGCCTTAGCGATTTCCTTCGTTGCTTGTATTCTTTGTGTTTTCAACTTGTGAGAAGTTCATTTGAGTTATAGACCAAGTGTACTAGTATCTATCATGCTTGCACAATCATTGTTCATAGACTTGTTGCATTTGGTTATTAGATGACCAAGTTATTCCTTCACAGACCAGTCATGTTTTTGGGTAAACTTCGGGAAAATTCTGGTACCAATATACTAAAGAGAATTTTCTAAAAATTTAGTATGTTTTACCTACATATGTTAGGATACTCTCTGTAAAATTTGGTAATTTTCCAAGGTGTCTTAGTACCTCAATTAGGTGTTGACTTACGGCTGTGCCAGAATTCAGTTTTCAGGAAAACAACTTCTGTACTTGATTTTGTAGTAACCATATCTTGATCAATATAAGTCCAAATGGAGTAATTTAAAATCCTAAAATATAGTTTAATGAGTCTAGTTTCAGAAAAATCAAGAATCACCTCATTTGGAGTTGTGAGCGATTTATGGTCGATTTTACAAGATTGACTGTCCAGTAACTTATCAAAGAATGGTCATGAACTTAGCCCCAAGGTATCTGAGGCGCCCGCCTGGCTTTGGTGAGGCGCCCGCCTCAACTTCGAGAGGCCATCTACGGGATTTTACTTCCTGTTCTGGTGTGTGCGACTTTTGCCACTTAAAACCCCATCCTAATTGACCCTAAACCATCCTATTAGACCCTAATTGAGTGGGATTAAGCCTAACCACAAGCAACCTCCTTTTGACATGTGGATTTGTCCACCCTCCTTCTCTTGACATGTGGATTTCCACCCAAATCATGCAAGGTATAAAAGCCTCCATTGTTGATCAAACACTTAAACCTTCATTCTCGATTTTCTTCCTCTCTTTCTTCCCAAGCTTGTGTGTGTAGAAAAGGTGAGACTAGTGTGTGTTTCCTCCATGGATTGAGCTCCCGACCTCCGTTTGCCAAACCAAGACCACCGAAGTGAAGCTACCGACGAGGAGCACGATTCCCTCCGATTAGTTTGTGTCCTTTCCATCTCTTTCTTGGGTGTAAGGTAAGCTATCGATTCCCCTTAGGATGTATGATAGAAATGCCATGTACCCCTCTTCTTGTAATTCCCATGCTCCTACCATGCCCATGCCATGATTTTTGATGACTTTGTCTTTTGAGATTTTTGATTAATATGATCACCTTGTTAATTTAGTCCTATGCCTAGAATTGAATGTGTTCTATGCCTCCTTAGGAACAACTATTGTTCTTGGACTAATGGATTTTGACAACTCTTAGAGATTTTGATTTCTAGGGTTCATATGCTATAAATTGTTCATCCTATTGAATTGGGTCCTATGCTTAGAATTGAATGTGTTCTATGCCTCCTTAGGAACAACTATTGTTCTTGGACTAATGGATTTTGACAACTCTTAGAGATTTGATTTCTAGGGTTCATATGCCATGATTTGTTCATCTTGTTGAATTGGATCTTATGTTTAGAATAAAATGTGTTCTATGTCCTCCTACGAATTAATAATGTTCTTGGACTAATGGATTTTGATAACATTTGGAGACTATGAATTCTAGGGTTCCATATGCCATGATTTGTTCATCTTGTTGAATTGGATCTTATGTTTAGAATAAAATGTGTTCTATGTCCTCCTACGAATTAATAATGTTCTTGGACTAATGGATTTTGATAACATTTGGAGACTATGAATTCTAGGGTTCCATATGCCATGATTTGTTCATCTTGTTGAATTGGATCTTATGTTTAGAATAAAATGTGTTCTATGTCCTCCTACGAATTAATAATGTTCTTGGACCATTGCAATTTATCAACCTTTGAAATAATAATTCTAAGGCTCCTTGAAATTGAATGGATGACAAATCTTAACTACGGTTGTTAAATGGATTAACGACCTAGCCGATCATATACGCGAACTTAGAAAAGGGTTTGTGATGCATTTAGCGTCCTAACTCTATTGGATGAATTGTTAGAGACGACTCAATCGGTCAAGTTTAGCGAGCTATTGAACAATACCGGCTCACCGACAATCCCTACGACGTTCTAAACACGCTTTCCTTAGAATAATAATTCTAGACTCTGAACTTGATTGACACCTTTGCTTGATCTTGAATGTCATATTATAGAATGCCTATTGACATGTGAGTTCGCCTTGTCTAACTCAATCCTACTTGGTTATTGATGAGAATAATTTACTTGTCATTTAGATCCAGATCGCTTCCTTTGTCGATCTCGCTCACTACTTGATATTTTTGTTAAGTAAACATTACTTGGCATTGCATGAGTCAGTGGCATCTGTCCTTGTTCACACACGCCTCCCACTTGTGGCCACGGTGGGGAAGTAGCTCCCTTGTTGTAATCAATACGAGCACCATTGGTGTCTATCCGGGCATTCCCTCGGAAGGTCGATGTACTTACACGCATCGACACATGCACGCTCAAGATAACGCGTATGCGGGGAACTACTGAGCGGCCGGCTCTCCATATATCCTTATCCTATGTGATCTAATTATGCGCACCTATGTGAAACAATGTGCATCTTGGATATATGACCTCACATGCTTATGTGACTATAACTTGCCTTGTATGTTGCATATGCCATGACATGCATGATTGATAGCTTACAAGTCTTTATGACTTACCCTTTCCCACTTCTTTGCTAGATCCTAGCAAGCAGGTCCAGCTTCGTTGAGATTTCTTTGTGTTCGTGCTTTGTCCCCCTTTTTGTTCGCCGTTACTATTTGAAGAGGTGGTTTAGATGTCTCTTCCTCTTGTTTTATATTTAGTAAGGACGATGGGTTAAAACAAGTCAATTAGACTATGCTTGGGTATTTGTATAGAACTTGATCTTGTAACTCTTGTTAGCTCTTGGTAGTTATATCACTTGTAGTAATTGTATTCCTTTTGTTGCGGCATTGTGTAAGCCGAGCTTGGTTATCTTGTTAATAGTTCGCTACGTATAAGTCTTCCGTGAGCATGCTATTAGCTCTTATTTAATTCTTGTCCATAAAGCGTTAGTTTGGGTTCGGACATGTAGTGTCATGGATGACTTGTTTTATTGTTTAAGCTGTTCTATCGGGTTTTAAAAGTTTTAAAAATACCAGGCCCTTTAAGGCCGAGGCGTGCTTCGTCTCTAATGTTGCGTCGGTCGTCGTTTCTTAAAATGAGTCCTTGCATGTTAATTGTCTACTTGTTTCCCTCCTTATTTGGGCGGTCCGGCCGATTACCTCGGGCAGGTCGAGATGCCCACATGGCCCTCAGTAGTGGTTCCGTTGAGGAAGTGATCGAAGAAGAAGAGGAAGGGGAGGAGGAGCCCGATTGGTATGTGAATGCGGATGAAGGCCGTTATCTTTGCTCAGCAGGCCACTCTAGACACGGAGACAAGTGACAGCATGGCTTACTTCCACTTGGTGTTGACAATGCTTATTATCGAGGCGAACAAAATGGGCGTCCTGCTTTCGAGTCACCCTCTCCCTTGGCTTGAGGAAATGCTATTTTTGCGATTTCTTCGTGTCGAACTCACGTCTCAAGTGAGGCGAACTCCAATTTTTTGAAGGTAGTCTCACTGGGTTCGAGCCGGATATGTTTTTGCCGCGAAAATTATTTATCTTTGCGCCGAGCATGGAAGGGAGGATAGGAGTGAGGGCGAATTCCAATTTTCTCAAGCCGTTGTCCGACGCCCCTGGGACTCTGGGACCGCGGTCCTTTTATTGAATCCCTGTTGGTCGGGCCGCTTATGCCTACAAAGAACCGGCGAAATGAAGATCCCCAAGGCCTCTAAGCAAGAATTTAGAGTTCAGCCTCTGAGAAACTGCCGATTGTGCAAGGTTGAAGACCTCCGTGGGCGTAATAGAAGAGAACGAAAGACGTGTCGGCCAGCAATTTCTTCTTGACTGGAAGGAGCTGGTCTGTAATCCGCGTTACTTGTGCTTGGCCGGGGTCATGCGGAGCAGAGGTCCCCGAAGTGGAGCCCCTTCTGATCCACGTGCCTGAGAACCCTCACCCTTACTGGGATGACTGCCACGGCCGAATGTTTAAACATGAGTGTGTTGAGTGCCAACGGCTGGGACCTGGCGGCGATTGCCGACCAATTTATGAGGACCATGACGGTTATCTGCTGATCTTTGATAATTTCTGTTTTGCTAATATTCTGTCCGAACTCATTCTTATCCCGTTTTGCTCTGTTTTGTCTCAGGGATGAAGAATTTGGCTGTGTTGAGGCAGCGAAAGAGAGAGGCCGACCAGCGGGCAGCTGACCTAAAGGTCAACCAGCCAGTCGAGCTGCCTAAGGTACCCTTTTGCCCACCGGCCAAAAAAACCCCGGACTTGGGCCGGGCCGCAAGTCCGGCCAAGAAAGCTGTGGTGCCCAAGGTGGTTGCTGTCCCCCAGAAAAAGACTGGGCCAAAAGACAATTTTGTGGCCGCTGTTGATGATCCTGCCGAACTGCCTACTGCCAACATCTCTGTGGTGCCGTTAAGGCGAAAGGCAAGAGGAAGAAAAGCTTGAGCCCTCCTCCTGTTCGTGAAGTTCGCCATCGAGGGCCGAGCCCTGATCCTGTTCCCTCTACCCCCACTCAGGCCGGGCCTGCGACTTGGAGGCAGGCTGGCTTCCAGATGCCCTCAACTACCAGTGCCGCTCGGGCTCTAGTGAAGGAAATTTCTGGAGATGCTCCATTACTGGGGGGCATCGATCTATATGCTCGCGGGAGCCCGGGAGGTATAGTTGGCAAGGGCATTATAGAAAGGGCCTTGCATGATGATCTTGCCCGAGACCGAGACACGGCTGGCCACGTTTTAGTTGGAAATGTGGGACTCTGCCTGAGCGAGGTAAATTAGTTGATCGCCATTTACTCTCTTTTTGGGTCTATTTCCATGTTTCTAACTCATTTTCTCAGATTGCCTCCACGTGTACCAATCTCTACGATAGGTACAACGAGGAAAAGGCTGCTCGCAAGAAGGCAGGCCGAGAACTGGCCGGAGAGCTCGTGAAGGAAAAATGTGAACAGTGGCTCGGCCGATGAATGGAAGACCGAGGGCGGCCAAGAAGAAAGAAGCTGAAATGTTCGAGCGAAATCATTTGAAGTTGGTCGCCCACGCTGACTTAACGCCAAGACAGAGTTGGTCGGCCAGTTAAGAAAGAACCAGCCGACTCGGAGAAGAGTCGAGCGAGCCGCGATCATCAAGCAAAGGGATCTCTTGCAAGCAGAGAGAAGTTCCCTTAGGATGCAGGCCGTGAAGGATGGGAAGGCCGTGAGGAGCTGATGCGGAAGGCCGAAGAGTCCGCGATTGACAATTATAAGAAATCGAAAGATTTTGAGATCGCTGTGGACGCGGCCATTCTTCCCTACTTCGCCCATGGCACTAATCATATATTAAGGATGCTTGCCGGCCATGGCGGAGTGGGATTGAGGACCATGGCTGAATGGGCCGTGCTCGACCCCTACGCTGAAACTGCTCGCCCTTTTCATGCGCTGGTCCCTTATACCAAAGATGAGCTCGCAACCATGGCGCAGGGCGATATTGACGCTGGCCGAGCACCCTGGGTCCCTCCGCCTGTGGACGAGGTAAATGTCTGCTCGCTAATTGCCGAGTTGGAGTCTGAGGACGAAACTTTGAAGCAAGCCGAGCAGATTGAAGCCGAGTCTCAGGCCAAGGCGGCTGAGGATGAAGCTGCCCGTAAAGAGCTTAACTTTCAATATCAAATGCAATATCAAGCCGGTGCCAAAGAGCTTCCTCCTCCCCCTCCTGAACAAGCTTAGGATCTAATTTGGCCTGCGCGCCAGTATTTTTTGGTCTCCTTTTTTGTAACTCCCAATCTGACTTCAATATACTTCATTTTTGTTCACAAATTTCTCTTACGCTTGCTTTCAATTCAACTATTTGTTTGCTCGATAACTGTTTCCTCACTTGCACGTTTTCCTGTCATTTGTTAATACCAAGTACCGGTGCTCCCCAGAAAATATATCGAGCAAAAATGTATGAATAAATTTAACCAAGGATGATTATTAAAATAACAAGACTAACAAAGCATTCTTATTATTTAAATTGAGATGTTACCCGAATAGTATACCGGCAGAATGCTTGATCCGCCAAGGCTTAGAGTGAGCTTCCGTAAGATCGCTAAGCGGCATGGCCCAACTCTCAATTGGCAACCAACAACGGGCAGGCCTTGCTCGATATGGGTAGTTCAAGCGGTTGCCGGTATATCTTCCTGTATTGAGATATACGGTTAATGTGTTGCTCGGTCCACTATAGGAACCCGAGGTAGTTAATCGCTATCTTGCAGAAATGGACTCGAGCCCGAGGCGAGCAGCATCCTAGTACGTGAACCCTGCATGGCCGCACCTCACCCACGAGGATGAATTCACGATACTAGGGATTTTAGAATTTTTGACCTGCATGGCCTCGTCGCGGCGAAAGCGTAATCTAGTCAAACAAGTACAAACAATTGCGTAACAACGCTTCACCGATAACTTTGAAAATTTCGAATCGTAAATAAATATGACAACAACTTGCCTTTTATTGATAAATGATCGATGACCCTCAACAGGACTGAGGTCTTGCCCTTTTGTTTCCTCGACCTAGGGATAATACTTTTTGAGGTGATCTGCATGCCAAGGATACTTCAGGTCTTTTCCTTCTGGAGTCTGGAGTGTGTAAGTGCCCTCCCTTATTATTCCAGTAACCCGGAAAGGACCCTCCCAATTAGGAGACAGCTTTCCCCACTCTGCCCGATGACCGGTTACTTCAATTTTTCTGAGTACTAGATCCCCAACAGAGAAGGCTCTGCCTCGAACTCTTTTATCATGGTGAGCTTTTGCCCTCTGTTTGTAGTTGACCATTCTGAGTCGTGCATCCAGCCTCCTTTCTTCCAGCAGGTCTAAGTCTATGGCCCGGGCAAGTTGATTGTTTTGCTCGCTGTAATGTGAGACCCGGTAGCTTGGCAAGGCCATTTCCACCGGGATCATAGCCTCTGACCCATAGGTAAGTGCGAACGGAGTTTCCTGCTGGTCCCCGAACAAGGTTCTAACCGCCCACAGAGCCGATTGTAATTCTTCTGCCCACTTTCCCGCTCGCCCTTCTAAATTCCGCTTAAGAGCGTGCAGAACTTGTTTGTTTGCAGCCTCTGCTTGGCCGTTGCCTTGAGGGTAAGCAACGGACGATTGCCAGTGCTTCACGCCCAAGCGAGCACATTCTGCTGTGAACTTGTCCGAGAACTGAGTCCCATGGTCGGATATGATTGCTCGAGGGAGGCCGAATCTGCACCATACCTGGTCGTATACAAACTTGATGATATTCGCCTCCGAAATTTTGGCCAAAGGCTTTGCCTCAATCCACTTCGTGAAGTAATCTATGGTGACTACAGCGTATTTATATTTGTATTGTGCCAGCGGGAATGGGCCGATCAGATCGATTCCCCACATGTCGAAGGGCCAGGCCGCAACGACTGGGGTTTGCATAGTGGATGGAAGCCTTGGTATGTCCGCGTATCTCTGGCACTTGTCACATTCGCGAGCATACTTTTCCGCGTCCTTTCGAAGGGTAATCCAGTAGTATCCTGCTCGCAGGACCCTTTCTGCTAGAGCTCTTGTGCCCGGGTGGCCGCCACATTCCCCCTCATGTACCTCATACAAAACACCCTCGGTTAGCTCTGGGGGTACGCAACGAAGCATAGGTCTGACCCTAGATCGCTTGTATAAGATTCCCCCAACTACCGAGTACCGACAGGCTTGGCTTCGGACTGTTGTGGCCTTGACCTTGTCTGCGGGCAGAACTCCCTGCTCGATGTAATCCTTATAGTCATCAATCCAACTTCTGGCCGCTGGCTCGATGTCCATAATTATAGGTCTATCGATGGCGGGAGTTTCCATATGCTCGATCATTACTGAGGGATTTAGCAAAGCAAGATTATCCTCAGCGATCTTGGATAAGTAGTCTGCTCGCATGTTGTCTGCTCGGTCAATCCTGATCATTTCCCAAAACTTGAAATTTTTCAAGATTTCCTTGACTAGCTCGCAGTACTTAACCAGGGTAGGGTGGTGCACCATGTATTCCCCCTGGACTTGGTTCACAACTAGCTGTGAATCCGAGTACACTGTGACAGCCTCTACACCCATGTCTGTTGCGAGCTCGAGCCCTGCAATCATTGCTTCATACTCGGCAACGTTGTTGGATGCAGGAAATTTGAACCGAGAGCTAACTCAAACTCGTGATTTCATCTGAGCTACGAGAAGGATGCCGCCTCCGCCCCGACTTTGCTTGCCGCCCCATCCACGTAAAGATCCCAACAAGAGGTCGGGGTTGGGCAATTGTTTTTGCTCTGCTCGCTCTGGCCGCTTGGTCTCGTGATCCTCGTCTTTGGGTGAAGCTTGTCTTCAACCAAGAAGTCGGCCAATGCTTGTGCTTTGATTGCTCGCTCGGGCAAGTAGTCTATATGGAACTCGGTGAGCTCGACGACCGGTGAGCAATCCGCCTCGATGTGTCGTTTGTGTAGAACTTTGCGCAATGGTGCATCCGTATACTATGATTATGTGTGCAAAAAATAAGCCCTTAATTTTCGGCCTATGACAAGCGAGTAGGCTAATTTTTCAACATTAAAATAACGACCCTCAACAGACCGAGGGCCTTAGATACATAGTACAATGTGTTTTTGGATATCTAGTTCCTCCCTAACTAAAAGGCCACAACCCGGTCCGTGGGTCGCTAGATACACAAATAAAGGCTCACCGGCATGGGCCGCTGAGGAGAGGTGGTTTGCCAAGATATTCCCCGAGCCGCTCGAGGGCCTTGGCACACGCATTCCACTCAAAACCCTTGTTGCCGCTGTAACCTTGAAGAAAGGGAGGCACTTTTCACCGATCGAAATGAAGCGGCCTAAGGCAATGATTCTCGCCGCTTAGCCGGATGTGCTTGATGCAATAAGGTCGCTCCATGTTGAGCGTGGGCTTGTATCTTCTCCGGTTGGCTTCTATGCCGCTACTGGTTGACCATGAATCCTGAAACTTCCCCTCGGACCTCGAAAGCGCATTTACTCTGGTTCGGCTTCATGTTGTGTTTGTTGGTTGGCAAATGTCTCGCCAAGTCAAGAGTATGGTCGCTGCCCTTGGTTTTGATGACCATGTCATCTATGTAAGCCTCCATATTTCTCGCCTATTTGAGAGCCGAACACCTTATTGACCATGCTCTGCCGGTAAGTGGCTCCTCGTGAAGGGCATCATTTTGAGCCCGGCGGCATCATTTGAGCCCGGCCGCCATCATTCGCTTTATCCCGCTGCTCATTTTACTGGTCGAACCCGTATCCCGCTCATCTCGAGATCCCGAGAATCGACAAGCATATCGATGCGGGCGTGGATAGCGCTTTCGGGCAGGCTTTGTTTAGGCTGGTGAAGTCCACGCACATTCGCCATTTATCATTTGCCTTTTTTACCATCACCACATTAGCTAGCCAGGTCGGGTACTGAATCTCCTCGATGATGTCTGCCTTTAGGAGTTTCTCGACCTCTGCTTTGATCGCCTCATTCTTCTCAGGCGAGTACTGTCTTGGTCGCTGTTGGACGGCCGAAGGTAGGGTCGACATTGAGGTCGTGGCGGGCAATGTTTTCACTGATGCCCCTCATGTCCTCAACCGTCCATGCGAACACATCCAGGCTGTTCTTCAACAGCTCAATCAATCCTGCCCGAGCTTCAGGAGGCATGGCCTTCCCGATTTTAATTTTTTGCTCGGGATATGCCGGATTGATGATGACTTCTTCTAGCTCGCCCTCTGGTTGAATATCAGGCTCGTCCCGGACCTGCAAAGTGTCCAACTCAATATCCTGTGATTTAGGGCGCTTCTCCTTGCGTCCAGAAGGGCCTGGGGCCGGAGCTTGTTCGGGAGTCTCTACTGGAGCTTGCTCGGGAGTCTCTACTGGAGCTTGCTCGGGAGGCTCTATATCCATGGGCTCGGCCGCTTCATGGGTCTCCCCGAGCTCAATGTTATTGATAGAAGTGGACGCTGGGGTAGGCTCAGCGGAGATCGTTGCAGCCCGATCGGGAAGGTCCACAATCGGCTTAGGGACTGCATTTGACTGATCGGGAATGTCCACAATCAGTTTCTGTTTTTTCTTCTGAGCTTCCCGGACATACTCCCACATTGCTCGGGGTTTGCTGTTGAGGATCCCCACTCCATTTTCTGTATAGAACTTGGCTTTCTGGTGGGGAATGGAGGTGACCATCTGAAATTTGGCCATTGCCGGAGCACCTAAAATGCAGTTGTATGCCGATTTTAGGTCGATCACTAAGAACGTGATCATCTCACTCCGTGTTTGGGCCCCATCACCCATAAACACCTCCAGCTCGATCGTGCCCTTGACGCCCACCTGGTGGTTGGTGAATCCTTCAAGCTTTCCCAAATACGGCTTGAGCATGGTGTCTGGAAACTCCAACCCCTTGAAGCAGGAATAGTACATGATATCCCTGCATGCTCCCGTATCCAGCAAGACTCTGTGAACCTGCCAGTTGTTGACGAGGCAGGAAATGACCAGAGGCTGCTCGGATGCCAATGGAGTGCTCGCTAGCTCGCTGCGAGAAAAACATATGCTCTGCTCCCCTGCCCGCTGTATAGCTGGAGCGTTGATCGCCCTAGATAAGGAGTATATATGTTTCCCGAGCTGTGTGTTGGACGGGAGCTCCTCCTGAATCATGTTTATCACCCCCCGGATCTGAGGGGCCTGGCCACCTCTTCCTCTTGGGGGTCTCCCTTGATCATTGTTGGCATTGTTTCCCTCGCCCTGGTCTTTTTTGAAGCGGTCTAACTTGCCCGCATTGATCAGTTTTTGGATTTCCCTCTTCAACACTTTACACTTCTCAGTGGTGTGGCCAGTGCCGTGGTGGTATTCACAGTATTTCGTGTTATCCCGAGTATAATCGAGCTCGGGGTCAAGAGGATAGGGGATAGGCAGAGCATCGCCCACCTGGTGCATGATCTCTTCCCGCGTAGTGTTTAACGGGGTAAACTGAGATTCTCTGAACAGCCTTTGCCCGGGAGTGGATGATTTTCTCCTGTCCTTGCTCGAGCGGCGGTGGCCCTCCGGGCTCTGGTCAGCTGGCGAGGCCGAGCTGCCATGAGCCTTGTCTTTGTTTTTGGCCTTATCCGCCTTGACGCTCTCGGTCGAGCAAAAAAGATGAGAGTTTGCCAGCAATTACGCCTTGAAGCCCGGGTTCATTGCTAGCATAGTCTTCTGGCCCCGCCTCATGTTGTTGAGATAGCAAAATGTGATCTCGGGTCACCGGTCGCGGTCACCGCCGAGCATCTCCTCAAACCTTTTCGTAATCGTAGGATTCGTTATCTCCCTGCTTGATCCTGGCAAGGTCGAAACGATTCTTCGGGGTTGGGCCTGCATTGCCGAATTCCTCCAAAAACTTCTCTCGGAGCACTGCCCAGCTCCCAATGGTTCCCCGGGGAACTCTGCCCAACCAGGCTTGCGCCTTTCCCTGGAGGGCTCCCTCGAATGCCCGCATTTTCAAGGCCTCAATATCTGTGACCATCCGAATTTGTGCCTCGAATGATCGGAGCCAATCGCTTGCCCGCGTCTTCCCAAAATATTTGTCGAACTGTGGGAAGATAACCCCTTGCGCGGGTGGCGCATTCTCGATCTCTGGAGTGAAAGGGCTGCCCTCCAGCGGCTTTGTGGCACCATAACCGGGCTTGGCCACAGCTAGGCTTGCCATTTGTTTTGCCATGTCTCTTTTCATGGCCTCCATCTTTTCGGACAGCCGCTTTTCCACGTCTTCTGTCAGCCTTGAAGAATGGGCGGGGTCCGAGGGGTCGCCACGCACATGCGGGCAGAAGGTTGGCGCGCAGGAGGACCCGACCTCCTGTGTGAAGCGGGCTTTGTATTTTGGTCGTTGTGCCTCTGCTTCTACGCATTCCCGGCCTCTACGGCGGCCATGACTCTCCTCTCGGGCATAGTGCTCATGATGGTGGTGGCGCCGGTGGGAATGATGCTGACGACTGTATCTGCTCTCAGCCTGGTCATCGGCCTGCTTTATCGCCTCCGCCCTTTCAGACGGTATGTGGACGATAGATGGCATGCGTCTGCTAGGCGCGGGCAGCTGTTGGGATGCAGGGCCATCTCCAACAGGTGCCGGGTTGCTAAGTGCAGGCATTGCCACATCTGTGACTGGCACCGGGGCATGGCCCAAGGCGGCGATTCTTGATTGAGCATACATCTTACTGTAATACTCTGCCTGTACTTGTAGAGCAGCCGCTTGTTGATCAAGGTGTTGTCCGGGCAGATTAACATGGCTACCTTGACTGTTCTCCCGCTGGCGATTGAGCTGCATCCTGAGGTCTTGTGAGCGAGCATCACGTCTCTCATTAATAACCAGCCTGGCATCGCGTTGGCTCGCCCGGCTCTGGCTGGCATGTTGGGAGATTTGCCCCTCCACAAATGGCACCTCATTGCCCTGGGTTGCTTGCCCCGCAGCCACCTTTTGGTTTCGGGTTTGTACCCCGTGCGGCGCTCTCGGTGGGGGGTTGTTTCCAACTTGGTGGCTGCCAGCCTGTTGATTGCTTGCGGTGGCATGATGCTTGCTACCTTTTCCAGCCATTGCAATAAAGAGAAATTAAGAGTTTTTACAGGAAAAATGTAGAAAGAAGTGATGAAACTTCGTTTCCCGGCAACGGAACCAAACTGATGTGGCAAAAATGCACAGCTTGGGCCGTCCTTTAGATGGGTTGGATATCTGGGCTTGTAATCGTCCTCCTTGAGCCTGCTAAGATCACAAGAACACCTGAGTTGAAATGCAAGGCAAGGCCTCGCGAAACCCCTCCGGCGTGAGAGTAAGTATCGAGTGATTGTCAAGAAGTAAATTGACAGAATGACGAGGCTCAAGAAAGTGTGTGTACCTTGTTGATGATTATGGAGAGGTATTTATAGGCCCTCAAGGTGATTGAATCCGTCTAGGATTCAGTTTCCATAACTGCCGAGATAATCAAGGAGGAAATCCCTTGATTCTAGGCGAAATAGGCGGTTGACCGCGTAATTATAGGAGTTGATAAGGCAAGGATTCCGCCCAAACATGAAAACCTTTGACTTGCCTTAGAAAGCAAGCTATTAGCGTCCCCAGCTTGGCGTGTGCTCGAGCGAGCAAGGCTCTGCCCGATTATTCTGTTTGTATTGATCTCTGAGCTTGTCAGTCTGAAGATCGACCCCTGGTCGGACAGGCCAGGCCGGTGCCCGCCCAGGTGAAGTAAGCATGATTCCTTTGCGAAGCATGCATGAGTCCCGATCATGGTCCCTGGTCGGACAGGCAAGGCCTTTGTCCGCCTAGGTTTGAGTGAGGGTTGTGCTGCTCGGTACTCGCTGGGCTATCTCATCCTGCTCGCTGGGCTGTGGGCCCCAGCGGTATCATGCTCGTGTCTGGCACGTGATGTTAACTCGTGCCTCGCTCGTGACCCGGTTTGGGCCGGGTATATCATAGTGTATCTGCTATGCTTACATTTCTGAGTACGTAGTATTCTTTTAACTCTTTGACTATTGTTACACTGCCCTTTAGCCCCTTGGTTTAATTGATTTCTTTAACTACAAATTCTTAATGTTGCAGAGTATGGTCTTGGTAATGGAGTGTCAAGAAATGGAGATGTCTATAGTTACGGAATCCTCTTGCTGGAGATGGTGATAGGGAAGAGGCCTACTGATCCTTTGTTTCAGGAAGGCCTAAACCTTCATAAGTATGCTAGTATGGGCTTAGCTAATGGTGAGTTGGCGATTGTTGAACCGATGTTTCTAAACGACAGAAATGAAGAGTGCTTGATTTCGATGCTCAAGATTGGAGTGGGGTGCTCTGTAGAGTCACCAAACGAACGCATGGACATTCGTCTAGTCATCCAAGAGCTGAACACTCTAAGGGGATCAGTTATCAATGATTAAGATTGTATCTCAGTTCTTTAGCATTTTAGTATCTTATTTGTGTTGATATAATGTTAAGGACCTCCAATAAAGCCATCGGTATATCCCCTCTATGGTGTGCTTGATGTTGTGGTTTGTGACTTGTGAGGTTGGGAAGAGTTTCCTACGTGTGTTATCTTTGTATTTCCAGAAATTGTAGCTACTGCTCCTTTGCTTTTCGCTGGATACGTATTGGTTTTCCCATTCTGTCAATTTGCAGTATTGACTCTGCTAAGAATATTTTAATTTGAACAATACTGAACAGCACATTTTGTAAGACGGTTTTACAGATCCTTATCTACAAGACGGATTTATTCAGGTTAAATGAGATAAAATTCAGAAATCTCAATGCAATCCTTTAGTTTTTAAAAATTACGGCGCAACTCCTCATGTTTATATATGCAGAGTGTCGCTTTTTACTATTAACAGTGTCACTTTATAGTATAAAATGTGTTATTTTTTGTCATAGAAGTTTCATTTTACATTTTTAATGAAAATAATCATTTTTCCCTAGAAAAGTGTTACTTTTTTTGCTTAAATATTTCACTTTTAGCCTTAAATGTATACTTTTACTTTGAAAAATCTCATTTTTTATAAATGAAAAACATTACGTTCGACATTAAAGCATCACTTTAAAGCATTAAAAGTATTTCTTTTTAGCATTAAATGAGTTACTTTTGATCCTAGAAGTGTAGTTTTATCTTATAACTAAAAATCGTCGTATTGACCTTAAAAGTGTCACTTTTTAACATTACATGTGTCACTTTTTATTATTAAAAGTGTCCCTTTTGGTCATATAAATATCACTTTGTATCTTAAGGAAAATAATAATATTTTTTTCTCTTGATAGTGTCACTTTTGAACTTAAAAGGTGTCAGTTTTGCCTTTAAATGCGTTACTTAGTGTTTCGTCAAAATTCGTTAGGGTCCGTCAAGCATCCTAAAACAAATAAAGTTAACGGGGGGCAACGGAGCTGACAGGGGACCTCCGCCAAGGTGAAGAGCTTCCGCCCCAAACCATCTTAGCTGAACCATTTTTAATTTATTTTCGTTTATATTTATTATGACCTGTGAGTTTTTAAATGGAGATCCGTTTTACCAAATTCCGTCCAACACAAGTATTTGCAAAAGTATAAGGTCTGAAGTTCTTTTCCATTTATTTCATTTTTTGACTTCCAACATTTGGTTCATACATTTTCAAGAGGGAGAAAAGAAAGAGAATGTTCATAGTATGTAAATAGGCAAAAACTTATATAGGACGACCTAATGGATCCAAAATATGTAAAATGGAGCTCTAAAAATGATAAAAAGAAATTCGATGGAACGGTTAACCCATCAATAAAGATCGCAGATTACCTAGTAAAAATGGATTAAATGAGACTGAAACTCGCGGATCGACCCAAATCCGGTTACAAAGGTCACGGATCGCCCATGAGGAAGCTTGCCACATGTCGGCTCGGTAGGGGAGCCAGTGCATTATTGAGATGTTTCTCATTTTTCTCTGGTGCCCCTGCTCTTTTAACATTTACTGTCGAAATTTTCTTCCTTCCAAACCTTGTAATTTCAGCTCCGTTAGCCCTCCGCTAGCTTCATTTACCTTGGAATGCTTGACGAACCGTAACGAACTTTGGCGAAATGCTATATGACACATTTAAAACCAAACGTGACACATTTAAAAGGAAAAAGTGACATATTTTAAGGTTAAAAGTGACACTATAAAGGAAAAAAATTATTACAATTTACATTAAAATGCAAAATAACACTCTTAATACTAAAACATGACACATTTAATACTAAAAAATGACACTTTAAAACTAACCGCCTAAAGTGATATATTTAATACTAAAATATGACACTTTCAATGTTATAAAGTGACACTTTCACCGTTTCACGTCAAAAAGTGATGGTTTTCATTTATTATGCAAAATAACATTTTTTAAAGTAAAAGTGACACATACTAGACCAAAATTAACACATTTAAGGCTAAAAAGTTCACACATTTAAGTAACATCTTTTAAAGGAAAAAATGATATTTTTTATTAAAAATGTAATGTGGCACACTTTATGTTGAAAAGTGATACATTTAATACTAAAAAGTGATATTTTTAATACTAAAAAGCGACACTCTTCCATTTATACACGTGAGGGGTGACACTATAATTTTCAATAGTCAAAGGGTTACACTGAGATTACTGAATCTTGGTTCATTTAATATGGATAAATTCGTCTTACAGATTAAGATCCGTAAGACTGTCTTATCAGTAAATATGGAGCCGAAAAGATAAATTTAGTGTCTATAATCACAACTTATGGGTTGCTTTTGACATCTCCCCGACGAACACGTGTGGGATACTGTGGTTCAACCTTGGAGGAGCTCATTGTGGTTTCTGGACTTAGTGGGAAATAAAGCTTCACAATGAAGTATTTGAGCTTGTAAATGCTAACTAAAGTTTCGGGGAGGAGCTCATTGTGGTTTCTGCATTTAGTACTCCCTCTTTCCCAAAATGAGTGTTTGTTTCGTTCATGCCCATTTTGGGACGGGGAAGCAAAGTTTGCTAAAGTGCTAAAATTTAATCTGTAACAGTTCTTCAAACAATAACTTTGGCAATATTCTAATTAAACAAAAGTTTCAAAAGTTACTATTGATGAGAAGATGCGAACAAATTAAAAGGGAAAATTATGAAAGTGGTTAAGGTTAACTGGTAAAGTTCACTTCTTTTAACAAAGAGGTCAAGTGTTCAAGTCTTACCAGATATATTGTTGCTCAAGCCTCACCTGAGGCATCAATGTTCAAGCCAAAAGGCACAGTTCAGGACTGGTCCAAAACTTTTGGGGGTTCAGAGCGAAAAGAAAAAAGAGGCCTTAAAATTTATAAAAACAAGATTTTTAAACGAACAATTTTTTGAATTTTCATCATTTAAAGTATTGAAAATGTATATAATAACCTAAAAACGTATAAGAAAAATAAGTGTTAAGTAATTACTGAAAAACTGTTGTTTTTCATTTGTTAAAACAATTTGCAATAAAAAGAATATACTCAATCAATTTGTTTCTTTTATTTATTTTTTTGACTTCTAGATGGATGTGTTTGGTAATATGTGTGCACTATAAACTCAAGTTAAAAAAAAATCAACTGACAAAGCTAAAAATTAAACAGACATAAGCAATAAAAATTATACTCATATAACAATAAAATTTGATTTTTGCTTGAAATATTGATATTATATACCCAATGATCATTTTAATTGCACATATATTTCAATTTAAGTAATTTTTATTATTTATGATCCACATTGAGCTGCCTTGCCCAAAAGGCCCCAAGCATTGATCACGTGCTTAGCACGTCGTACTTATAGCTTTGAACAGGCCAAACGCATGTCGTGGCCCGAGCTCGACCCAGAAGCGAGCAGAGGAAGATCTCTGGTCGCTCACACATAACGAGCATGCAACCATCTACCTGAAGCCTGGGGCCAAAAGAATAGCGAGTAGGCCGAGCGGTCAAAGCGAGCATGTTTATCTTGCACGTCAACATGGTAACAGTTGTCTTGAACGTGGGGAGTTACTACCGAGAAACTCGTTCCCCCACGTTCTTGACGTGGCCATAAATGTGCCCGCATTCTACTCCTCTACATTGAATGTGCAGTTATTGGTCCTCATGGCTGGATGTATAAACCCCTTGAAATGGAGAGGGAAGGTACGTTATCTTCTACACAGACTAAACTCTGTCAAATTGCTTACTCAATTGAGTGTATACTGATTCCCATACCGAAGTTCATTTGCAGGGTAAGCCCCTGCCCAGTTCACGGTTCATGTTTGCTTTCTTGACAGGTTTGGGCCTTGAAGTTGTGGATAGAATTAAAAGCCAGATATCCATATTGTTAAGCCCAGTGTATCCGAATATTTTGGATACATCAGTTGGTTCCATTGTCGAGAATTGATTAATTTGTGAGTTCAAATTCATTTTCTGATGAATTTTTCAGCTTTAGACATGGCGGCGAATGGTGTTAATGGTGGAAATTAGTTGGAGGATTGACACACAGCCACGCCCAGTGTGGAAGTTAAGGCTGATAACATCCTCCCTCCACCTCCTCCTTATGATACCCGCCATTAGCAAAATCAAAGGTGGGGTTTAGATTCTTTATCCCGGAGTGTTGTGGCTACAGGTGGTTTAGCCAATGAATTTCGGGAGGAGGCGTTGTGTCAGAAGGCAATATATCTGGGACAGATGCACCAGCTGAACCAGCAATTGATTGCTATGGGCAAACCCTCATTGCCCATTGAGTTGGAGCCCCTTCCAACAATGCCCGTGCCGAGTCAAACGGTCATTGTGTCCAGGCCAGAGAGGGAACCTCAACAACTAGTTCAGGCTCCCTCGCAACCCCGAGAGCGAGAATCAAATAGGGGACGTAGCCAACACGAAGAACAGGCCAGTCACAAGGTTGTTCCAAGTTCGCATTCTCGTCTTGGCCCTCGGGTAAGGGAGGACTCGACTCAGTCTCGCCGCCGCCAAAAGTCACCTCCCCCGCAAGGGTCGCATGCTCGTAGGCCTCGCTCACCGGCCCTGCGTATGTTGCATGCTTGCAGGCATCGTTCTCCATCTCTAGGGAGGTCACATGCCCGCCGACACCGCACACCTTCACATGGAAGGTCACATGCTCATAGACATGGGTCACCATCGCGACATTCCAGAGGCAGGCAAGAGTTTCCCCATCGTAGTGGCCAAAAGAGCGGGGCAGGAGTAGCCCTATGGCAAGCACATCATGCCGCGGAAGGTGCACAGGCACAAGTGGCGCAGGCCGTGGGCATAGCTTAGGCTATGGGAGCTATGAGACCCCCACAGGCCCCTCTTATGCCCGGTGTACAACCTCATCCCGTGGGAGGTTTGCCTGTAACAATCAGTATGCAGGAGTTTGAAGACATGAAGCGCCGTATGGAGGCGTGGGAGCAAGGCAAGGCCCTTGATGGAAATTTTTTGGGCACCTCAGCTAGCCTTTTGGCCCCATGGATAGAAAATGCCCCTCCGGCCCAAGGTCTCATCTCCCCCAATATTAAGGAATATATAGGGAAAACCAAAGCGAGGGATTGGCTGATGTCATTCAAATCCCATATCGGCTTAGTGACATCAGATGAAGCATTGAAGATTCGGGCTTTTGTGGGCTCGCTACAAGGACATGCCTTAACCTGGATGGGAACACTTACTTGTAGGTCGATCAAAAATTGGGCAGACTTGGGAGCAAAGATTTTGGCTGACTTCGGGACTTCGGGGACGGATTCAAAGACAAGGGAATACTTGTCTAAGGTAAAGCAAAGAGCCCATGAATTGACATCCAGCTACTTGAAGAGATTCACGAAGATGCTCGAGCGGGTGCCTGGTCTCTTCGAGCAGGAGATGACTTTGTGTTTTGAGACGGACCTGCTCAAGGGAAAAGAGGGCTTGAGGTCGGAATTAAGCATGGGGGAGCCTAGAACGCAGGCATAGAAGTTAATGCGGGGGACCACAAAGAAGGAGAGGAAAAAGGAAAGCACAAAGGCCGGGGGTAATGGAAACACTGGAAAGAGCAGCAGCCAAGGTACAGGAGCCGGCTACAAAAGGAACAAGTCGTGGTATGACCGCCCAAGGGAGTTCCTTCGAGAAAATGACCTCACCACACTCAACACATTGCGGGAGGATATAACGTATGAAATCCGGGATGAGCTTCCCCGGGCATCGTGCATGAGTGCGGAGACGGTAGACACCAGGGACCAGACGAAAAGGTGTGCATATCATTACGACTACGGGCACACAACGGAGGAATGTTGGCCATTGAAAAAGGCCATTCGGATGTTGATTAATGAGGGTCGGTTGGACCGGTTCAAGCGGGATGGGAACAATTGGGGAAATGCCCTTCGCAGAGATACACCCCCAATTCTAGGTGTAATGAATGTGATTATGGATGAGGAGCCTATGCTCACCCAGTTGGGCAAGTAGATTTATTCCTTGTCAAAGGTGGTGGACTGCCCAACCACTTTGCAGGCAGGGGAAGAATCTATACAGTTTACTCACATTGAGCTGGCGAGTAGCATGGCTGGTGAGCAATCCTTGATCATCTCAGCTCTGGTCGATGGTTGGGTGGTGCATAGGATTCTAGTGGATACATGAGCGTACAGGGATGTAATGTACTATTCTTGTTTCCAGGGTTTGGAAATGAAGGATGAGCGCCTTAAACCTTATGTAGGGACTCTGAAAGGTTTCACCAATCATAAGGTGCCCGTTAAAGGCACGGTTGAGCTGGAGGTTTTTATCAGTGAAGGTAGTCACTCCTAGAAAAGATCACCTTTATGGTGATTGACCTGAAATCCCCCAACAACATAATATTAGGGGTGCCCAGCATGAACAAGTTCCAAATGGTAGCTTCTATCCCTCACCAGTGGGAAAAGTTTTACACTGATCATGGGATTGGGGTTCTGAAGAGCCAGCTACTAGTAGTGCTGGAATATGTTCACGATAGCCTGATGAAGAAGTAGAAGCTGACTCTCGAAAATGAAGAGCAAAAAATCACTATCAGTCATAAGGAAAAGTCTCACATGACTGTGGGGCCACAGTCTATTGCCGTGATCGGTGAAAGTTCAGCTCTAGGTGACCAGCGATTGCAAGTGGATGACACTTGTCCTTTGCCGAGAATGGGGTCGGGGGGACAAGTCGAGCAGGCTGAAGGCATGGAGTTGGATCAGCTCAACAAAATAGAAAGTCAAGTTGAGAAAGATGAGAAAGTGGAGTGCGACATGTTGCAAATACGAGATGAACCCGAGTTCACTGCCCAAGAGGAGCTTGAGGAAATTGTGATCAACTCCCCCTATCCCGAATAGAAAATAAAGATAGGTAAGGCTCTTTCAACTGAAGCTCCGGCTAGTTTGATCAAGCAGCTCCAGAATAGTTTGGATGTGTTCGCATGGCGACCAGAGGACATACAAGGAGTTAGCTAGGAGGTGGCAGTACACTGCCTTAGTTTGGATCCAGCTTTTAGGCCAATCCAGCAGCGGCCTAGACAGTTCTCCACGGAGAAAGATAAGACAATCAAGGAAGAAGTGGAAAAGTTGTTCAATGCGGATATTATTGAAGAAATTCACTATCTGACTTGGTTAGCTAATGTGGTTATGGTCAAAAAAATCAAACGGGAAGTGGAGAATGTGCATGGATTTCACTGACCTAAATAAAGTCTACCTCAAAGATTGCTATCCTCTTCCTCGCATCGACAAGCTGGTGGATGCTATAGCGGGCTTCAAATTTTTGAGCTTCATCGATGCGTATTCAGGATACCACCAGGTGAAAATGAATGAGAAGGACAAGGCATTGATCGCGTTTCGAGCAACATGAGGTCTCTATTGTTACAAGATGATGCCTTTCAGCCTGAAGAATGCATGGGCTACTTATCAGTGAATGGTAAATAGCATCACAATGAATAATATGAAGCTCAACCCGAGCAAGTGTGTGTTCGGCGTGAAAGCCGGAAAGTTCCTGGGGTTCATGGTGAATGAAAGGGGGATCAATGCAAATCCTGAGAAAATTGCAGCGTTGGTCACAATGAAGCCTCCCTGGTGCATAAAAAGATGTCCAACAGCTCAATGGCAGGGTCATCGCTCTTGGCCACTTTATTTAAAGGTCAGCTGAGAGGTGCTTGCCTTTCTTCAAAGTCCTCCGAAGAAACAAGGGGTTCGAATGGACAACAGAGTACGAGGAAGCTTTCAAGCAACTGAGGAAATACTTGGGACAACCTCCGTTTTTAAGTAGCCTGGTCATGGGTGAGAGTTTGTATGTATACCTTGCGGCCACAGATTAGGCTGTGGCCACTGTTCTAGTAAGGGAAGAATGTAACATCCAAAAGCCTATTTACTATGCTTCGAAGGCCTTCACTGCAGTAGAAGGGTGTTATTTTAATGCAGAAAAGTTGGCCTATTCATTTGTTGTTGCTGCTCGAAAACTTTGAGCTTACTTTTCTGCACATCCAATCATTGTATACGCAAACACTCCTCTTAGGAAAATTCTACATAAACCCACCACAATAAGATAGTCCGTGGCCGATCATTTGATGTGGGCGACTAGGTTCTCCGGAAAATTGAAGCAACATGCCATCGATCAGAGTGGGGAAAACTTTCTCCTAATTGGGAAGGTCCATTTCAAGTAGTCAGAGTGGTCAAGGAAAGGACCTATATGTTGCGGACAGGGGAGGGGAGTGAGCTGAAGCATCTATGACACGCTGATCATTTAAAGAAATATTACCGTTGATTGGGAATCGTGCAGAGCTATGTGTTTTCATTCTACCCGGTTGTAAGGTGGGATGAATAAATGAATTTATTTTGGACTTCATTGTTGTTGTCTTAGCTGTTATGTTCAAATTTTATCTCGATTATTGTTTTTCAATCGAGCATGGTGTGTCTCTGTTCGATTGAAAGGGTTGGTGTTCGAGTGATGTGTTCAATTTTTATTTTCGATTGTCTTTTCATTAAGCTCGGTATGTCCTTGCTCAATTGGAAAGATTGGTGTTTGAAATTTTGGATACAAAATGATACGTGATCTTGGATCTTAATTTATGTTTAAAGTCTGAGGGGTTAACGGGTTGAGGTTTTAGCTTGTACCTAGAATTCACTTCATTTTGATAAGTGGTAGTAAACATGCCATTTTATGTTAAGTGTAATGATATTCATGCAAAAAAAAGAGAGGGGTTGAAGCGGTATATTACAGAGCCATAGAAAGTGTTTTCATGTTTCCAGTGGCACGCGGACCAATAATGGAGTTGGTAAAATTAGGCAGGGGGAGCGACACCATCAGTAGTCATGCTCACATTGCCATCTCCAGCCCCCTCGAGTATGATGACTTCACCATCAGTTGCTACTGTTTGTTCAGGCATCTCTGTCAACTCGACCTTATAAATTTCAGTCATAAGATCTGCCACGTTGTTGGCCACAACTGCCGGGGGGTCTAGGCAGGTAATCCCGACTTGGCATCCTCATCAGCAAGCAGTCCTAGCTCCTCTACACTGTAAGGCACGAGGGAATGACCTTCGCGAATTTTTCGATCAAATGGGGAGGTCGTTCCCCAAGAGGCGAGCACAGCAGGCGTGAAGTCAGAGGATGTGATTCATGCCCTGGTTGTAGTAGGGATGCATGAAATCGTCAAAACTCAAGGAAGCTTTGAAGTCTTCCACTATGACCAGTCTTTCCTCGGTAATACGGTGTGTCATCTCCGACATCAGCTCTTCCTCCCTTTTGGTAGCATTAGAACAGACCTCGCTGAGCTCGTTTTAGAGTTTCTCTTCGGAATTCTTCGCAAAGGAAAGGTGGGACTCGAGGGCCCTCTTACCCTCCTACACTTTGGACAGGTCAGTGACCTTGGTCATGACAGCCTCTTCACTGTTTTTTAGCTCGGAGCGGAGGGAGTTGACTTATTCTTCTAGCTGATTTTTCTCCTTGGTGAGGGAGTTATAGCTGACAATTTTCTCAGTCAATCGATCAAAGAGAATGGAGCATTTAGTGGCTATCTGTAAAGAAAGGCGGTCATAATAACAAAAGCACACAAAAAATATTGAAGAACAAGACAGACATATGAAAATATTCCAATTTACCTCGCTAACGTTCAGCCCGATCTCTCCAATCAAGACACAGGACGCTGTCCGGACATTGCTCGCAGCGACGTCAAGGTGGCAAACCCTCTTCAAGATCCTTTGCCCACTCACAGCCATGTACTTTGCTCGTTCAAAGAGATTGATTTTCTATAGATAAGGAACATCTTCTATCTCTTCCACGAGCATGTCCGCATCGGCGCTTGTGCGTGGAATTTTGAAGCCATCTCTTTGAAACGACGGGACTAAGGTTCGACACGAAGAGGAAGTGTCCCGGTGATGAGCCCAAGATTTCCACGAATTTTCCCGGGAATTTTCTTCTATTTTGTGCTATTTTTGAGTTAATTATGCTTTGGAAATATTATTATTTGTGTATTTGTGCTTAATGTAGGTTTCCATGCATAATCGAGCAATTATATGATGTTTAGCATAAAGTTCGAGGCAATTCTGGGCTTTAAAGTTGAATTGCAAATTATTTGGTCAAAGTCCGTTAAAGTCTGTTAAGAGTCCAAGGCAAGGAAGAGCTAGCAGAGGCTAACGTAGGAGTAACTGGGCTAACGGAGTACTAAACTGATAGATATGGACAGGGAAGGACCTTCAGCGGGCATTTTGAAAAAGGTAGGGATACCGGCGTACATATAATAACTCCAGGGGAGACCAGCGCAATTTACTGAAACTCCTACCCGCGTTGTCGTCTTCCTACACGTGTCAGTGTCTGGCTCCCTTATCCTCACCCATGACCCGCGCTTCCCCATCCTGGATTCGGGTAACCCGGCCCAATCAAACCCCACCTACCCGCGTCCCAGCCCCGCTCCCTCTCTCAGCCTCATCCCATTTTCACCTGCCAAGACCTGCGAACCACCACCTGGGCTGCCCATGATCCAAGCCGGGCCTAGGCCCCTTTTCCTTCCCTTTTTTGCCCCTAATTCTTTCATGTCCTCCCTATTATGCCCCTGCCTTGTTTGCCTTCCCTTTTATCTTTCCAGAAACCTCTTTTTCAAGGAACCAAGCCCCCATTTACGGGCTGTTGAGCCCTAAATGGAGCACCAGCCCCATTTTATTCCAAAATTTCAACATTCTTCCAAAAATTGTTCAACATTAAAGGTTTGGAGCAACAAATCAAGAGCCAATGAAGCATTTACAAGGAATTCCAACTTGGGATTCATTCTTCATTTGGTTTAATTCTTTCAACCTATCTTTTGAGATAATTGTTGTATTTTCTTGGATTGATTAAATTTGTAAATGTTGAATGGGTTTATGCTTAATTTATTTATGGAAATGAAATTATTTTTTCTATGTTAAATGTAGTGATTTCATTTAATCTATCTCTTTATTTAGTACACATTCATGTTGATTATTATTTTGTGAACTTAATGTCTTTAATTAATTGACCATTAATTAAATGATTTTAAAAATATTTAGGATCCGTGAGAGTTACCTTTATATTTCGGACCAATCAATTTAATAGTTGGTGTTTTGTGAAACACACCGATAGCCATTGTGAGATTCGGTTTGACATGCGATGGAACCACCTTAGCCATTCACGAGGTTGGGAAGGTAAGGGTTGACTATAAGATGCAAGAGCCCGTAATTAACCAATTTTATTTGTCTCGGCTACCAATATGATTTGTAGAAAAATTTTGAGAATTTCTTTTTTCGAAGTATTACCCATGCGCTTGGTTATTATTGTGTGTTCTTCATGCTTTTAATGACGTAGCGATCCATTAGATGATCATAGAATTATAGGATAAGATGGGAGATCCCGTCCTATTAGTTCTGAAAACCACAATAATTGTTTGCGTTACGTTAGACCGAGAGGAGATCGTGCATAAATAGTCATTGGGTGCTTGTTTTGATATGCGGCTATTTTCTCCTATGTTATAAGAAGAGAGAGCCCGTAGCTAGGAGTTGTAGCTAGATTTTCTATACGTTGCGAGAGCCCATAGTGAATACTAAAGTATGCCCGACTACCAAGACTTGAGTTAAATAAAAGTAAAAAGATGATTAAATTAAACACTGGCTATATTAGAAATAATGCACTCATATCCTTTTATCTTGATTTGTTGCTGCCAAACAACCTCCGCAGTAGCGTAGATTTAATTGCTTTCTAGGCTGTTTATATTTTCAAATTTTAATTCATTTTCGATAACTCGTACTTTTGTACACTTTATTACTTGATACGGAAGGATATGCTTGCCCGAGTTGCGTTTTGCGAACATCACCCGGCCAGGGTAAACTTTTTCTACTCGCGACCGAGTATACCTTTTAGAAGGGACCTCTTCAGCAGCCCTTTTCTTTTATGTTGGTGCTTTGGTTTTCATTTTGGCCGAGGAAAGAGGTTTGGCGTGGCTACTCGTTTGTTCGGAGGCAGGAGTGGCTCGACTTACTTCTTCAGTCCGTCTTTTCCCGCCCCGTGCAGTGGGCACGAAAGGTACTTTCGATGGGTGGACGGGGTTTCTCTTCAACAGCTCGGCCTCACGATCGGCTTTGGCTTTTGTTTGAGCCTCGAGGAATTTCTTTGTCTCATTTAGTCTTTTCATGGCTGAATAGAATCAGAGCAGGATGTCAGAAAAACAAAGAGGATAAAAGCTCATGCGAGTATAAAAACCAGGCAGAAAGTAAGGAAGCATTAAGAAAACATTAAACGACCATCATAGGCTGGGGTGCAGCTCGTTTCTAGTAGCCGGCAGTTGAGACAATCATCTGGAAACTTGAACCCGTGGCAGCCTCCACAATAAGTATGGGGTTCTTCCTCGCCCATCTCCACGAGGGGTTCGATTGAAGGGACGGACAGACAGTGGATCCCAACTTGGAGCATATAAACATCACTTTAGGTCAAAGCTTCCGAGTCAAACGTAAAGTCTTGCCTGCCTTTATTGTCTTTTACACCCAGAACTTTCTTGATGTTAGAAAGCATTTTGTTTTCTCCAAATCGAAATTGGTCTCGGGTGTAAGCTGGAGCTTTTAGTGGTTCAAGATGGGAAGCAAAGGGCCAGTCGACCCTGGATTCCACAAGTAAAATTTTTCTATCCCAAGCTTCAACCTTGTTCAGGCTATCACTTAGAAGTTTAAAGAAGTGCGGGTTAGAACGGCCAGAAATACAACGAGTTTTCAGGTCAATTTTAAAAAGATATAGTTTACAAAACAAGAGCATGCCGGGCTCGTAACCTAGTAGTCTAAAAGCGACGGTGTATGCGATCAAAAATCTGACAGTGGTCAGGGTCAGCTCGCAGGGGAGCACGTTGGTCATATTCAGAATTCGCTGATAAAGGGATCTAAGGGCATCCTAAGCCTGACCAGGAAAAAATCAAAATAAAAAACCATTTTATCGCCCTGGTCGGCGTGTTCTCCGGGTTCGATGTTCAAGTCAAAGGCTTTGATTCGGTAGTCTTTGGGATCAGTACCCAGCGAGTAGAACCATCCCATGACATCCTCTTCACTTTTGAACTCGTCCCAAGTTACTTCCCAACCAGGTCCTCCTCGATGGTAGTTTTCTTCCCTTACGGGGGATGGCCTTTGTTTTATGTACTTGTGGAATGCTTGTGCTTGGAGAAGGCGACCCAGATCTCAAGTTCGCTTCAACCTTCTCCTCGCCAATCTCGGTCATATCTTCTTGTTCTACGTCCTCTATCCTAGCATTCTCAGTTATCGCCAGAGGTTCAATGGGACCTATCTTCTCTGAATCCGAGCTCCCAGACAGATGGCTAATAGATGTTGTGACATGGGTACTTGTGGGTTCCCCGGGATGCGCCCGCGCCCCACGCGCTCTAGGATAGGTGTGCGCGTACGTGCGGAAGCGAGACACCACACTTTCCATTCCACCCTCCCTTGTTTAGGGGAGGACAAAATTTAAAATGCGGAAAGGGTGCTGTCAAAATAGCGCGTTGAATACGTCTCGATAACTTCAGTGATTTTTGGTCTTTTATGGGAGCTATGGGTTTCCTGTATCAAGTTATCCCTTTTTTAGGGGATAACAGGATGCAGGAATACATCACCCTTTCATTCACATCTTCCCTTGTGTAGGAGAAAATGGAAAGTGTAAGAAAGGATGTTGCGAACCCCACTACAGACTTTATGAAGATTGCCTTATGGCCTATTTCGGATCACGATGAGTGCTTTGAGTTTTCTACATGAAGTTATCTCTTTTTTATGGGATACCAGGATATATGAATACATCACCCTTTCATTCCCACTCTCCAAGGGGAAAGCAGAAAATAATGAGAAAGGATGCTGCGAGGCCCCACTGCGATCCAAAATGTTTTAATAGAGTCGCCATCTTTATTTTGAGGAAGAAATAAAGAAAAATCAAAAATAAAACCAGAGATTGCAAAAAAATGGGTTCGGAGGCTAAGTTACGAGTTGGGAAGGTGCTAGGCATCCAACTCACCCTTTCGGTCTCAAAAACAGTTTTTTGGCTAAAGTATGCTTTTTGTTATATTTATCTAACAAATAAATAAAGCGTTAAAAGACAGAAAAGAAAACAAATACATTCGTATTTATATTATTTACGGACTTGCAGCCGTCTCTTTACAATAATTACAAATATACTTAAAACTATTTGATCATAATAATGGCTTTTTTTAGTGATATTTCCTAAATAAATCCGGGCAGCATAACTGCTTATATTTTTACATTGGGCGGGATGAAAAGTATCACTTTTTATAAATAAAAACTTTAAAGCTTACACTTTCGCGGATTAGGGTGTGCTCGTTATGTCCTTCAGGGAGAGGATTTTTTTTCTTTTGATAAAGTGGTGTGGAGATTCGGGCAGAATAACTGGTTCCAAAAGCTTCTTTTGGCCTCGAGATCCAGGCGGAGCAACTCCTTGCTTTCTTTGCTGTTGCGTGCTTGCTGCTGGCGGAAATCGGACAGAACAAGGGCTTGTTTCTGGCAGATTTGGCCTTTTACTCAGGCAGAGCAATTGCTCTATTCGAGATTTTTGGACCGGGGAAATAGGGTGGATACCTAGCTGGGGGGCTAAGGATCACTTTGACCGGTTGGATTTGTGTTTAGAGGAGATTTGTCAGAGTTTCGAGGCTTTATAGGAGGGGAAGTCACTATCGCTCTTTTTTCTCAGCGTAACAACGACGCAAAGTTTTTGGATGAAATATTCGTGTCCCAAAAGCGAAGTCGGGCACTGCTATTTATAGTTGGATTTGTGCTTCATCGGTTTGTACCGTGCACTGCGACGACCCGACCCGGATCCCAAGACGAAATCCCAAGGTCGTGCCGCCGGGAGACAAAATAACAACAAACAAGTAGCAAATAATGGGTAGGGTCATAACGGCAATACGCCAACAACTCAAAACATATGCGGAAGCGAAATAAAATAAACAGTGGCGCCCGAGCTAACAAGCTCAAACTAAAAACAACCAAAGAGATACTTAATCTCTCGGTCCAAAAATTCGACTCGCATGCCGCAACATTGGGCACGTAGGACTAATCTCCCTGTCATGCAATTCAAATATATAGCAAAATAAACCAAGTCATCGGCGAAGCTACGGCCGGAACCCAACATTACACTAAGTCTAAGACTCTAGTCTAACAACTCAACGGCTAAAAACATGCCGGAGAACAAACATAATATTTAACTAGCAATGTAACATTCTAAAACATATTCACCAATTTTTACCAAGCACGACTAACACAAGTCGGCTACCAACAGCATAAGTACTGATAATGATAAGTACCAACAACAAGTAAGCATATAGAAGTATAACCACCAATATACATCAAGCACGACTACTACTTGTCGGCTACCAAAAGAATAGGCTAACAACATAATTACAATATTACAAATCACATTAAGGTTTGCTACCCAACATGAAGTTTACATAACTTCATCTTTCCCAACGACCTCACCAAAAGCAAAATAAACTATCTAAGCAGCAACCTTTCCAAAAGAATACTTTGTCAACGCAACCTTCTTGATTTACTTGGGTCCGCACGCACGGCTCGGATCTAGGGAAAACAACCAACAAATAAAAGTAAGTCACAAAGACTTAGTAAGTTACTAACCATAACTTCCTACCATGGCATAATGTTTAATAATGATTTACATCATGCTATCTTCATATAATAACTTTATAAAAATCATGCTATGGCATTCATGCTCAACATTAAGTAAATATGTTATCATTATAGTATAACATCTCACCAAAAATTCATGTCAAGGCATATTAGGCTTAACAATAATGATTCATGCCTTTGGCATAATACAACATTCAAATAATGTTCATGTGATAGCATTTATGCTTAACAACATTAATCAACATGTTATCTATCAAGTATAACATTTATGAAACCAAACAACCATCATATCATATCCAAATCACCAAGCACATTATTCACATAAGCACTTGTGAAACAATTCATATAATTAGGGATATGATACCATTACCAATTCTTCCGCGCGCGTCGCTCCTGCAAAAACACGTGCAAAACCTTTATGTGCCCTCGATATCCCTCTCGTAGATATCGACGTCCCCGAGACAGTCTCCGCTCGAGTTCCATAGTTATCAAAGTCATGTGTATTACTACAACTGAGATAAACTACTTCCCCATCGTGGCCATCGATGGAGGGGTGTGTGCAAACCCGGCACGGCGATCCATCGCGATCACGAATCTCACAATTCGTGAAGACGATGTATCGTCCCACCAAAGACTCAACAGTTGGACTCAAAACCCAAGCACAAGTAATATATACTCATATGCTCAAAACAAGTAGGTAAACACTCTACCATCAAACTAGTCATGCTTTTCATCCACAACTAGCATAAATATCACAACAGAGAATCATATAAGCTCTCATAATCAAGTGTTCTTCATACACTTCAAAACTTCTTGGAGGCTCGACCTCCATGATTTCTACTCAAAATTCCGTAGGACTTAAGATTATAGTTCCTAGGATGCATACCAACCCAAAGGTTGACTCCGTTGAGTCCAATCTAAACTTTCCGAAAATTCAAGGAATAGAAGCATGGGCTTCAACATCCCCCTATGTTCATAACTATCGCCAATAACCATAATCCCAATGTTCAATAAACTCACATAAACCCCATAAATTACTTAACAATGCAACTTAGAACAAATTGGCAATTTTGTGCATAAATTCCTTGTTGACACCTTACCAATCATATTTTACAAATCATGATTAAATCACACAACATGATTTAATATGCTCTACTAAACATATAAAACATAGTAATCAAGCTCACAACAATAATTTGTAAGCCAAAACATGATTAGGGCAAAATCTCCTTCCAAGCATCTTTGTCATTCAAGCTCAATACACATGAACAATTCATATAGCAAAGTTTAATAGACTATTTGGCATATGAATTTCATACCAATCAAGTCTCACATAGGTTCAACCAATTTCTAACAACAATTGGAAACCTAGGGTTCATGGTATCTCTACAAACCCTAACAAATGCATCCATTGACCTCACATAGCATACATGGTTGTTTCCCTAGGGTCAATGGAGCCAAAAGAAAAAGGAAGAGAGGTAGAAACTTACCCAATTACAACCCTCACAAACTGTCAAACCCGAAACCTAGAGATGAGGTTGTTCTCTTCAACCTTCTCTCTTCAAGCTCACGAGAAAAATGGGGAAGAAGATCCAAGGCTATGGCTTCCAAGATCAAGCCCTTCAAGAACCCTAGAATCGCCCTCTCAAGCTCTCTCTCTCAAGCTCTCTGTTGAGTTCTCGCAGAAGACACAAGCTGAAGAAGTCGTATTCTGTTTGGCCGACTAGTTAGAGAGTGTGATGGTTTTTGTTTAAGTAGGGGGATTAATTCTCTTAATTAATCCACTAATCAACCCCTAAAATCTCTAATAGATGTTTAGGACAAGTTTAGGCTAATAAGATAGGTTTAGGCTTAATTTAAATTGGGTTTGATTGGGTAAAAATCGGACAATGCGCAAACAAGTTGAAAACTCCCGTAATAGGCAAGCAGGGACCCTTGCGGTCGCATGCTTCATGCATGATGCGAGCGCATCATTCTGTACTTTAGCTTCCAACTTTTTCTTGTTTCCTTGCTCGGTCCCAGACTCTTCCGCATGCATTCTCGAGTCCTTCCAAGCCAAAAAGGGTCTACAATTCAACCTTAATAACCTCCAATCAATAACCAAAACAATCAAGCTTCAAACCTCAACAAAACAAGGCCAACAACTCAGGCAAAACTCTCCCGAACGACAACCGAAAAAGTCAAACGAAGAAGGGTTAACGCTAGAATCAAACTAGCAACCAAACCGACGATGCAACAAGCATCCAACCAACATCTAAGGCATGTAAATGATGTTATAAATGCCCTCTAAAAATGCATACGTGCATCTCAAACGACGTCAACGAACATGCTATTGACTCCAAACATATGAGTGAGCTAAATGAACATGTTTATGATGATTATAAATGTATGAATCCATGCATAACACAAGCAAGCCATAATTCAGGGTTTTACAGTGCGCTGAAAGAATTGTGCATTAGGCGAACTGCTACAGTACACAAGAAGGAACCTGGCGCTGCCTAACAGCAAACTGGGTGCGGCGCCAAGACTGGTGGGCGCGGCGCAAGCTGTCCATTTTCTTCCAATTTTCGACATTTCACCCCCTACAGTTCACTATTCATGCATCCTACATTTCCTTTTGCATTTTCAACCCTGTAACTTGACATTTGTTAAATTTAAACAGTTCTTGATATCGCATGCCAAAGTTACGTACTAGGGGTACGAAATTGGGGTTTCTACAGAGCCCCTCAACGATGGAGTCTACGGGTAACCCGCAGCTTACTAAGTAGATGAACATCGTTGATAAGAAATAGACTCTCCAATTTCGTGCAATATAAAATGGGGGAGTAATGCAACAGGTAGCAGTTATAATGCAATAGTTTATAATGCTAACCAAACCTCCATATTCTAGACATATTTAGTCAGTTATAGCAGGTTATCGCAGTTTTTAAGCAGATATGCAAATTAAATGCTCTAATGGTTGGACCTACTAAAGTAGGCCGCCTACGCATCCTTTAATAAAGGAAATCAGACCAAACGTACTACTTCCCTCAACAGAATTGGCGGATTTATTTGTCTTATATGACCATGGCACACTACTGTATTTTTCATCCGGGGTTCTTTCTACAATATTAACTTCTTCCGTAGGTTCTTCCTCTGATCCAGAATAGTAGAACGAACTTGGATGTGTACCAATTTCTAGGGATCCTTTACGTATATCTTCATCAATACGGACCCCTATCTCCACTATTTCTTTGAAATTGCTATAGGGGAGATACCGCATGTGCTCTAGGTAAATGGGATGGAGGTTTTTGATGAATATTCTGCATGACTCAGCTGGATCAGGTCTGTCGAGTGTTTAGGCTAATTTTCTTTTCCACCTTGTTGCAAACTCAGCACATGTTTCCTTTTCCCTTTGGGTGCACGACTCGAGGTCTCTTTTATTTTCAGGGGTAGTATTATCTTTGTATCTTTCTAAAAACCCTTCTGCTATTTGGTCCCAAGTGCCCATGGTGCTATCATCTGCTAACATTAACCATTGGTTAGCAGCCCCTATTAAGGTAAGGTGAAAATTATAGGCCATGACTTCGAAACTAGCCCCTCTTGATTGCATGCCAGTAGAGTAAGATTTTAGGTGGGAGATAGGGCATCCAGTCCCATCGAATTTTTCTATGTCGGGCATTTTGAAACTTGAGGGTAGTATGGCTAAAGGTTTTAGCGTTAATGCCTGCGCATAAAAATTTTCTTTGTTCTGAACTTTGAGCATCTTATTTTTCAAGTTCTCCATGTCTGCCTCCATTTTGGTGGGAGAGGATGTTGGATTTTGGTATATGCTGGTAGGATTAGGAAAGGCTGGGTAAATTTTTGGCTATGGTACTGGGTAAGGATTTTGGGTTGGATATGTATTTTGGGTAGGATAAGGATTTTGGGCAGATGGGTTATTAGTGGTTTCGGCTTGGAGGCCAGGATCATTAGGAGGTAAATAGGTTGTAAATTGGCCTAGCGGGTTATAGCTTTTTAGGTCCATATACGGGCTATTTTGGAGCGGATTGGTGTTGGAAAAAGGAAGGTCATTTGGATTCTAGGGGATATTGGTGTTTGGGAAAGGATATGGAGGATAGGGTAGGAAATGGTTGATATTTGAATAATAGAGATTTGGCAAAGGATTTGGATTTGGGGTAATGGTGGTATTTGGTCGGTTGGTATTTGGCTAGGAAATTGGATTTGGAGGAACGTGGGAGGTTGATGCTTCTTGAGGGACTGCAGGGGGAGAGATTTCCTCACCACTGGGCTTTGGACCTTGTATGAGATTTGCTATTTGGCTTAGCAAACGATCATTTTGTACATCCAGCTTTCGATCTAACCATTGCTGCATGGCTGGAGTCGGAGCTTCCTCTGGAGCCCCTGTATCTGTACCCATAGCGGACTGCTCACTTTCTACTGCCATACTGCTCAGATCTATACCCTCTGAACTGATTCTACCATTTTCTGATCTATCCCTGATACTTTCTGAACTTTCTGTGCCCGTTTCCCGTATCAGCCAGCCAGTATTATCTCTGCATTTCCAAATTCGGACCAGGTTTCTGAGGAAAATGGGTTTGGAGGTATCAGAAAGGTTGGCTGAAGGCTTTTTGGGCTAGGAGTATAGCGTGCCTTCATTAGTATATATATTTTTTATTATAATTCAATTTTTCCCTGCAATTGACCGGACAAGCACCCGTTTTGTTTTGATAGTCTCAGGACTATTCCTGGAACAGTGAATTCTTTCTCCAGAGTATAGGACCTTCGTATTTCACCAGCCTTTCGATTCCCCAATATCGGACTGATCACAGGCGAAGGGCATATACTCTTTCCAGGATCCACCATTCAAAGTGGTCTAAGTCGAGCATCAGAAAATAATCAATCAGCCCCTGTGTATTTATTCATTTTTTTCTTGTTCATTTTTTTTATAGGGGCTGGCCAACGAGTCAAAGATGCAAAAACCGTTCGGTCTTTGAAGTGTTCTGAGAATCTATATGCAATCTAATGATGACTTATGTAAGAGGTAGACTGGCCATGGTGTAGGGTAGTAGTTCGGAATATATTTACATGCGTGCGGGTGTGTTCGACATCTAAAAAGCGATAAATTCTTTTTTTAGATATAAAACAAAAAATAAAACATATATGGCATGTCTTGTTATTTATGGATTTTCTCAGCTTTTTTAGTTTGAGCACGAGCAAGCAAGCCAATCACATCAAGAAATAGAAAGAAAAATGGGGAATCTATCTATTCCTATTAATTACAAATTTGTCATAATCACCAAAATAAAATGACATAATGAATACAAATATGTACAAATTTTACGAAATAAAAATAAAATAAACAGAAAAGAATAAAAATATAGAGTCAAAAATAAAGCAAAAATAAAGCTCCGACCCTTTTTGTTATGCTGCCCGGAAATTTATTGCAAATAAAATGACAGAATGAATGCAAAGATGAAGCGACCAAGTGCAATAATGCAGCCATTTAATCGCTGGATATCTTTGATACATCTGGGTTGCTTCATTGTGAGGAGTGCTTGTATTTTCTCCGGGTTGGCCTCTATTCCTCTCTGGTTGACCATGAACCCCAGGAATTTTCCTGCTCGGACCCCGAATGCACACTTGCTCGGATTCAGCTTCATGTTGTGCTTGCGCAGGTTGGCAAATGTTTCTTCCAAATCCATGCAGTGGTCGCGGCCTTTAGTTTTGATGACCATGTCATCAATGTAAGCTTCAATGTTGCGACCAATCTGATTGCCGAACACTTTATTGACCATTCGCTGGTAGGTGGCCCCTGCATTCTTTAGCCCGAAGGGCATCATTTTGTAGCAATAAAGGGCTCCACCTGCTCGGAAGGCTGGTTTAGCTTTGTCCGGCTCGTTCATCTTGACCTGGTGGTACCCTGAGTACGCATCCAAGAAGCTTAACATTTCAAAACCGGTTATAGCGTCCACGAGCACATCAATGCGGGGGAGGGGATAGCAGTCTTTCGGGCAGGCTTTGTTGAGGCCCGTGAAATCGACGCACATGCGCCACTTGTCATTGGCCTTTTTCACCATGACCACGTTTGCCAACCATGTCGGGTTCTGTATCTCTTCAATTATGCCCGCCTTCAGAAGCTTCTCGACCTCTGTCTTGATCGCTTCGTTTTTCTTCGGGGAATACTGCCTTGGTCGCTGTTGCATTGGCCGGAAGTTGGGATCAACGTTCAAATCATGGCGAGCAACCTCTTCGCTAATCCCTCGCATGTCTTCCACTGTCCATGCGAAAACGTCCAGGCTTGACTTGAGCTGCTCGATGAGCCTTGCCCGAGCTTCGGGAGGCATGGCCTTCCCGATCTTAATTTTTTGCTCGGGGTAAGCAGGATTGATAATAACTTCTTCCAGCTCATCCTCTGGCTGGAAATCAGGCTCATCCCGGACTTGCAGCGTATCCATTTCAATATCCTGCGGAGGCTTGGCCTTGCGCGCAGGAGTTGTTGGTGTTGGAGTTTGCTCGCCCCCGTCTACTTCCATGGGCTCCGCGGATCCCGAGCATTCCCCTGGCTCAATGTTGTTGATTTGGGCCGAGCCTGAAGCAGCGTTCGTAACGGTCTCTTTCTCGGAGATAATGACAGCGTGATCGGGAGTGTCCACGATCAACTTCTGTCTCTTTCTTTGTGTATCCCGGACATACTCCCACATTGCCCGAGGCTTACTGTTCAGGACACCTACTCCATCCTCGGTGTAGAACTTAGCTTTTTGATGGGGGATGGAAGTGACCATCTGGAATTTGGCCATGGCCGGCTGCCCCAATATGCACTTGTAGCCCGACGGCAGATCTATCACCAAGAAAGAGATCATCTCTGCTCGGGTGTGTGCCCCATCTCCCATGAACACCTCCAACTCGACCATGCCTTTGACATTGACTTGATGGTTGGTGAATCCCTCAAGTTTTCCGAGATAAGGCTTAAGGTGGGTGTCGGTTAACCCTATTCCCTTGAAGCAGTTATAGTACAGGATGTCTCGGCATGCCCTAGTATCGAGCAGGATCCTGTGTACTTGCCACCGGTTGACTAAACAGGACACGACCAACGGCTGCTTGGACGCCAACGGGGTACTTGCCAGCTCACTGCGAGAAAAGCAAATGCTCGGTTCGCCTGCCAACTGCACTGCCGGAGAGTGTACGGCCTTGGACAGGGAATAGATGTGCTTTGCGAGCTGAGTGTTGGAGGGGAGCTCCTCCTGAATGACATTTATTACTCCCCGGATTTGAGGGGCAGGGCCACCTCTTCCTCGGGGAGGTCTGTCCGCGCGATTGTTGTTGTTATTGTTCGCGCCTTGATCTCTTTTAAAGCGGTCTAGCTTGCCCGCATTAATCAATTTTTGAATTTCTCTCTTCAAAATCAAACACCCCTCTGTTGTGTGCCTGTTACCCTGATGGTAGTCACAGTACTTGGTGTTATCTCGGGCATAGGCTAGCTCAGGATCAAGTGGAGGAGGTGGTGGCAGTGCGTCCCCAATCTGGAACATGATCTCCTCGCGGCTAGTATTCAGCGGAGTAAATTGTCCCTCCCTGAATCTAAACCCGGGAATTGATGTCCGCTTTCTATCTCTCTTGGGCTGACCGCTGCCCCCTTGGTCCTGGTCGGCTGGCGTGGCCGAGCCGTCCTGGATCTTTTCCTTTCCTTTGGCCTTGTCACCCTTCGTGCTTTCTGTCGAGCAATACAGATGCGACGTAGCCAAGAGCTCTGCCTTAGAGGCGTTAGGATTCATAGCCAGCATCGTTTTAAGCGGGCCCGCCTTCATGTTATTGAGGTAACAGAAAGTGATCTCAGGGTCGCTGGTCGCAGTCACTTGGTCGAGCATCTCCTCGAACCTCTTCAAGTAACTACTATATGACTCGGTGTCGCTCTGCTTGATCTTGGCGAGATCGAACCGATTTTTGGGCGTTGGGCCAGCAGTACCAAATTCCTCCAGGAATTTTTCCCTCAGCTCCGACCAACTGCCTATGGATCCTCGGGGAACCCTTCCTAACCACGACTGGGCTTTCCCCTGTAGGGCTCCTTCAAAGGCTCGCATTTTCAGAGCCTCATTGTCCGTGACCATTCGAATTTGAGCTTCGAATGATCTAAGCCAATCGTTTGCCCGCGTCTTCCCAAAGTACTTGTCGAATTGTGGGAAGATCACTCCATGAGCGGGTGGGGCATTCTCAATTTCCGGAGTGAACGGGCTGCCCTCTAATGGTTTTGCGGCCACATAACCGGGCCTGGCCACAGCTATGTTGGCCATTTGTTTGGCCATATCCTTCTTCATGGCATCCATTTTTCGGCCAACCGCCTCTCAGCGTCCTCCGTCAGCCTCGAGGTTCGCGAGGAGGCTCCTAATCGAGCAATTTCTGCTCGGTAATGAGCGGCCCTGTTAGATTTTCGCGGCCTTGGCTCCCAGCATGATTCATCCGAATATCTATCCGCTGTGGGATAGTACGTGGGATCACAATTCTCCTCATATCCCATGTCCGCCTTTGATCTATGTCGAGGGCGCTGATCCTCCATCTCACAGCACTCCCTGACTCTACGCCGGCCATAATCCGCTGCCCGGGAATTGCGATGGTGACTGTGGGGACGAGGAGGAAGTGGATTTTGGCGGCTATTCCTGCTCTCCGCCTGTTTGCTCGCCTCTTGGTCACATGTGTTTTGCCCAGATGGCACATGGACTATAGATGGACCCCGCCGATCCTGAGCGAGTACGTTTTGAGAGGCAGGGCCTTCTCCAATCCGTACCGAGCCGCTAGGGGCGGGCAGAACCAATTCAGCAACGGGCACCGGCTGCTGGCCCAGAGCGAGCAATTGCTGATTTAGGGCGTACATTTTATTGTAGTAGTCCGCTTGAACTTGCAGGCGGCCTGCTGGTCAACGTTCAACCCGGGCATGGCCACATGGCTGGCTTGACTATTTCCGCTTTGCCGATTCAGTTGGACCCTCAGGTCTCTACTACGAGCCTCCCTTTGCTCATTAATAACCTGGCGAGCATCCTTCTGACTCGCCTGGCTTTGGCTAGCATGCTGGGACATGGGCTCTTCCACATAGGGGACGTTCTCCCCGTGAGCCGCCTGCCAAGCAGCCATTCTTTGATTCCGCGTCTGAATCCCCACCGGTGCCTTTGGAGGCGGCTGGCTGGCTTCCGGCCGGGTTATTGCTAGTAGTTGCATGGTGTTTGCTACCTTTTCCAGCCATTGCAATTAGGAATTAACGTAAATCTCACCGGAAAATTAAGAAAAAACTGAGCTTTTTATCGTTTCCCGGCAACGGAACCAAACTGATGTGGCCAAAAACACAGCTTGGGCCGTCCTTGGGATGGGTAGGATATCTGGGCTTGATTGTATGGATTGACTTGCTTCCTTGAGCCTGTTAAGATCACGAAAACACCTTAGTAGGAGTGCAAGGCAGGGCCTCGCGAAACCACTCCAGCGTGAGAGTAAGTATCGTGTGAGTCTATAAGAACTTTGACAGAGGTTCTAGGCTCAAGAAAGTGTGCGTACCTTTAGGGTTTATGGAGGGGTATTTATAGGTCCCCAAAGTGTTAGAATCCGTCTAGGATTCATTGCCGTGTCTATCAAGAAGGATGGATGCCGAATCCCTTGATTTTAGGCATGATTTGCGGCTGGCCGCGTGATTTCCGGAGCAGATAAGGTAAGAGTTCTGCTCGGATTAGGAAACCTCTGACTTGCCTTAGAGAGTAAGCCTTTATGATTCCCTGTATGGTGTCTGTCCGGGCGAGCAAGGCTCTGCCCGTTGGTGATTAGAACTGATGACGCTCAGTGCGGCCCTCGGGCATGGCCCCTGGCCGGGTAGGCAAGGCCTCTGCCCGACCAGGCTAAAGCGAGGGCAACTGCGGTCCTTTGCTCAGCATCTCGCTAACTCTGTCCGCTAGGGTGGTAGACTCTTGACTGCTTGAATATGTGAGCGGCACGTGGTGCTCGCCCGTGCTCTGCACGTGACCAGGTTTGGGCCGGGTATATCAGGCATGAAACACGACAAAAGAATATGTATCTACAACAACATGGTTACTTCAAAAAAATATAGCACGACAAATTTTAATTATTATTCACGGAACTTATTCTAAATTCACTAACATTATCATAAAATAGAATATGTATCTAAAACAACATGGTTACTTCAACAAAATACAGCCTTGTAAAGTTTGGGCAATAAATCAGGAACCGGATTTATAAATATGGAACCTGATTGGTAAATATGGAACCTGATTTATAAATCTGGAACCTGATTTATAAATCTGAAAAAACCTTAAGTGCATGTTATTACATTATCATTTTGGTGCTAGTGTTCAGATCCTTTTAAATTCCAAAGACTGGCGAAAATGATTCGGACTAGTGGTAGGAGTGTAGGAAAAAATGTTTGACCCCTCGGTGGCCGTCGCCGGAGTTGAGGTTCGATAAGAAATCCATTTTTGGGGGATTTGGGAGAGGATTTGTGTTTAGTTCAAATGAGAGATTTTTGAGACATAAATAACTTCAAAATAATAAGGCTATGAGCAACATATTACTTAAGTTAGTGTTAGGGCGAATGTCGTTACCCGAATGCTTGGATCTGGCCAAGGCTTTGAGCGGGCAGGGCCCCTATCGCTGTGGGCGAGCTTCCAGATGACTGCCTAGCGGGCAGAGCCCTACATGATCGGCCACCTAAAAACCGGGCAAGGCCTAGTTCGACGACTATGAGTCGGAGCGGTTATTGGCATATCAACTGGGTGGAGTGCTTGGAACTGACCAAGGCTTTTAGATGGGCAGGGCCCCTATCTCCTGGAGCGAGCTTCCAGATGACTGCCTAGCGGGCAAGGCCCTACATGATCGGCAACCAACAACCGGGCATGGCCTTGCTCAACGACTATGAGTCGGATCGGTTGCTGGCATATCAACTGGGCAACGAGATATACGACTAACAGTGTTGCTCGGTCACTATAGGAACCCGAGGTAGTTAGCCGCTATCTTATGGGCAGGGCCCCTACCGCATGGCGGGCTTCAAAGCATATGAGCCGGGCAGGGCCCCTTAGTTACCCGCGGGGCGGATAATAAAGCTCAGGGATACTTGGGGTGTAAGGGCCAGTTGACCGGGCATGGCCCTACCTGCTCGCCGGGCGAGCAGACATAGTCAAGCAGTCCCCAAAAACAGTTTATAAATAATAGCAATTTATCAAATAAACAATAAAAGTATAAGGAACCAGATCGTGAAATCGGCGGGCTTCATCCGAGTAGGGGTCAAGCACAGCCCATCCGGCCATAGTCTGCATGCTTACCCCGCCATATCTAGCGAGCATCCGAGCGGAGCTGCTTAGCGTCCTTGAGAGTTTGCATGTGGAAGGCATCACGTTCCTTCTTCAACTCGTCCCTCTTCTTCGACAGTGCATCCACCCGGTCCAGCTCCTTCTTCAGCTGCCCGACAACCTCGGACTTCTCCTTGGTTAGCTCCCCATTTTTGGCGACCAGGGCAAGGTTGCGGGCAAGCAGCTCCGCTTCTTTCTTGGCAGCAGCCGCCTTCAGCTCCTCAATCTGATCAGCCAGAGCGGCAGCTTGCTCGACCTTCTGCTTGGCCACCTCCTCAAAGGACTTGCTGTCAGACTCTGCCTTCTTGCGAGCAGTCTTCTCCTCGGTATATCTGTCATACAAGTTAGCGCAGGTAGAAGCAATCTACAGGCAAAAAAGCGAGAAAGGCGGTCAGTATCCATTAAGGGGGGGGGGCTGAGCTAACTTTCAGGAGTGGTAATTACCTCGCAAGCGGCATGCCCGACGTTTCCAACAAGAACATGGCGGCGGTGTCGGTCTCACTTGAGCCATCATGCAGGATCCGTTCTATAATGCCCTTGCCCACCATTCCCAGGAACATGGCGTGCAAGTTGATACCCCGGCGGCGGGCATCACGAAATTTCCTTCACCAAGATGCTTAGGCGACTGATGGTGGTGGGCATCTCGAAGCAAGGCTGCCTCCAGTTGGCGCTCTTGCCCTGGTTAGAAGGGACAACATAAGTTGGCTCAGAGCCTGAGCCACGATGGCGTGTTGATCGGGCAGGAGAAGGGGAGGACGCTTTCTTTCTTTTGCCCCCTGCCTTGGCATCCTTGGCAGGGGGGATTGGGGCGGCGACCGCAGCAGCAGCGGGGGCAACGGCCGGCACTACCTCCTGACGGAGCGAATGGGAATCACCGCTTTCTCCGGGGCTTTGGGGCTTGCCGTCAGGGAGTTTTCTTGGTTGGAGGGGCGAAGGGGACTCGAGGAACGGCCACCGGCGCGTTATCTTTCAGGTTGGCGGCCCGGATACCGGCGTGATCCTTCCGTGCTCGCAGAAGTGCAGTGTTCCTCATTCCTGAAACGAAACAGCATTATGAATACTATGATGAAATTCAAATATCAATGCAAGAAAGAGCCGGAAAGGAACGAGAAGGAGGTTGGGATGACTTACGGTGGTGCCAGTGGCGGCGAGGAGGTAGCAGTCGAGAGGGATTGGAGGCGGCGGCTGCCTGAAATTTATGCTCATCCAAGGCATAAGAAGTAAATGAAACCCCATCAAGTTGAGGGTTTTAATTTTCTGCTAAGTAACCTCTTGAGAGAATCAGGGGGTTGCGTCGGCACATGCTCCAGGATCTGGGAAAACATTTATGCTTATAAGTTTCATTCAAAGCTTTATGGGCAAGTATCTATTGGCTAGACCTTCCATTACTTGACTTTTATTCCGTAAAAGCTGATAGTCGGTCTCAGCAACTGGAGGTATCGAGAAAAGAAGCATTCAGGCGTTCTCGTCGATTGTATGCGGCAGTGACATGGGTAATGTCTCGACGGACATTCTGGCGACTTATCCCTCACTTCTGATTCTAGATGAAGGTCATACTCCTAGGAACTAGAACACCGATGACCTCTCTTGAGAAGGTCCAGACACCTAGAAAGGTGGTACTTTCAGGTACCCTTGTAAAAACCGAATGAAAAGTAAAAAAAAAAATAGTTTTTCGTGATCAATCGAAGCCCCTTTAAACTATTTTTTGTTGGTTTTAAAACACCAGTTATTGTTTATTATTTGTATATGAACGATATGACGTTGAGTTATAGTGATTCAGATAAAAAACGACTAGCCGAAAACAAGATCGAAATTATCCCTCAGACTTTGAATTTATGTTTTGTAAAAATTAATGTAAAAACCGAATGAAAAGTAAAAAAAAAAACGGTTTTTCGGGGTCAAGCAAACGGAGTCCCTTATTTTTGGTTTTAAAACACCAGTTATTGTTTATTATTTGTATATGAACGATATGACGTTGGTTATGATTATATTACCTTCCAGAGATCATAAAAAAACTACGAGGTTTATAATCTCTGGGGGTTTGACTCTGGCATCTTCAGGGGGTTACCCTATAAATTCTACAAGTATTTGAAGAGCCAGCCACCCCGATCCCTCCCTCTATGTGCACGAAATTTATGCTCATCCAAGGCATAAGAAAAAGAGGGTTTTAATTTTTACGCTAAGTAACCTCGTGACATGTGAGCGATATGGCGTTGAGTTACTGATGATTCGGATAAAAAAGCGACTAGCCGAAAACAAGATCGAAATTATCCCTCAGACTTTGAATTTATGTTTTGTAAAAATTAATGTAAAAACCGAATGAAAAGTAAAAAAAAAAACGGTTTTTTCGGGGTCAAACGGAGTCCCTTATTTTTGGTTTTAAAACACTAGTTATTGTTTATTATTTGTATATGAACGATATGACGTTGGTTATGATTGTATTACCTTCCAGAGATCATAAAAAAACTACGAGGTTTATAATCTCTGGGGGTTTGACTCTGGCATCTTCTGGGGGTTACCCTATAAATTCTACAAGTAGTTGAGGTTTAATTCATTGGAGCCACGCTTTTGGGTTTTCTCGGATACGTATTCTCGTAGACCGTATAACAATCAGCTAGTAATAATTATAAAGTGAATATATTTTCGCTTAAATTTATACATATATTATGATTATGAAAGTGATATCAGTACACTTTCTGATTCTCTATTCCTCTTACATAACAATCTCTACCCAAGAGGAAGGGCATGTAGCCAGAAACCATACGGAAAGCAGAACATAAAACATATTTAAGGGTATTAAAGGAAACCACACATTTCATCAATATTTATAATACAGTGCAATTACTTTTTTAAAACGGTGTGTCGGGTAAAAAATGACGATCCTAAGGTCTCGAGAAGTTCCCCAAATTAGACCAAAATCTTATGCCTTGGATGAGCATAAATTTCAGGCACATAGAGGGGAGGGATCAGGGTGGTTGGCTCTTCAAATACTTGTAGAATTTATAGGGTAACCCTAGAAGATGCCAGAGTCCAACCCCCAGAGATTATAAACCTGGTAGTTTTTTTATGATCTCTGGAAGGTAATACAATCATAACCAACGTCATATCGTTCATATACAAATAATAAACAATAACTGGTGTTTTAAAACCAAAAATAAGGGACTCCGTTTGACCCCGAAAAAACCGTTTTTTTTTTTTTTACTTTTCATTCGGTTTTTACATTAATTTTTACAAAACATAAATTCAAAGTCTGAGGGATAATTTTGATCTTGTTTTCGACTAGTCGTTTTTTTATCTGAATCACTATAACTCAACGTCATATCGTTCATATACAAATAATAAACAATAACTGGTTTTTTAAAACCAACAAAAAATAGTTTAAAGGGACTTCGCTTGATCACGAAAAACCATTTTTTTTTAACTTTTCATTCGGTTTTTACAAGGGTACCTGAAAGTACCACCTTTCTAGGTGTCTGGACCTTCTCAAGAGAGGTCATCGGTGTTCTAGTTACTAGGAGTGTGACCTTCATCTAGAATCAGGAGTGAGGGATAAGTCAGCAGAATGTCCGTCGAGACATTACCCATGTCACTGTCGCATACAATCGACGAGAACTGCTTGTACCCTAGAAACAGAATGCTTCTTTTCTCATCCCACTGATACCTCCAGTTGCTGAGACCGACTATCAGCTTTTACGGAATAAAAGTCAAGTAATGGAAGGTCTAGCCAATAGATACTTGCCCATAAAGCTTTGAATGAAACTTATAAGCATAAATGTTTTCCCAGATCCTGGAGCATGTGCCAGGATGCATTGAAATTTTAAAATATACCTTAAAATATACAGTTAAATTAATTTTTATCTTCATCTTTATCTTTACAGGTAGATGGTAGCAAGGGTTAGGCAAGAAATTGGAAGTTCTTTTTTGAAGGTGGTATTGCTACGACGAACTGTTTGACTAGCTTCTATGTAAATCACTGTTTGTGAATGTTCCAAATTTACTCAATGTATGTGTGGTGCCAGAGTATATATGACATGACACTAAGAACTGTTAATTGGAGTTTTTGAGTAGGGAGGAGCAACAATTCTTAGCAAGTGCTAGTGAATTTGTTTACCTCAAATGTAAGTTGTAAAGTTCTACGGCTCAGTTAGGTCTAACCTAAGACAGATTGTTTACTTCACCTCTGGCTCTCGATGGCTTTTTTATTTTTTTATTTTTCATTGATCTACTGCCTTATGTTGTTACACATCTATCCAACCTATGTGAAAATGAAATCTTCCTTTTAATGTTCTTAATGGTTAGTTATTGAAATGCAGTATTTGCTGATGGTTGGTTTGTGAATTTCCTCCAAATAGGAAGAGAGAAAAGTTGTTAATATCCTTAACGTCCTTGTTAAGGCCTCGCGGTAGAGTACTTTGGCCCGCACAGTACTCTGTTCACACATATTCGGTCGGAACCCTCTCTAATAGCATTTGTAACGACTCAAGCCCAAAAGTCTAGTCCGCTACGTACAGTGTAGCCCACGCACTGGCCCACTAACTACGCAGTGCCTTGGGTTACTAAGTTTACCACAAGCTGAACCAAAAATACATTAATGATGTTGGCGACCATAGGTAATGTGTGGCCACTTAGAGCATCCCCAATGGCTTTCTTCTTATTCCATCTTCTTAGCCGGGTCCCACTGCCACATACACATTATTTTCTTCTTATTCCATTAAGAATATTTCTTCCCAATGGTAATCTTCTTATACATCTTCTTAGCTGGGTCCACTGCCACCTCATTAACTTTACACTTCAATCTTATTTTTATACTTCTCAAACAAATAAATTTATTTAACTTTATTTAATATATTTCATATTTAAATATTCCGTATAAATTAATTAATTTATAAATAAAGACATTAATTAATTTATAAATAATAAATTACTCATAAATAATTTAAATTATAATTTAATTAATAAATTGTTTCTACTGAACACATGTTATAAATAACTCGTAAAATAATATAAATAGAAAATTACATAAAACGTTAAATTTGAAAAAAAAAAATCACATAATCATAAAGTAACATAAAACATAAATACTTAAAAATAATTATAATTACATAAAAACGTCACTGTAACGACGTACAAACTATTTAATAATTATAATTACATAAAAACGTCACCGTAACGACGTCATATATGCTCAACCAAGTTGGATCGAAATTCATGATGTGTGTTTATACTTCTCAAAACAATAAATTTATTTAACTTTATTTAATATATTTCTTATTTAAATATTCCGTATAAATTAATTAATTTATAAATAAAGACATTAATTAATTTATAAATAATAAATTACTCATAAATTAAATAATTTATAATTTAATTCATTGGAGCCACGCTTTTGGGTTTTCTCGGATACATATTCTCGTAGACCGTATAACAATCAGCTAGTAATAATTATAAAATGAATATATTTTCGCTTAAATTTATACATATATTATGATTATGAAAGTGATATCAGTACACTTTCTGATTCTCTATTCCTCTTACATGACAATCTCTACCCAAGAGGAAGGGCATGTAGCCAGAAACCATACGGAAAGCAGAACATATAAATCAAATCAACATAATCAAATTCAACCTCGGTACATCACGAGCAAACTGTTGACCAAACAATTAGGAGCTTGATGGTGGAACTTTAAAAGAAGCCAGAGACGATGGAAGAAAGACTAATACAAGTAAAATCCAGCAACAACCAGCAAGTAACTTGTGATTCATTAGGAGCCCGATTCAAGCATCAATTAACCACTTGCATACATGTTGGTAGTTTTAAATGATTTTCAGCTGGGATTACTCATTTCCTTGCAAGTCTTACTTTGAGATTCAAGTACGAGGACTGATTTCGATCGTCTCTGGCTTCTTTTAATATAAGTAATAAACAATAGTATATGAACGATATGACGTTGAGTTACAGTGATTCGGATAAAAACTGCCGTTTGATAAAAATAAAAATAAAAACCATTTTTTTTAATCTTTTCCTTCTATTTTTACATTAATTTTTACAAAACATAAATTCAAGTACGAGGATTGATTTCGATCTTGTTTTTGGATATAAGTAATAAACAATAGTATATGAACGATATGACGTTGAGTTACAGTGATTCCGATAAAAAACAACTAGCCAAAAACAATATCGAAATTATCCCTCAAACTTGAATTTATGTTTTGTAAAAATTAATGTAAAAACCGAATGAAAAGTAAAAAAAAATGGTTTTTCGTGATCAAGCGAAGCCCCTTTAAACTATTTTTTGTTGGTTTTAAAACAACAGTTATTGTTTATTATTTGTATATGAACGATATGACGTTGAGTTACAGTGATTCAGATAAAAAACGACTAGCCGAAAACAAGATCGAAATTATCCCTCAGACTTTGAATTTATGTTTTGTAAAAATTAATGTAAAAACCGAATGAAAAGAAAAAAAAAAAAAAACGGTTTTTTCGGGGTCAAACGGAGTCCCTTATTTTTTGTTTTAAAACACCGGTTATTGTTTATTATTTGTATATGAACGATATGACGATATGACGTTGGTTATGATTGTATTACCTTCCAGAGATCATAAAAAAACTACCAGGTTTATAATCTCTGGAGGTTTGACTCTAGGGGTTGTGTATCTTCTGGGGGTTACCCTATAAATTCTACAAGTATTTGAAGAGCCAACCACCCCATCAAGGCATAAGAAGCAAATGAAACCCCATCAAGTTGAGGGTTTTAATTTTCTGCTAAGTAACCTCGTGACAGAGAATCCCGGGGGTTGCATCCTGGAAAAAAACCATTTTTTTTAATCTTTTCCTTCGATTTTTACATTAATTTTTACAAAACCTAAATTCAAGTACGAGGACTGATTTCGATCTTGTTTTCGGCTAGTCGTTTTTGCAATGTGCTCAATACGCTTGAACTAACCTCAACATTGTTTATATATATATATATATATATATATATATATATATATATATATATAATACTCATGTTTCAAAAATAGCCACAACTTTTAACTGACATTACATTTCTATACTGTAATTTTTCTAGCAGGTACTAACAATCATCTGCGTATTATTTTTAGGCGCTTACTATCTATTGTGTCTTCTTTTCAGGCACTCTCTTATTATTCCCAAATGCCACTTTCCATCTTTGGCAGCAACTCCTCCATATGTAAGTTGTGATAATCATTTATACTGTATTTCATAGCTCTTTCTTTACTTTTAACTTAATTTTGTAGAGTTTTCATAGTGGATTTTCTTAGGCCTGCAGTGTACGTACTAACAAATTTCATCTTAGCTAATTCACGTGTAGCAGAAACTTAACATATTTCCTCAATTTTAGAGTTTGTGGAAACCATGTGCTGGCAAATTGTCATGTCAATTACAAAAATTCACCATAGGATTACTCTCTAATTGGGAGGATTTGGAATGGGAAAAAAGTCTTGTAGAACTATTGAACCCGATTAAGTAATCTTGCATTATAAAATGATTATGGCAAAACTCCGGCAAGGCCGCCATTGATTCTGGCAGTGACCCAGATAATGAATTTGGGAGGGACCCAGTGAGGCCAGCGTGGGAGATCGTGAGGGTAGGTCCACTTGGAGGGCTCGACGAGGACGAAGTCGAGGTGGGAGGTAAGAGATGTGAATAGTACGAAGGGGAAAATTAAATACCAAATGTTGAACAACATTAATGGAAGTGGAAGTGGAAGTAAAGAAAGATAGAACATTAATGGATGTAAAGAAATACTAGTGTTAGAGGAGTAAATTAAGGCCAAAATATGAAAAAACACCTCAAAGTAACCACTCAATCTCATAATGCCCCCCAATGTTAAAATTTTCCCAACTTCATACCAACTTAAAAGAGAACGCGCGATTTCGAAATCTCAAACTAAAGATATGACCAATCCCGTAACGTGCGCTAAACCTGAATCCCTAACGTGCGCCAAACCTGACCCGGATTCCAATACGAAACCCCTAGGTCGTGCCGCCTAAACAACAATTAAAGCACAACCAGGGTAAAGCCATAACAAAAATACCGAAAACTCAAACTTAAAACTGCAGAAGCGAAATAATAAAAAGTGGAACCCCGAGCTATCGTGCTCGACACCACAAAACAACGAGAGAGACAAACATCTCTCTACCAGAAAATTCGACTCGCGTGACGTAACATTGCACACGCAGTACAAACCACCGACACAAAGGTCGGGATCCAACCCTGATCGAGTAAACAACAAGAACAACACCTCGACGGCTACACAAATGCCGGAGAAACAACAACGAAAGCAAGGGCTAAAGCAGTGTCTGACATGAAAAGTAAACCGGGTTATAAATATATACGACGGCACGACATACACTTGCCGGCTCACAACAGAATAAATAACAACAACGACATATTACAATTTCTGTAGAAAAACATTTTTAGTTTCACGCATATGTAAATTTACGAGTATTAAATTAACATAAAACTAACAAGTTTTTTGGTTACATATTCCAACAATTAAATTATGCACCACATACATCATAAAAGTAAGTAGAATGTATTGGAGACTTTGAGCTCCCAAAGTTAATGAGCATAAAATTATTTATGCCACAAAATTAAAGTAAGTATAAAGTATCCTGGAATCCTCCAAGAAACAAGCATTTGAAATAGTAGTCCACATTACCGGAGCGCAAGAAAAAATTAAAAAAATTAATTCAAATGGAACGGAACGAGTAAAAAAAAATAAAAATTATACGCTAGTTTAACCAAATCGGAACCATAATATGTTGAAAAAAATATAAATTATCTGTACCTAGTTTAATCCTAGGGCAAAAACTAGTTATCCACTTAAAAGATAATGATTTCCTTTGTTCCGGGTAAAGAGTCAATTTGAAAAAAATTAAAAAAATAACATTTTTAGTAACATACGAGTAAAACAGAGGGAGTAACTGTAAATGAATAATATTACCTTTCCTTCTTGTCCTTCTCAAATCGGCGTAACTTGATACTCATCATAAAACAATGGCGTTTTGTTGGCTCTTGTTGAGCGCCTAAGAACTTGGGGATTTGGTTCGTGCTTGGACTTGGGGATTTGGTTCATGAAGCTGGACTTGGGGGATTTGGTTCATGCTTTGGACTTGGGGATTTCGATGTTCATCCTCCAAATCGGGATCGAAATTGGCATCATCATGCCCATATTCTTCATCCTCCAAATCGGTATCATGCTCATTATCCTCTCTCCTGGCTCTTACATCGGTTCCTCTCTCCTGTGCCATGCTCATCCCTCCCATATTCGACCCACCAACTCATCAATCTGGGACCTTGTATAACATATGGTGAGATCTGTTCTCCTTGAGATATTCCCGGCCATATATCCACAAAAGTCTTGTACTTATTAACCCAATCTGTTGTACTCACGAGATCTTCTACTCCTTGGTTTGGGCAATATGGGGAGGCGATGGGAATGATGTCGACCTCCTCCGGCCCAAACTTCTTGGGGAAGTTGTCGGGCCGATGGTACTCGAGTTCATTGAAGGCAATCGGAGGCGTGGCACGGAAGGTGGACCTCGGTTGTGTCTTGAGTGGTCGGGGAGCGGTAGCCAAGATTTGGATAAAGGCGCCACAAAATCGAGAAAAGAAAATAAAGGCACAAAAGTTAATAGACCGACCACAATGAGAAAAGAGCGCACAAAAACTTAATTAATCAATTACTTACCTGCGCGTCGAAATAAAGCTTTCGGTTGAGGTTTCAATTTTTGTTGTCGGACGAAATTTCGGCTTAATTTTCCTAGCCGGTTTGAGTAGAAAGAAACCAAGGGAAGGTTTTTGGAATTTCTTGGGATGAGGGAAGGCAGTTTGTGAAGTTACGTCATGTATTCAAAGAAAAAAGCGCAAAATAAAATAAAATAATAAGATAACAAGTCAATAAATGTTTAAGCTTTAGCCTCGTCCTAATTAGAAAAAAAAGAATGTTTACCTCAAGTAAATGCATATTGGTGTGTTTGATTTCTTGGCGGAGGAGCCCGACCTAAGGCGGTGGAGAGTATGTACACAGCGACCCCCAAGCATAATTTTTTATTCTATCTACATCTCTAAGTAATGTAAGATACATTGACGGTACATAACCATCTTTCCTAGATGGAAAATAAAATGTTCCTAACAAATACAAAACATATGCTCTTACATATATATCTATATTATCTACATCAATAGGGACATACATAAATTTATTCATAAGTACTTTGAGATTCGAGGTCTGTCACATGCGGCACAAGTTCGGTGTCTCCAAGTAAATCGTTAGTTACTTGGGCGTTTCGCATCATTCAATTCTTTTGCTATTCACCGGCTCTCCCTCATAGGAAGGCCTAATAGCCAGGGCTATATCATCAAGCGTAGGCGCTATGGACTGGTTGTTGATAATGAAACACATATGCTCACAATTAAAACGTTTAGTAATAATCCTACTTAGCTCGGAGGTGATTATGTACTTATTCTTCTTGTTCCTATAAAGAATCTCGAAGAGTTGGTGCATATGAACAAGAAGAATAAGTACATAATCACCTCAGAGCTAAGTAGGATTATTACTAAACGCTTTTAATTGTGAGCATATGTGTTTCATTATCAACAACCACCCATAGCGCCACGCTTGATGATATAGCCCGCTATTAGGCCTTCCTATGAGGGAGAGCCGAATAGCAAAAGAATTGAATGATGTGAAACGCCCAAGTAACTAACGATTTACTTGGAGACACTGAACTTGTGCTGCACAGGACCCTGAATCTCAAAGTACTTATGAATAAATTTATGTATGTCCCTATTGATGTAGATAATATAGATATATATGTAAGAGCATATGTTTTGTATTTGTTAGGAACATTTTATTTTCCATCTAGGAAAGATGGTTATGTATCGTCAATGTATCTTACATTACTTAGAGATGTAGATAGAATAAAAAATTATGCTTGGGGGCTGGTACATACTCTCCACCGCCTTAGGCCGGGCTCCTCCGCCAAGAAATCAAACACGCCAATATGCATTTACTTGAGGTAAACATTCTTTTTTTTCTAATTAGGACGTAGGCTAAAGCTTAAACATTTATTGACTTGTTATCTTATTATTTTATTTTATTTTGCGCTTTTTTGAATACATGACGTAACTTCACAAACCGTCTTCCCTCATCCCAAGAAATTCCAAAAACCTTCCCTTGGTTTCTTTCTACTCAAACCGGCTAGGAAAATTAAGCCGAAATTCCGTCCGACAACAAAAATTGAAACCTCAACCGAAAGCTTTATTTCGACGCAGGTAAGTAATTGATTAATTAAGTTTTTGTGCGCTCTTTTCTCATTGTGGCTGGTCTATTAACTTTTGTGCCTTTATTTTCTTTTCTCGATTTTGTGGCGCCTTTATCCAAATCTTGGCTACGCGACCACTCAAGACACAACCGAGGTCCACCTTCCGTGCCACATTGCCTTCAATGAACTCGAAAACCATCTACCGACAACTTCCCCAAGAAGTTTGGGTCGAGGAGGTCGACATCATTCCCATCGCCTCCCCATATTGCCCAAACCAAGAGTAGAAGATCTCGAGTACAACAGATTGGGTTAATAAGTACAAGACTTTGTGGATATATGGCCGAATATCTCAAGGAGAACAGATCTCACCATATGTTATACAAGGTCCCATTTGATGAGTTGGTGGGTCGAATATGGGAGGGATGAGCATGGCAGGAGAGAGGAACCGAAGAGCCGAGAGAGGATAATGAGCATGATACCGATTTGGAGGATGAAGAATATGGGCATGATGATGCCAATTTCGATCCCGATTTGGAGGATGAACATCGAAATCCCCAAGTCCAAGCATGAACCAAATCCCCCAAGTCCGCTTCATGAACCAAATCCCCAAGTCCAACACGAACCAAATCCCCAAGTTCTTAGGCGTTCAACAAGAGCCAACAAAACGCCATTGTTTTATGATGAGTATCAAGTTACGTCAGATTTGAGAAGGACAAGAAGGAAAGGTAATATTATTCATTTACAGTTACTCCCTCTGTTTTACTCGTATGTTACTAAAAATGTTATTTTTTTAAATTTTTTTTCAAATTGACTCTTTACCCGGAACAAAGGAAATCATTATCTTTTAAGTGGATAACTAGTTTTTGCCCTAGGATTAAACTAGGTACAGATAATTTATATTTTTTTTCAACATATTATGGTTCCAGATTTGGAGCTTTTTTACTTGCACAGGTTGTTAAACTAGGTACAGATAATTTTTATTTTTTTTCAACATAAGATACACAATTCTGGTTCCAGATTTGGAGCTTTTTTACTCTGGTTCCAGATTTGAATTAATTTTTTTTAATTTTTTCTTGCGCCCGGTAATGTGGACTACTATTTCAAATGCTTGTTTCTTGGAGGATTCCAGGATACTTTATACTTACTTTAATTTTGTGGCATAAATAATTTTATCCTCATTAACTTTGGGAGCTCAAAGTCTCCAATACATTCTACTTACTTTTATGATGTATGTGGTGCATAATTTAATTGTTGGAATATGTAACCAAAAAACTTGTTAGTTTTATGTTAATTTAATACTCGTAAATTTACCAAAAATATATAATCTCACTGTACTCTCAAAATTAAGTACTGTATCACCTTTTTGACGTAAGTCTGTGAACGCCATCTTACAATTAGCCATTGGGGGCGACCAAAAAGCTGACTGAAAGTAAAATAAGACGACAGAAAATCTCATCAAATTACTGGCTTATGAGAAACTTGTGTAGCTAGCTCTGTCAATTTTTAACCGATGTCCGATGTCAATCAATGGGAATGCCGAGAAGACATATAGCATCCAAAATACAGTTCAAATATGGGAGCATTAGTCATGTTACGTGTTCCAAGATTAACATGCTAGAGCACACATATCAATTATATTGATAACATGCTACTTCAATTAAATTACAATCACATTGAACATCAAATCCAAAAAAAATGCCCAAAAGTACTCAAAAAAGACACCACGGGCGTACTAGACAGATACAGTTGCTTCAAGCAGGTAAATTTCTACCATGTATCGTAAACGTAAACGTGGACAGTGAAAGAAAACATCATAATTAGCATATATAAAGCAAACAAAGAGCAGGACAGTCTTACTTCTATCATCATCGTACATATATATACAAAATAACAACTCCTAAGAACTTGCTTCTATTGTATTTTCTTAGTACAATAACTGCAGGACTTCCTAGTGAAAATAATCATGGCTCAAGTGAATTATCATAAGAGACCACCTCCATAATTGTTCACAGCAAGCTGTGTCACAAATTCCCGGTCATCTTCCTACGTACGAATACTTATATTTCGTTGTATATTTACGTTAAAGCAAAATTAGAGCTAGCAAGGTAATCGCAAATTAAGTAAATTCTGGTGCAATTAATTAGTAAAAGCAGTTTCATACATACTAGCATAGAAAAATATCAATCTCCGGATCTTGATTTTTTATGAAAACAAGTGGGACTACTTGACGTGTCGGTCAATTTAAAACGCTATCTATTAACATATTCATTGATAAAAGATGTATGGGAACGCATAAAATTTAAAACTAGATTGGTCCTGCTAAGATAATCAGAAACCATAAAAGTAGCCATACCCACGCCACTCCTTCACTTCATCAGCATTAGAGACAGAATCAACGTTCAGGGACGGATGCACCTTTTGGAACAATTTATCAACAATCTCTGTACATATCAGTAAGAAGATTCTATAGAAGATCAATTCTAAGGAAAAAAGAGCAGAGTGACAGCCAAAAAGAAAATAATAAAGTCCAAAAACACCCAGCAGTAACTATCATTTAGGCAATAACTATTAGCTACAAACTTTCATATATAAGGAACCTGATGAGTCATCAGAAACCATAAAAGTAGCCATACCCACGCCACTCCTTCACTTCATCAGCATTAGAGACAGAATCAACGTTCAGGGACGGATGCACCTTTTGGAACAATTTATCAACAATCTCTATACATATCAGTAAGAAGATTCTATAGAAGATCAACTCTAAGGAAAAAAGAGCAGAGTGACAGCCAAAAAGAAAATAATAAAGTCCAAAAACACCCAGCAGTAACTATGATTTAGGCAATAACTATTAGCTACAAACTTTCATATATAAGGAACCTGATGAGTCAACCATCCGCTTGCCATCTCAGTCAGACCACTTGATCTCCTTTTTGGATATGGGATTGACCTCCACAGTTTTATATTGAAAAGAATAGTAATCCAGGAATGCTGAAAAATATCACCCAAAAAATAAAAATAAAAATCATGAGCAAGCTAAAAAAGATATGTGATAAATAAGAGATAATTGTGATATATAATAAGTCATAACTAAGTACTCAAACCAAAGCGCCTTCATAAATGGAACACCACCAGTACATCACACAATCTGTAAAAGACAAATAATTTTCCAAACAAAAAAAAAAAAACACCATTTGCGCCAACTCAACCAAACTTGGTTTCTCTTTTCTTGAAAACAAGTGGGACTACTTGACGTGTCGGTCGATTTAAAACGAAGGAGAGGATCACTTAAAACATACAACACCACCGAAGCAAAACCACAAAGAAGAAGAACTGGAACAACTTACTTGAGACGAGAAATAGGTAGGGGTGGAATCGGGACGGGACCCGTCCCGATTAGCCTTATCCCGATCCCGTCCCGATAGAATTCGGGATTTCAATTTCCTTCCCGATCCCGTTCCCGATAAGTGTCGGGACCCGACGTGTCGGGATCCCGACAGTTCGGGAGAAAAAAATCCCGTAATCCCGACTATAATATTTATGAACAATTAAAACTAGAGCAAATTAAGCTGATCAATCGTATGCAACTTATCTTCAACTATAAATCTAATCCAATACTTTCATGCCAAAAACTGAAAATCGAATTAGTCAACTAATTATCCACAGCTAGACCCAGTCAAACATCCAATACTTTCATGCCAAAACTGGAAATCGAATTCAGTCAACTAATCATCCACAGCTAGACCCAGTCAAACAGACCAAACTCAAACTTAGCAACAAAAAAACATACCACTAATAAGCAGAAGATCCTGAACACCCTTCGCTTTCAGCTCCTCCGATTTCTCAATGAATCCAGGTACATGCTTCATGCTATATCATTTCCCACAACAAATTAAATCCACATCAATTTTAATTCAAATGGTCAAATTTCAGTATGCAATTACAATTTACAGATTGGGTCCAATGTTGTAAAAAAAAATTGTTTGACTGGGTCTAGGACTCTAGCTCCTCTGAGTAATTTTTTTTAAACTAAATTGAGTGCTTATAAAAAAGAAAACTAAATTGAGTAATCAGACCAGTCGGAGTAATCAAACCAGTCGGAGTGAACCGCCTTTTGAGCGTTACAAAATCAAACCAAAGAGAGAGAGAGATACCTGTGTGTCGGAGTGAAGGCGCCGGGAACACCAAAGAGGACGACCTTCTTGCCGGCGGCGAGAGAGTGTACGGAAACGTTCTGGAGCTCATCTTTCTCGTTGAAGTAGGCCAAGGTACCATCAGGAATCGACTTACCGACGGCGATTGGAGTGTAAAAAATAGCCGCTGTTCCCCCTCCTGTTCCAGCGCACTATCTCCCTTAAACCAGTGTCGCAGCCCATAGCGACTTCCCGCTTGCTCAGGCCAATCTCCCCCAGATCCGACGCACCAGACCCAGCTCCATCGCTCTCTTCTACAGCGACTGCAACCTCGGTCAGCGCTTTCAGGAAACAACTGAGAGAGATGATGATGAATTGATAAGTCTTGAGTTACAACACCTAGCAGATGCGCAAGAGATGTAGAGAGAGAGAAAGAGCGAGAGATTGAGAGAGAGACTTACAGTGAGAGAGAGAGAGACGGCGGGGTGTCGAAGATGAGAGAAGAGAGACGGACTGTCGAAGATGAGAGAAGAGAGACTGGGAGTGTTAGGGATTTCCTAATCCTGGGTTTCTTTTTGTTTAAGGAGAGAGAGTCACACACAAACATTGACTGATTGACATACACAATATTTTTTAAAATAAAAAATTAACATGTAGTCGGGTCGGGACGGGATTCCCGACGGGATTGAAAATATTTCCGAATTCCGTCCCGAAATAATTCGGGACGGGAAAATCCCAACAAAGTCGAGATCGGGATTTTTTGCCAGCCTTAGAAATAGGGGCCAATTTCAAACCCTTGACCTCAGATTTGTGCGCACGAGCAAGAATTCGGATAGACTTACTTCAATTTATGGTCGGAGATGAAGATTAGAGCAAGTTGTGGTAGGGATTTGGGGTTTCAAAGTCGGGTTAGGGTTCGTATTTGAGAGTCTGAGAGAGACCTCGGATTTGTGCGCACGAGCAAGAATTCGGATAGACTTACTTCAATTTATGGTCGGAGATGAAGATTAGAGCAAGTTGTGGTAGGAATTTGGGGTTTCAAAGTCGGGTTAGGGTTCGTATTTGAGAGAGTCTGAGAGAGAGATAGGGAGAGCTGATTTGCGGCGGAGAACTCGTAGAAGAAACGAAGAATTGGAATTTAGCCCATATTTTTGTGATATATGCAAGTTCAATTAATGATAAATATATAATTATATATATGTGTTTATATAAATATATAATTTAAAACTAGTATATTTTATATAATTATATATAATAATAAAATAAAAAATATATCAAAATTCATAAAAAAATTTATCTATAAATAGAGCCTAATATTGATACATTTTTACAAACAACTTACAACTCTCTTTTTCTCTACATATTCTCTATCTCACTTATATTTCTTCATTTTAAGTGATGGATCCAAATCACTCCAACTATTATCAGGGTTCCGAAAATTATCCAAATTTTGGATCTTACTTCCACACACAAAGTTTTCCAAACTCAGAAGGTGAACAAAATTCTCAATATTTTTTAATTTATTTTTGATTTTATTTTATCTATTTTATATTTTATTTTCATTTTGTTGTCAAGTAAATTATGAATTTATAATTGTATGGGTAATTATTTTTAATAATTGTACGGGTACTTTTAGAAATATTATTACTAATACATTATTTAAAAAAATAAAATGATAAGTATTTTAGGTAAGTTGTAGTAAAGAGAAATAAATATTTTATTAAAAGGTTGGGTTGGGTTGGGTCACTGATGTGAGTATAAATTATATATATATATATATATATTTCAACAAAAACAAATCAATCAAAATCAAAAATAAATAAATAAATAAAAATATATATATATATATATATATATATATATATATATATATATATATATATATATTTCTAAATATATCTGTAACGGTGACTAGAACGAAACTGCTGCAAGATGGAAGATCATATCCACAAATAGGCACGGATGCATAGGAACATAATATTCAAATTCTTAGAAAAATATAACAAGCATACTTTAGCCAGAAACAAAGAAAAACAAAAAAAAAGTTTTTTTTTGTTGAGTCTAGCCCTCCATTTTTATTTAAAATAAAAATGACCTACCCAGTAGAGTTTCCACTGTGGGTTCCCCGGGATGCGCCCGCGCCCCGCGCGCCCTTGGATAGGGGTGCGCATACATGTGGAAACGGGACACCACGCTTTTCATTTCATCCTCCCTTGTTTAGGGGAGGACGAAATTAAAAATGCGGAAAGGGTGCTGTCAAAATAGCACGTTGAATACGCCTTGGTAACTTTAGTGATTTTTTGTCTGTTATGGGAGCTATGGGTTTTCTGTATCAAGTTATCCTTTTTTAGGGGATAACAGGATGCAGGAATACATCACCCTTTCATTCACATCTTCCCATGTGTAGGGGAAAATGGAAAGTGCAAGAAAGGATGTTGCAGACTCCACTACAGAATTTATGAAAATTGTCTTATGGCCTATTTCGGATCACGATGAGTGATTTGGGTTTTCTACATCAAGTTATCCATTTTTTAGGGGATACCAGGATATAGGAATACATCACCCTTTCATTCTCACTTTCCCTTTTCTAGGTGAAAGCAGAAAATAATGAGAAAGAATGTTGCGAGGCCCCACTGCGATCCAAAATGTTTTAATAGAGTCGTCATCTTTATTTTGGAGAAGAAATAAAGAAAAACCAAAAATAAAACCAGCGATTGCATAAAAACGGGTTCGGAGGCTAAATTACGAGTTGGGAAGGTGCTAGGCACCCAACTCGTCCTTTCGGTCTCAAAAACAGTTTTTTGGCTAAAGTATGTTTTTTATTATATTTATCTAACAAATAAATAAAGCGTTAAAAGACAGAAAAGAAAACACATACATCCGTATTTACATTATTTACAGATTTGCAGCCGTCTCTTTACAATAATTACAAATATACTTGAAAATATTTGACCATAATAATGGCTATTTTTAGTGCTATTTCCTAAATAAATCCAGGTAGCACAACTGCTTATATTTTTACATTGGGCCAGATGAAAAGTAGCACTTTTTATAAATAAAAACTTTAAAGCTTACCTTTTAGTGGATTAGGGTGTGCTCGCTCTGTCCTTCAGGAAGAGAGAGTCTTTTTCTTTTTTATGAAGTGGTGTGGAGATTCGGGCAGAATAACTGCTTCCGAAAGCTGCTTTTGGCCTCGGGATCCGGGCGGAGCAATTGCTTGCTTTCTTTGCTGCTGCGTGCTTGTTGCTGGTGGAAATCGGGTAGAACAAGGGCTTGTTTCTGACGGATTTGGCCTTTTTACTCGGGCAGAGCAGCTGCTCTGTTCGAGATTTTTGGATCAGGGAAATAGAGTGGATACCTAGCTGGGGGGCTAAGGATCACTTTGACCAATTGGATTTGTGTTTCGAGGAGATTTGTCAAAGTTTCGAGGCTTTATAGGAAGGAAACTCATTATCACTCTTTTTTCTCAGCGTAACAACGACACAGAGTTTTTGGATGAAAAATTCGTGTCCCAAAAGCGAAGCCGGGCACTGCTATTTATAGTTGGATTTGTGCTTCATTGGTTTGTACCGTGCGCTGAAAGAATTGTGTATTAGGAGAACTGCTACAGTACACAAGAAGGAACCTGGCGCTGCTTAACAGCAAACTGGGCGCGGCGCCAGCTGTCCCATTTTCTTCCAATTTTCCACATTTCACCCCCCTGCAGTTCACTATTCATGCATCCTACTTTCCCTTTTGCATTTTCAGCCCTGTAACTTGACATTTGTTAAGTTTAAACAGTTGTTGATATCGCATGCCAAAGTTACGTATTAGGGGTACGAAATTGGGGTGTCTACAGTACTCAAGGCTTCAATAATTTGGATTTCTGAGCTGATGTGCTCGGAACTCTGCTTTTCAACCTCAAAGCTTTCTTCGGATTCCGTCGAGCCTCCATGACTTTAACTGTGACCCTCAACTTCAGATCCACTTTCTTCGCGAGAAGACATCCTACAGGAATCGTGGAAGAGACACTTCAATTCCAGCCTGGATAAACGTTGTTGGTGGGCAAGTAAAACCCTCGATTAGGGTTCTGTAATTTGAACCAGTGAGCAGGGCACCAGTCGAGGGTTCCTCGATTTCTACTTATATGGATGCTTGCGTGTGAAATCGGAGAAAAAGGGAGACCCATAAGTTCAAGAAGAGCAAGGGTCGGGCGATCAAGGTAACAGAAAAGGTAAGATAAAATGGCCGAAAGCATTATATTTCTCAATGGGTGTCAGACGCCCGAGTTTTTGTCAGAATGCTTTTGAAATCGTAACTAATTTATCATCATGTACCCAGCCAGCATCATCGAACCACAAAATTAGGGTTCTAGCGGAAAGGGCAGAAAATAAAGTTCAGACAAATGTTAGACTGGGGGAATTACCTGGTAATTTCGAAGACTAAGCTAGATGGTGTATGAAGAATGGTTGCTGTTGCACTTTCGAAGCTTCGTCGTTGATTGCAGAGGGAAACCAGAAAAATTCTTCAGGAATTTGAGTTTTGGGAAAAAGATGAAGCTTTGGGGTTCTTTACTGTTTTACAGTAAAGGGGTAGCAGAAATGGGGTTCTTTACTGTGTACGCGGCGTCGCATTAAATGACACCTCAGGAGAAGAGCACGAGCGGAGGTTAGAAATTGCGAATGACGGCATGTCCTTTCCGTGCATATTCGACACCCCCTAGCTGCCATCCATTACCTCGGGACTTGGCTTTGAGAAATAATTTCTAGATAAAATGACAAAATTTTACAGCGCTCAAGCTTTTAGAACGAGTCAATATATTGTGCTTCTCGCTCCAAGCACAACTGCTCGCCAGAAGCATTGATTACATGCCTAGCACATCGTACTTATAGCTTCGAACAGACTACACGCATGTCGTCCCCCAAGCTCGATCCAGAAGCGAGCAGGGGAAGATCTCTGGTCGCCCACACATAACAGGCAGGCAACCATCTACCTGAAGCCTGGGGGTCAATAGAATAGCGAGCAGGCCGAGCGGACAAAGCTAGCATGGTTATCTTGCACGTCAAAATGGTAACAGTTGTCTTGAACGTGGGGAATTACTATTGAGAAACTCGCTCCCCCATGTTCCGGACGTGGCCATAAATGTGCCCTCATTCTACTCCCCTACATTGAATGTGCAGTTATTGGTCCTCATGGCTGGCTATATAAACCCCTCGAAATGGAGAGGGAAGGTACATTATCTTCAACACAGGCTAAACTCTGTCAAATTGCTTACTAAATTGAGTGTATACTGATTCCCACGTCGGAGCGCATTTGCAGGGTAAGCCCCTGCCCAGTTCACGGTTCGTGTTTGCTTTCTTGACAGGTTTGGGCCTTGAAGTTGTGGATATAATTAAAAGCCATATATCCAGATTGTTAAGCCCGGTGTATCCGAATATTTTGGATACATCGCACATAAAAAAATTGATGGTCAACTAACTTTTTTTGATAAGTAAATTTAGCAAACACAAAATAAAATTAAGATTGAATAATTCTATTAGAGTCGAATATATAATTTTTATCTTTATATAGTAAATCTTTATCTATTAGGTTTCGAAGTAAATTAAAACATATATAAGTAATATTGAAGTTGGTAATAAAAAAAATACTTAACCATAATCTATATTATAATACAGCTTGGATTACACATGTGCAATTGACTTGGGATAAAGAGAGGCTGAGATCAATTCATTTACCAATATCCTACGGTCTCAATTTCATCTACATTTCACATGTGCGAAAGGTAATTATGCAACTCCTCTCCAACTCCCCCACTTCTCCCTACCGATCTCTAACTTCCCCTCTTTTCTTTTTAATTTTTCTTTTCTTTTATTTGTTTAATAATGAACAAACTCTTAAAAAATTCTAAATATGCAACTCAATTGACATGTCAACTCAATTGTAAAATTAGGGAGGAAATCCTCTCAAATCCCTGCACCGACCCTATTTCTGAAAAAAAAAAACAAAGGTTTTATCTGGTAGGAAAGGGGAGTATAGTGTACTGTCTCACTAATCTCCTACCTGTCTAAAATTACAATAAGGTAAAAAATTCCAAAATACCCAGCAGTGTTGACACAGTTAAAAATCTACACACAGTGTATGTTATTATGGACTTGAAATGGCAGCAGTGCATCAAAACTGTTGAGTTATTGTAATAATTTATATCTCGAAGGCGGTTTCAAAACTGTTGAGTTATTGAAATAATTTTGGACGACTAAATTAGATGCTCATGACTCTTAAGAAAAATAATTATTTTTTATGTTGTCTTATTTACAAAGTTAAGAAAAATACCAAAATTTTAAATTGAAAAATAGTCAATTTAAATCAATAGAAGTGATAATAATAATTTAAATTGAGTGTATAAAACATTCTCCCGATTTTTAAAAATATCTAAAACACAATTTATTGAGTTTTTCTTTAGGTGGTTTGGGTTTTAAGTAATAAGTATAATTACTAATTTGGAATTCTTCCGATTTTTTACGTTGTTAATAATATGTATAAAATATAAAATACACTTTTCATTAAACACATAGTCACTTTTTTATACTAACATAAAAAAGAGATATTAATTGTTTAGTGTTTATCTTCCACAGTAAATCTATAACATAAAACATGTTACACGGTTAAAAAAAAAGTTAAAAAATCAATACCCTTGGTGTATGTGTTAAAAAAAAGTTTATATTTTAACGAAAGGTTATTAATTGTATAAGGGCAAAGCTGGTTGTCCTCCTCAAATTTATAATTTTATTTCTATTAATAAAATTTAACAAGGTATCGCCTCTGTTTTCTTAAATAAAATTACAAATAAAAGTTTAATTTTTTTTCTCCACCGTTGAATAATCATAATGTTTTAATTGATTATCGAGAGGTCTTCATTTTCAATTTGTTATTTTAGACTTTTTTGAAACATGATTAAAACATATATTGATTTATTTAAATATTGACACCCTCCAGTACTGACATCCTCCCCTACTCGCGCCGTGCCATAGGTACGGGCACAAAGACTAGTCATTATAGTACTTGCAATGTAATTTGAAGATAAAGATGAAATAATCATGAAAAAAATTAAAAGCAAATTTTTTTAAAATTGATTATTTATATAAACAAAATAGTATAAGAAACTATTTACCCAAAACGACGAAAATATATGATATAATATGTATATAAGTAAAATTTAATAATTAACTGTACACCAAAATAAAAAAAAATTACAAAAATGAAATTGGTAGAACTTGAACCAAAGACTTCTAATTCTTTATCACTACCAATCCATTGAGCCAAAGAACATACTTCTAATAAATTATTTATTTTATAATAAAAATTAGTTTATATCTATAAAATTGAGTCTTTTTATATTGGAGGCCCTGCTCCGTCTGGCATGTTAACACCCCCCCCCCAAACCCGGGCATGACATGATTGTTCAAGCCACACTAAAAACACCGTTCTAGTGGAAATGGGTTGTTGTTGTCGCAAAACCCTAATTTGCAGTTGGGGGAATTTCGCTGGTTCACTAACTGCATCTTGGGACGAAGAAAAAGGTTACAGATTGGGGCTATGTTTGACTATTTTGTCGTCGTGGTTCAGTCAACACTATTTTGTGATTTTGGATTTTTATGCCATTATATTATCTCTCTCTTTCATTTTTTAATAATGATAATAAAAGTCTAAAATTTTAGAATTAAAGTTGTTGAATATTTATCAAGTGTTTGCTCTACTGGTTAGAATATTCATTTGGTTAGATTTAGAGAATAAAAAAATTATAAAAAATTTAAAGAGATATTATTTCCACTATAATTTTTGTTTATCCACTACATCCTTAAGTATTTCATTAAATAAATACATGTTTGGACAAAACTATCCCTTAAATGCTTGTCTATTTTAAATTGACTAATCAAGTTACTTTTGTAATTGTCTTTTAACATTATTTTAGTCAACCATCAATGAAAAACATAGTTATTTTAATATATTTTTTTACCCTTTTTAAAAGCCTTATTAGTTAATCTTATGACTAAAGTTATATTGTATAATAAAAAATATCATACATAAATTTTTTGTCTACCAAACTTTGAATAAATATGTGTTCTTTGGTTATAGAAAAAAACTAAAAGTGAAATTTAAAGGATGTAATTGTAAAAATTTTATCCAATAGTAAAATCATAGTATGTCATAATATCGTAAAATTTTAAATCTTTTGCCTACCTTTAAAATTGATTCAAAAGTTTAATTCTTGAGTTGCTTGAAACCAATATTCAGATTAATCCATGCCATATTATTATTATTATTATTATTATTATTATTATTATTATTATTATTATTATTATTATTATTATTATTATTATTATTATTATTATTATTATTATTGAATTGATATTTTAAAATAATATTTTTAAACTTAATTAAATTATTTTAGTTTGATAATAAAATATTCAATTTTTTTCTAAAATTTTGGTAGAAAATTCATTAATTGTATTATTATTATAGTATGGCATAGGAGATGTGGGTGAATAGAAGAATTGACTAAACATATTTATTACGAAAAAAAAGGAATAAGTATCTTATTTGTTGAGAATTAAATTGTAAAAATAAAAATAGAATAATTATATTGTTTATTGATGTTTGAACAAAAATAAAAATAACGTAACATGAAAATAACTTAATTTGTCAACTTAAAATGGGCAAATACTTAAGAAGTAGTTTTGTCCAAATATGTAATTATTTAATGCAATAATTAAGGATATAGTGGATAAGAAAAAATTGTAGTGGAAATAACATCTTCCTATTTATTATTCAGTATTTTTGTTTTGGATATTTTATTTTAGGTTCATTTATTTAAATTTGGTTTTGTATTTCTTGGTCTACCATTTTTTTTTTTGATCGACTTTTATCTATATATGGGATGGTTTATTTTTGTAGGAGTTTGTGCTTAGAAAGTTACCAAGCCGTGTCCTATAATATAAAAACGGATTGGTGTGATTTTGGAAAGGCTTATTGATTAATTGATTCACTAAGATCTATTCCCTCTATCCCTAAATTATCGTATTTTTTTTATTTTTTTGTTCGTCTCAAAATAATTGTCAAGTTTAAAATTTATATTTTTATAACATCACTTTTATCATTTTACACTTACTTTTTTATCCTATTTTAATTATGGATCACATACTCACCCATATAAATAATCAAGTTAATTATTTTCTTTAATCTATACGCCAGCTCAACTAGGACGATAATTTAAAGACGAAGGGAGTAACATTTTGGAAAGATCGTGGTCTATTTTCCAAGTTGTGCATGACACTTGGAAGGCTATATAAAGAGAGGAGGCAATAGTACCCAAGGTTACGCATTCTACACATTCCTAAGAGAGATACACGTTAATATTCTAAAGAGTTCCATGCACATCCGAAGTCTTGCAAATCTGTTGATACATTGCATGGGTGTTGAATGTGCTTCTTAATGTGGTTAACATTGAGGATCTCATTCATCAATAGCTCAGCCTTTAGACTTCGAGATCCAATTTTCACCCATGTCCTTCACTGCTGTGTTCATTGACTAGTTAAATTTTCAATCCAAGTTAGATATTGTATACTCCCAAAGAGGTGTAGATAACTGGCTATTACATGTTTTGCCAATCCAGTATTCATTTATTAAATGTCTATTGTCTTCTTAGTTCTTCGAGTATACAACAAATTTTTTTATAATTGTGGACTTATTTATCATTTCATCTCCTCTTTAGGTGTTAAAATAGAAGAGAGTAATGGAAATGATCAGGAGAATTTTGTTAGTGGAAGGAGGGCTAGGACAGCTGAGGCTTGGAATATTTTGATTTGTCAACCGCACCCGATGGTATGTTTATCATAACATGTAAAATTTGCAGTCACACTTATACTAGCTGAACACGTCCTTCTATAAATGGTACTACAAACTTGAATCGTCATTTGTTTAAGCACAATCTTCTTGAAGAGTCACACTCACATCCATATACATATATTCCTTTAGACCAAGCAATGAATCGGGAAAAAATGTGTGCTGCAATTATTAAGCACAATTACCCATTTAGTTTTGTGGAGCATGAAGGAATTAGGGAGTTGCACAGTTTTTTACATCCAGAAGTAAAACAAATCACTAGAAACACCGTGAAAGAGATGTTCTCATTTTCTCATGGTAATATATATAACATGTTGGCTTAATGTTGTTTAGGTTTGAATTCTTGGTATATGAAATTGAGTTATAACAGGTCCATTTCGACCCAAAAAAAATTAACGGGGCGAACCCATTACCAATTTCGACTCGTTTTTGTGATATATAAATGTCGTTTTTTATGAGAATTTGTAAGTCAAAACAGGTCGCCCCATTTCGAATTGGACCATTTAATATTTGGGTCATAAAGAGTCACGACCTGCTTCGATTTAACCCATATTCAATCCAATCCACCCAATTACTAGCACTAATATTAATGGTTGTCGGGTTCGAGATTTAAGGAACACCTTGACCGGCATTAATGGTTCCACAGTTCTACCAGTCATGGGCTCAGGCCTGATAAGAGCAGCTCCAACGCTGCCTTCCTAAAATGGCTTCCAATTTGGAAGTTGTTGAATTGCAATGGGAAGACTTCCCAAATTTCTTCCAAAGCTGATGTGGAGCTGAGGTGGTGGAGAGAGATTAAATTTTCTTCCAAATCAAGAAGGAGGCCAAATGGGAGGAAGAAGGCGCGCAGGGGAGGAAGGTGGGCGTCACACACGGCCTGTGTGTGGCGCGTGCAGTTCACGCGAGGGCCGGGCGAGTGAGCGGCGCGGACGGGTGGGGCCCAGCTCTGTTTTGCAGGTCTGTTTGATTAATTATTATTTAAAAAAAAAAATAAAAGGCAACTTTACGAATTTTGTGTGGGGGGGTTTGGTGGGTGGGGGTTTTGGGATTTTAATTGTGTATTAAATTTTGGTATTAAATTTTGGGATTTTAATTGTGTATTAAATTTTAGTCTTAAATTTTATTTGTCTTTTATTTAATTTTTTTATTTAACTTTAATTAGTAACTAATTATTAATGTTTTTATGTAACTTTTAATTATTAATGTTTTTATGTTATTTTTAATTATTAATGTTTTTATATTACTTTTAATTATTCATGTTTTTATGTTACTATTAATTATTAATGTTTTTATGTAACTTTTAATTATTAATGTTTTTAAAATAGCCGTTTTAAAATAGCCGTTGTAAAAGTAGCCGTTGTAAAAGTAGTCGTTTTAAAGTAGCCGTTGTAAAGTAGTCGTTGTAAAATAGCCGTTTTAAAGTAGCCGTTGTTGAGAAGTATATATAGATAAGGGGGTGTCATATTTTTCTACCAATACCTACAAATCATCAACATACAACTAAAGATGTCTAATTCTTCCTCTTCTTCTACCAATAGCTCTAACACAAGCAGTCATACCGAAGAATCCAACGAATCCAACATGTCTGAAGGTGCAAAAATATATTTGGAGATAATTGCATTACAACAACAAATAGAAGAAACGGAGAGAGCCAACAACAGGAGGCGTCGCCAAAGGAAAAAGAGGAGGTATATAGATCGAAAGCGTGTAGCGGGAAATACTCAACTTGTCAATGACTACTTCTCATCTCAGCCATTGTATCCCGATCATCTATTTCGGCGACGCTTCCGAATGCATCGAAACTTATTCATTCAGATAGTTAATGCATTGGAGAATCATTCAAGTTATTTTCGACAGAGGTCTGATGCAATAGGAAAGGTAGGTCTCTCACTACTTCAAAAATGCACGACAGCTGTCCGTCAATTGGTTTATGGAGTTCCGGCCAATCATCTCGACGAGTACCTCCGATTAGCAGAAACAACCGCCATCGAGTGCATGTTCAACTTCTGTCGATGTATCATTGAATTATTCGGAGGTCAATACTTGAGAAGACCAAATGCTAATGATACTCAACGTCTACTTCAAATGCACGAGCAAAGGCATGGCTTTCCAGGTATGTTAGGAAGTCTTGATTGTATGCACTGGGAATGGAAAAATTGTCCGGTCTCTTGGCAAGGTCAATATGCAAGAGGTCATGGGAAGCCCACAATTGTGCTCGAAGCAGTTGCGTCGGCAGATTTATGGATATGACATGCATTTTTTGGGGTCGCAGGTTCTCGTAATGATCTGAATGTGTTATATGAATCACCTTTGTTCAATAACGTACTCGAAGGAAATGCACCACCGTGCAATTTTGAAGTGAATGGCAAACAGTATACAAAAGGATACTACCTAACCGATGGAATTTATCCGGATTGGGCTACTTTTGTTAAGAGTTTTTCGTGCCCGTCGGATGCTAAGCGAAAGAAATTCAAAGAGATGCAAGAGGCTGCAAGAAAAAGATGTCGAATGAGCATTTGGAGTACTCCAATCAAGATGGACAATTATCAAAGGTCCTAGCAGGTTTTGGTATAGAGATAACTTGAAAGAAATAATGCTCACATGCATTATTTTACATAACATGATTGTGGAGGCTGAGGGTGATCACATTACGAATTGGGCTGATGATACCGTATATGACTCTCCACAAGTAAATCATGGGCCAACACAAGCATTTGAAGAATATATGCAACAAAATTCAGAGGTACGAGATAGAAACACCCATCATGAACTTCGATCCAACTTGGTTGAGCATATATGACGTCGTTACGGTGACGTTTTTATGTAATTTTAATTATTGAACTGTAATTTTAATTTTAAGTTTTTTTTGTTTTTATGTAATTTTTAAGTATTTATCTTTTATGTAACTTTATGATTATGTAATTTTTTTCAATTTTAACGTTTTATGTAATTTTCTATTTATGTTATTTTAATCGTCATGTATAATATGTATTTTATTGATAATTTATGAATTAAAATATAAATTATTTAAATTGTGAGTAATAGTATTATTTATAAATTAATTAATGTCATTATTTATAATTTAATTATTGATTTGTTTGAGAAATATAAAAATAAGATTGAAGTGTAAAGTTAATGATGTGACAGTGGGACCCAACTAAGAAGATGTATAAGAAGATTAGCATTGGGAAGATATATTTTTAAATGAAATAAAAAGAGAAAAATGTGTATGAGGCAGTGAGACCCGGTTAAGAAGATGGTATAGGAAGCTTTGCATCGGAGATGCTCTAACACCTTATAATTACAAAGCTACTTGTTAACGTTATAAAAAGTATCTATAATACAATACAATTCATAGTCGCATATGTGCAATTGACTAAAACTATTTAAGAGTTGAGATTGATTCCTTTATCGAGATCATACGGTCATTATCATTCGCCGAGTTCACATGTGTGAACGACGGTTGAACAACTACCCATTCTCTTTCTCCAACTTACCCCACTATTCACGGTTGGTGGCAACTAATCCTTCCTCTACCAAACTTACGTCTGTTTTCTTTTCAATATTTTAATTAATTAATCATTTTTATGCATAAAATATAATTAAATTAATATGTCTGAATCTTTTCTCGATCATCTCATACTGACACCGTACCTATGGTACGGACACAGAATCTAGTTACATATTAAACTTGATCAATACCATTGTTGCGTTTCAACATTCGTTCTTAAGTATTACATATTAATCTTGTGTAATCGTGCCATTTAATTTTTCATGTCATTACTTAGTGATAATACGCCTCAATAAAGAATAACAAGCATATTTTATCACGTAACTCCAAGCCAATCACAAAGCTATATGGAAAAAAAAAATAGCAATCAATACATTAATTTTATCTGAATTGTTCATCACAATCTAGATGGCAAGTTTGTGATTGATTAATATGTTATATCACATGTTTAATTAGTGATGTAATATACGATCAATCACATTTTTTCATCTAGATTGAAATAAGAAACTTTGACAACTTTGAATCCCCATCGTTACTGATGAGTGACGATGCAAAAATATCAACATATCGGGACTGTCGAAAGTCATAATCGTACGTGAATCGTCAGTCGATCGGATCGGTGTTGAATTTTTAGTTGGATATTTGGCTATGTCTAAGTTTTCAAAATGAATCCACCGTGAGCCGACGGACATGGTTTTCGTCAAAAAACCTCCGGCGTATTTATCAGTGTATAAAACAAGAGGTCACGTAGCCTCTTATGTGTGAAGTGAAAATTATAGAAGAGAGACCCCCTACTATGTCTATGAGCTAGCATGATTTATTTATACCTGAGGAGTTAGGATTGATTTGTCATACATGACTCCCGTTCTAAGCGTTCAGTAGACATGCGGAGTATAGTGGACCAGGTATAGTAGAGAGTTCAGTTGCCTAAACCAGAACCAAATGTCTTTTAAAACAGATTAAATATAGACATGCAGCTACAGAATGAGTATACTCGTTGTTAGTCTCGATGTTGCATAAGCATCATCAACTTGTACCACCAACTAGAAATGGTGTACACGGCTGGCATTCAAAATCACTTGGCAGGAAGTTCCTCTTGTCAACAACTTGGAAGAAGATTTCGCACTTGAAAGTGGGGGACATTAACATTTAACAAGTCTTATCCTTAAATTGATACACCCACTGTTTTCCGTCCATTCGAAAAGTCCACATTTAAAAAATCTAATTATTAAGGGGATATATTAATTTTATAAAAATTAATTATAATTTCAAAAATATTTAAAACATAAATAATATGCTTACAACACAAGTAAATAGTAAAATAAAATGTTATAAAATTTTAAGGATTATTTTTAAAAGTGAACTCTTAATAAGAAACATCCAAAATAATATGAACTCTTTATCCGGAAGACAGGCTGGGAGTATATGATAAAAGAACAATAAGGAGAATTTCGGGAAGAAAAAAATTAAAAAGTATCCAACTAACTATTACATTATTCGTAGATAATCGATTTGACCAACTAAATTACAATATCTAAAATATGACCAATGCACTCAGTAATTAAGTATGATGTGCTTTTTGCTATCAATGTCTCATCCAATTTTATAATGAACCTGTTGTCGTGAATTAACGGAGAGACTATATGAATGATATTTTCGTCTTCAAATTGTACTCATAAAAGTGGAATTGAACCAAAAATGTTTGGAGAAGAAAGTGGTGTAATCAAAAGACTAAAATATCTTTCGTACAATCCCCTTGTTATTTTAAGTCAACAGATTCTTTACAAAATTAGACGGGACGTTGATGACAAGTACCATATCCTACTTAATTACTGAGTATATTGATCACATTTGAAATATTACAATTTGGTTGGTTAAATCAGTTAAATTGGATTAGTTTTCAAAAAAATAAAATAAAATAGGGAACTAGTAGTCAAGTCAATAGAGGCTATAAAGAAGGCAACTAATTTGATTCAGTAAAGTCAAGCTAGGAGTATTTGAATTTCGATTCCAAGCATTTATTTTTGAGTGGTTGAAGTACATATAATATATTTAATAGTATTTCCGTTCTAGTAAAAACAAATCTAATCTTTTAAAAAAATATGAATTTTATCATTGATTTAATTTTGACTTTAAGTATCTCACTATAATACTCCTATATCTATATCTATATGTCTGTCTATTTATTACTTCCTCCGTGTGGGATAAATATTCATAATAGACAAAACCAAATATTAAGAAATGTAATTAATGATGGTTTGTCAAATATATTACTCCCTCCGTCCCTAATTTATTGTCCTGTTTGACCCGGCGCACAAATTAAGAAAAAATAATTGACTTGATTATTTATATTGGTTTAATGTGTAGTTTCCTTTAAAGCCCATGTGTATGTGGCCCATAATTAAAGTAAGGTAAAAAAGTAAGGGTAAAGTGGTAAAAATGATGTTCTAAAAAGATATGTTTCAAAGTGGACAATTATTTTGGGACGGACGAAAAAGAAAAGGAGGACGATAATTTAGGGACGGAGAGAGTATAATAATAATACTCATTACACACATTTTCTCATTAATTATATACTCATTATACTCACTCCCTTTTTAAGATATGCAATAATGTTAGTATTAAATAAAGGGATAGATTATGAAAAATAATAGAAAATTTGTACATAAAAAATCTTTAGGAACATTAGTTGAGACATCCTAAAATAGAAAATAAGAACATTTATCCGGATCAGAGGGAGTATATATTTATATCTATAATCTATACTCTAATAATCAATAATTATAATAATATACTACATCCGTTCCGGATAAATGTTCATACTTTCTATTTTTGTATGTCTCAAATAATGTTCATGAAGACCTTTTGGGGCACAAATTTTCTACCATTCTTCCAAATATATCCCTTCATATAATACTATCATTATTGTATATCCTAGATAGAGTTAGTATAATGAGTACATAATTAATAAAAGAGAGAGAGTGTGTAATGAGTATTATTGTCACAATATATTTTACAACTCATCATTAATTATATTTCTTAATCTTTGTGTTGTCCACTAAGAATATGTATACGGAACGGAGGGAGTAAATAATAAATAATTAATTAATTAAATTTAATAAATAAATAAATAAGAGTATAATTTTTCCTTACAAATTAATGTATGGAAAAAATAAACTCTTCCCCTAATAAATCACCCACAATTTATTTATATTTAATGATAGAACATGTAAATTTAACATGATAAAAAATAATATTTGGACAACAATAACCTTAAATATCATAATCATCTCACCATTGATTAAAGCCAAACAAATCAATTTGCCATATGCTAATCAATTTCATGAAGAATTAAATAATAATTTGGTCTCTCGACTTGCACCTAACTTAAGTTAGGTCCTACGTTTTTTAATTCTATTTATTTCATCTTATATGTTGATTTTCTTTTGTCAAATCTCATCCTCCTACCATTATCGTTACAAATGTCTTCCATTATTTTTTAATGAAACAAAAATACTTACAAAGATGTTTATTTTAATCTAAAAAATAATATGGTTTTATTTTTTTAAATATACGTACATTATTAGATGTATACAAAAACTTGAAATTATAAAAATTAATTAGTTGGTGTGTATCGAGATATTAAGCAAATCAGTAGCGTATAATCACCAGTAAACAAGCTAAAAGAAGTGACTTAAGAAAATGAAAAGATAATATAAATTTAAGAAGATGAAGAAAAATTGAGAAGAATACTAAAATATACAATTTGCTCCTTTGAATTTTCGAACTACTATAAACAGCTTTAAATTTTATCATGTTGGTCCCTAAGTTATAGATCTTACTAACAAATCACTATTTAGTTTATTACGTAACTTTTGTTAGGATTTTTACAATCTGTTACGTTTTGGAAATTTCAAATAAAACCCTCCTAGGTTTTGAAATATATAGACATTTTTATGTACGTAATAATGTTAAAGTAAATATGTGGTCGTTGACAATTTTATTTTGTAATATGAAAATATAACATTTTAAACGTATATAATTTTTTTATTAATATTGGCCTCAAATTAACCATTATCAATATCTACACGTTCTTTTTTGAATTGCAAAATCAATTATCTCAATATAAATAGAGTTAAAATTTAATAAGCAACGTCATTTACTATTAATTCATTCCCTCTTATCTATGTCAATTGAAAACAAGCATTTAAAATTCTCCCAACCAAACCATAATTTCCACTTCCAAACACTTTGAGCCACAAATTCTAAAACAACACAAGTGAAGTCTCTAACAACAATGAGAATACACATTTTTATTTGCAAATTAATTTGTTTATTGTTCATACCAACAAGCTAACTCAAAACCTTTTAATACATGAGAAATGTCTTAAACAGTTATAAAAACTGACATTAATTTGAGAAGAAATTAGCAATAACCTTTTTCTCAATCTTCCTTGGGAAATTAAATAAATTCATGATATAAGTTATTTACCAAGTTAGAAGATGTCATTCAACCATAAAAAAATCAAAATATGATTAGCACCCTGATGTATCCACCTAATCTCATTTTGCATCTCAACCTCTGAAGTGTCCCACATTAATACATGTTTTCATTTGTTCCACTTAGCCCCTTGACCTGATGAGGGTTAGAAATAGTAATAGAATTTGACATGATGAACAAGTCACAGTAGGGCTATTTTTGTCATTTAGATACAGAAGCAAAGTAAAATTTGGAGTAAATTCACACTTTGACCTATTTTAGTTATTATATTTATTATATAAATTATGTTTTTATTTATTATTTAATTATAAGTATTCTTCTTTTTTTCTCTCTCTCTATCTAACCCACCACTTGTTCCACCACCACTATCAAAACCACCACCACCAACCACAAATAACTGGGTTTCGAACCCTAAGTCCATTTGAATATTTTAATCCTTTCCATAACTAGGTTCTAAACCCCTTATCTCTCTTGGTCTTCACTTCTCTACTTTCCATAGGACTTGAGGTTTAGATGATATAATCTATTCATGATAAATGTTCATATTGTCTATATTTTTATGATGTTTTAAGCTAGTTTTGCTGACTAATCATGCATTTCTCATAGCGAAAATTGACGTTTGAGTTCAATTTAATTTACTACCATTGGGTTTATTTGTGCAGATTTGGAGCATTTTGAGGAAAAGACAAACTTGGTTAATTGGTGATTTAAAGGCGGAAATAATACATTCAAGCTCAGCGTTTCATAAGTAGAGAAAGAAACTCACTAGTCTTTGATTAATTTTGGTGTCCCTTAGTTAGACAAGGGAGAAAACGCCACTATGTAAAAAGACACACACTCTTACATTCTCTTCTCTTGTCTCTTTGTTGATATAGTTAAACACACACAAACACACTTTGGAGGATTTTGTCTCTTTAAGCATAAGACTGAAGATTTCCTTTATCAAATTATCATTGGAAATCATTTTTGAGATAAGTTATGAAGGGACTCAACCACTCGCCTTCCACGTGACAAACACGTGGCTGTTAGAACAACGACACCTGGCAACTACGCCGATGTGGCGCAGCTCGGCGACCATCCTCGACACGAGCACCCCCAAGCCGAGCAGAATTATTCTAGACTAGCCAATTATCACCAAGCAGGCCTTACATGATCGGTCCTCGACCCTAGCCGACCACCAAGAGAAAACAGGGACTTAAGTCCAACCGACCCGAGCGAAGAAACGTCAGCATAGTACAAGGTACGCCAGGTGGCCCCGTTCGATTGGAGAAACACCAACGTGCTCTGCACCCGCCGCTCCACTTGCAGTTGACCTGCCTGATACTTTGACAAACCTGAAAAAGAGAGAACCAATAGGAGCCGGCCACCTCGGCCGACCAACAGATCCTGTCTCCAACGTGCCGTCCTTGCTTGTCTGGCAAGCCAAACCTGGAGAGGAGTATAAAAAGGGAGGCAACCAACTTCACAAGGTATGACACTGTTCACACTTGGAATATCCTCTACTTTGAGCTTGCGACTAAACACAGATTACTAAGGGTGATCACAGGGTACGCATGTACACTCCATTGTTATCCCCGCACTGACTCTCACGCCGGAGGGCTTTAGCTGGGATAACCTCCCAGCTCCCTGACCGGTGTTTTCTCTTATTTGACAGGGCTCACGCAAGAAACCAAGGAAGACGATTGAGAAACCAACAGCAACAACAGCCAGATATCCACTTCACCGCTCCAGCTCAGACAATCTTTACCTGGACCAATCCCATATATAACCCACGTGTAGCCACCCATATCTTGGCGTGATCAAGTTCCTTCACTTCTTCTCCCTCTCCCTAATCTTCCTATTTTGATTTTCTTGCTTCATGATGCCTGCTATAATGTTCTTTTTGATTTCTTCAATCATGCATGTGTGAGTACGTTTCTTTCTCTAAGATTAGACCGGGAAGAATTTATAAACAAAGTTACAATTTTTCCGTCTGTTTTTGAATGTCAACTATTTTGATTAGATTTCAGCTTTGTTAGTATTTCTATGAATTTGTGGTAGTCCTAAAAAAGGTAAAACTCCTACGTACATTTGTGCGAGAATCCCAATTACTATAGCGAAGGACGAAGTGAAGTCTAGGTAATAGAACCCTAAAATTGAACTAGAAATTCATGAGAATGTACGACACTTAGTTGAATTTCTAGAGCCCAATTCAATTGCGGGGCGTGATGGGTTTAGATTAGTTCATTGAGCGAGGAATTAATTTATAATTTGGTCCCTCGATTTAACCCAAAGTTTAGGTTTGGTTCTAAGGTTTTAAAACCTATTATTTTGGTCATAGATTCGATTTTTATGGTCAGATTCCCCCTCCCACCGTTACCGTTACATTTTCCATCCACTTTTTTTACAATAAGACTAAATTACCCTTAGGATTAATAAATAATTTGGTCCCTCGATTTAACCCAAACTTTAAGTTCGATCTAGGATTTAAAAATCTATTCGTTTGGTCCCCGAATTCGATTTGTTTGGTCAAATTTCCCCTCCCGATGTTCTCGTTACTTTTACCGTCCAAATTCTTTTAATATGACTATATTACCCTTATGAAGAAGTTTCTTATGTGACGGCTTTTCAAAAAGTTAAAAATACAGGGGGTTATATGCCAATCCAAAATTAGCTCATCTTCAACCTTCGAAACTCAGTATTAGTTCACATTTCTTTTTGTTGAACATTCTTAAATTTTTCATATTTAAGCTGCAAGTATCCCTCCCCAGTGCATAAGAAAGCCATTTGCGTTCACCAACTTTCCTCTTTCTTCGAAAATAACCTTTTTTCCTTTTCTCGCCTTTCACCAACAAGACTGGATTGAACGTCCACCTTATATAAGATACTTTCCGACCAGTTGGAAAACGAATTCCCGCCCTCTTCCCATGGTTTCTTCGCTCATCACTACTAGTTGGATGCGATAAAACTAAAGGCGGAAATCATTCCCTCGCCGGAGATAGAAAATGAATAGAAGATAATGTTCGTCGGATTTTCTCATTCCTCCTGGTCTTATGAATATGCCATATATTGATAAAGATTAATTTCTTAGGAAGCAAAGATCATACCTTCCATCATTTCGAGAAAGTGTTGGCCTCTCCATCACCACCAACTACCGCCATATTTCCTCCGTCAAGTACCCACAAAACCCACGGAAAAAAAACACCAAAATGATACCAACTCCATCATTATTTCAAGTTAATAGAAGAAGTCAACGTCGGTCTCCATTAAAGTGACGACACTGTTAGATTTGTGTTTTGATTCAAATCCGAGTTTCTATAAAGGAATTCAGATATGTGTTTAAGTTCAATTTTAGACATACTTTTGAGACGAGTAGCAAAGCATCAAAAATTGATTCAATTTTTTATTCGAATTTAGATGTGGGTTTTTGATTCAATTTTGGATGTGGGTTTTAGATGTGGGGTTTTTATGTGGATTTTCGATTTTAGATATGGGTTTTTGATTCAGTTTTGAATGCGAGTTTTGATTCAGATACGAGATTCAATTGATTCAATTTTTTATTCGATTTTAGATGTGGGTTTTTTATTCAATTTTGGATCTGAGTTTCGAAAGAAGAATTCCTATCAAGATTCTGGTATGAAATTCCTATCAATTTTGGATATGAAATTTGCATTGAATAAAGAGTAATAGTGGAAGCAGGGAAGAAGAAAAGTAGTATTTGGAGAGAGAGATAGAGGGAGAGAGAGGGAGCATTACTAGTTTCTCAAGGGTATTCTCGTCATTAAAACAAAAAAATAGACAGTAAAAGTAATGATAACAATGGGAGGGGAGAATCTGACCAAAAAAATTGAATTCAAGGACCAAATGAATAGATTTTAAAACCCTAGGACCAAACTTAAAGTTTGGGTAAAATCGAGGGACCAAATTTTATATTAATCCATCCTAAGGGTAATTTTGTTATATTGTAAAAAGGTCGACATAAAGTATAATGGAAACGGTGGAAGGGGGAATTTAACAAAAAATATCGAATTTAGGGACCAAATGAATATGTTTTAAAATCCTTGGACCAACTTAAAGTTTGTGTTGAATTGAGGGACCAAATTATATATTAATCCTTGAGCGAAACCTTAGATTTGATTTTTCTAGCTACAGTTGAGAGTAGTTCAAGAGAAAAAAATAAGCTCTATATGTGTAATTGGCCTTCAAAACTTGACATTCGTTATAAATGAAAGGATCGTTGCGGAATTTATGAATTTATCGTCATGGTTAACCGAAATCCTTGAAGCTTTTAATCACTATTTTCAATAATCATCCACTTTCGTGTTTAATTTAGTTAGTGTAGTCTAAATTAGCTTGATTTTAGTTAACCGCTACAAAACGTTCTTAAGAATCAATTTGTCTAGATATATAATTTGAAGTTGTGATTTTTTTTAGTAATTGATTCAAAGTCGCTGTGGGATCGGCATCCTAAATATTACACGATAAGTTGTGCGCTTGCGGTAGCGTTAAGTGATTATTTTGAAAATCACATAACTATTCCTCTCCCATAGCTATCAGATTTCTTTTCTTCTACTACAAACCTCCTTTGAATGAAGGAGACTGTCAACCTACTTGTATCCTTTCATGCAGGCCCATCCAAAAGCCATATTCTCACTTTGTTAAGTGATCTCACAACAAATGAGGAAATCAACTAAGAAGAGAGATACGCTTGAAAAAAGAAGTATGAATGGAAGCTAAAGACATTTAATTTCTCCATTTGAGCAAGGGGAGGTAATTGCATTTCTTGGTGGTGGTGACGATTTCATGGATAGTGGTGGTGGTGGTGGTGGTGGCGACAATTGTAGGGATGACAATGGGGGTTTAAGTGAAATACAGTATTGTTAGATGTCCAAATCTTCAAAAATTTAAATAATCATATGGGTCTGGGTTTAAACTTCAAATTTTAAGATTTAAAAAATTGAATTTAAATTTGTAAATAGTAAAATTTAAGGTTAATGATGGGTTTTGCATATTACTTTGAAGGAAGGACTATATAAGGAATAAGAAATAAAATTTAAAAAAAGAAAATTAAAAATTGATTTATGGATTAATGGTGAAATTTGTGGTGATAGAAGCAGTGATGACGACATTGGTAGGGGAGGTAATGGTTGTGAGTCTGTAAATGATGATGTTGAAGAAAGTGAGGGATAAGAAAAGAAATTAAATAAATTCTAAATTTTATTTTTGAAGTAATGCATTTTTCTTAACTTTAAAATTATGAGACAAATTTTAAGGCCAAAATATAAATAGCATCATAAAGTTTCTACCAAATCCCATACTGCACCCCAACCTAAATATTTTCCTTAAATTCCAATTGATGTTACCTTTTGTCTCACTTTGCCCCATAACAATTAACAGTGTTTAAAAAATAATGGAATTGTCATGCATGTGCAAATCATGTGCAAGAGTGATTTCATATTTTTCATTGTACAGTGAAGGGTATTTTGGTCAAATTTATTGCGAGGTTGGTTTTATACCCTTCAAAATTATAAAATCACCCTTTCACATGATTCACACATGTTATCTTTTTAGCACTGCTAATGGCCAGACACCAAAGTGAGACAAAATGTAAACGTCGGATGGCATTTTGGGGAAAAAAATTAGGTTGAGGTGCACTATGAGATTTTGTGGATACTTTGGGGGTGTTATTTATATTGTTATTTTTGGATTATTAAAACAATTATTCATTATTTTTTATTTAGAACATGCCTTAAATATAAAATGGTTAACTAAATGATGAAATTATAACCAAATCGAACTTTGAACCCCAAACAAAATGACCAAAATAATCCTCATGTGATACATACTTGTCATTTTTCATAATTATCATTAACGTCTATGGATGAGAGGAGGAATGATACCGATAACAAAATTATGTATCAAAGTGGAGCACTTTGTAGATTGATGTGCAATGTGAGATTAAAGTGAATACTTCCTAGTATTAATGGTATTTTGGGCCCATACAATTAGTTGAAAAAATAAATTTCCCCTCAAAGCATTTATCTATCAAATCTCTCTTTAGTTTTTTACAAATAAAATTTAAAGGAGCGACAAATTAAAGCCGAGAAAGTGCTATAAAAAGAGGTAGGATAAGATGAAAAAGAAGGAACCTGGAAAAATGAATTTTCATTAATTTAATAAATAAGGGAAACATATACACACACTGACACACATATATGTGTGTGTATGCGTGTGTGTGTGTGTCTATATATATATAATTTCATTAATTCTTGTAAATAATATGCTTTCAAGTTTCGTATTGAACAATTTTTAAAAACATATATAGTTTTTTTTCGTATATAGGAACTTTATTGCGCTGATTATTTCATTTTTCAGGATGGTCATTAACTGATATTGATTATATAAAAAATAAGTATTAGAGTTTTAATAAATATACATTAAATATTCAAATGTACAAATAATTTTTTGGGAAACAAAAAATTTAGTGCGGCAACGTATATTTTCTTTCAAAAATTAACTAAAAAAAGAAATACAAAAAAAACCAACAAAAAAAGACAAAGGTGTAGGCCGGATAAGTTGTTATATAATGAGAAAAATTATATATTCTAAATGATGGAAAACCAAAGTACTAAAAAAGTGTTTACACGATAACACAATTTATAAGTTTAAAAACTCTATAAAGATGAAAACAAAAAAAATAACTCAACAATTAAAAGGAAATAAAAATATGATGACAAAAGTGTTTGAGAAAAGGCGTACTTATCTAGTCACTATAAATGTTTGACAAAGACTTTTTGGGGAAAAGATAAATTAAAGCTACTATTTTGATTCGGTCTAAGTCTTCTTCTATAGTGAAAATGCATTAATGGTATATTGAGACTTCGATCTTATAAATAATATGGGTGATATTATTCCACATGCAAGCTGTAATTTGGTCAGTCTACTGTATTAGTTATGTCCTTGTGATTTTTTATCATCCAACTTTCCGAAATATGAAGTCGAGACAAATAGCCATAGCCATGTTTCTCTTTTTCCATATCCTTCATGCCGGATATCTTCTCCATACAAGTGCAGCTACCTTTGGTGCAAACGACACTGATCGTTTGGCATTACTGGCCATTAAGTCGAAAATTTCTCATGACCCTCTAGGGGTTATGAATTCTTGGAACGATACACTACATTTTTGCCAATGGGAAGGTGTTTCATGCGGCCACCGTCACAGAAGAGTTACTGCCTTGGATCTTTCATCTAGAGGCTTAGGGGGTTCCTTGTCTTCTTATTTGGGAAACCTGAGCTTTATAAGAGAGATTCATTTCCAGGACAATACATTAGGTGGTAGGATACCTTCTGAAGTTGGTCGTTTATTTAGATTACAAAAACTGAATCTCAACAACAATTCTTTCGAGGGAGAAATACCGACCAACTTATCGCACTGCACCAAGCTCATGCTTCTTGGCCTCGGCTACAACAAGCTAATTGGAAAAATTCCAAGAGAGTTTACTTCTTTGTTGATGCTTCAAAGGCTTGCCATTCATGACAATAATTTATTTGGTGGTATTCCATCTCTCATTGGGAATCTCACGTCTCTAGAAATTGTATCTCTTGCTGGTTGTCACTTGGGGGGAAGCATTCCAAATGTTTTCCATGAGTTGGGAAGGCTAAGAAAACTTGGACTTGGTGAAAATAATCTCACTGGTACTATCCCTTCATCCATATACAATCTTTCCATGCTAGACTATTTCAATATTGGTAGTAATCAACTTATGGGAAATCTTCCCACAAGCTTTTGTTTGATGTTACCTCATCTTAAAGTACTACTATTAGGGGACAATCACTTTACCGGAATCCTTCCGACCTCAATATCCAATGGTTCAGATTTACAAGTCCTAGAAGTATCATCGAATCATTTTCATGGGAAGGTAGCAATTGATTTTGGGAATCTCCATAATATCAAAACGGTATTTTTGAATGACAATAATCTAGGAAATGGGGAACAAGATGAAATGAAATTTATCAATTCTTTGTCCAATTGCAGTAAGCTATTAATCTTGATCATTGAAAATAACAACTTCAGGGGGATGCTACCAAATCCCTTAGGAAATTTCTCTGCCCGTTTTGAGTATCTATCGGTCGCACTAAATTCTTTATATGGAACACTCCCTTCATCAATAGGTAATCTTTTCAGCTTAAAACTTTTGTATTTGCATCAAAACCAATTCACAGGCACTATTCCCTTTACCATTGGTAATCTTCAAAACTTGCAAAAATTGCATATTCATGATAATAATCTCTCTGGTAAAATTCCTGATTCTATAGGGAACCTGTCTTTGTTAATTAGCATCGCGATGTCCTTCAACCTGCTAGAGGGCACCATACCCTCGAGTTTTGGAAAATTCCATAACCTGCAGTTCTTTTCCCTTTATCAAAACAAATTGAGTGGAAGAATACCGAGACAAATTTTTGAACTTTCGTCACTTTCAATTGTTTTGAACCTGGGAAGGAACCATTTGTCAGGACCACTTCCGGTTGAGGTTGGAAACCTTAAAAACTTAGGACAACTTTCCGTGGATGAGAATTACCTGTCGGGTGAGTTGCCAAGTACGCTTGGTAGCTGTACGAGTCTTGAATTCATAAACCTTGGTGGCAACTTCTTTCAGGAACCATTCCCACGTCACTGAGTTCCATAAGAGCTCTCCGAGACCTAAACTTGTCACATAACAACTTCTCTGGACGCATTCCAAATTTTTTTGAGGAAAATTCTTTGGAGAATTTGGATATATCCTTTAACAATTTTGAGGGTGAGGTGCCGATGAAAGGAGTCTTTGCCAATTCAAGTACGATATCAGTAGTAGGGAACCCCAAACTTTGTGGGGGGATGCCTACACTTCAATTGCGTAAATGCAGTTTCAAAGACTCAAAGGGACGACGGAAATTGTCGGTTGCACTCATGGTTGTTATCTCGATGACATCGATGCTTGTGGTGTAGCAATTGTGTCCTTTTTCTTGTTTTGTTGGTGCACAAAGAAAAGAAATGATCAGCCCTCACGATTGGTATCAAAAGAATCATTCTTGAAGGTTTCTTATGAAAGGCTCCTCAAAGCAACAAATGGGTTCTCTTCAGAAAATTTGATTGGTGTAGGTGCCTTCGCCTCTGTTTACAAAGGAATCCTAGATGAAGATGGTGTGATTGTTGCTGTGAAAGTACTAAACCTTCAACATCGAGGGGCCTTGAAGAGTTTTGTCAAAGAGTGTGATGCCTTGAGACATGTTCGACATCGGAATCTTGTTAAGGTCATAACATGTTGCTCAAGTGTTGATTTTCAAGGAAATGATTTCAAAGCTCTAGTTTATGAGTTCATGACAAATGGAAGTGTGGACCGGTGGCTGCATTCAAGTCCTAGTGCATCGAATGATGTTCCCCGACTTGACCTTCTTCAAAGAATTAGTATTGCCATCGATGTGGCTTGTGCACTCGAGTATCTTCACCATAACTCTCACCAGCCTATCGTACATTGTGATTTAAAGCCAAGCAATATTCTACTGGATAGAGACATGGTTGCTCGTGTTGGTGATTTTGGGCTGGCAAGGTTTCTTCTCCCTGAAATCTCAAATGCAAATACAAGTAGCACATCTGGAATTGCAGGAACTGTTGGGTACACACCTCCAGGTAATAATCTTATTTTCTCGAATTTGCATATATTTCAAGAATCATATTAGCTGTTGTCTGAAGAACTATAGATCAAAGTGAAGCTTATACCGGTCGGCTTCAAGCTTTACTCTTTAAAGCCAATTTGTAATTTTTATATGAGGAAGCTCTGTTGGAAGGCATAATGATCCTTAATTTATCATTTTCCATTATCCGTCGTTAGCTCAGGTCCTGAGCATTTATTTTTTTCAATTTTAGTGTATCTGCTATGGTAATTGCTTTTCTGAGAAGTATTCTTTTCACTCTTTGACTATTGTTTTCTTTAACTGCAAATTCTCAATGTTGCAGAGTATGGTCTTGGAAATGAAGTATCGGGAAAAGGAGATGTGTATAGTTACGGAATTCTCTTGTTGGAGATGGTGATAGGGAAGAGGCCTACTGACCCATTGTTTCAAGAAGGCCTAAACCTTCATAAATATGCTAGTATGGGCTTCGCTAATCGTAAGTTGGAGATTGTTGAACCGATGCTTCTAAATGACAAAAATGAAGAGTGCTTGATCTCAATGCTCAAGATTGGAGTGGCATGCTCCGTAGAGTCACCACAAGAACGCATGGACATTCGCCAAGTCATCCAAGAGCTGAACACTCTAAGGGCAACCATTATCTACGATTAAGATTGCATCAGTAAGTTCATTGGCATTTTTTAGTGTTGATATAACCCTAAAGTATTAAGAACCTCCAATAAAGCCATATGGTATGTACAAGTACACCCCCGCTTTGGTGTGGTTCATGTTGTGGTTAGTGAGGTTACAATCTGTGTTATCTTTGTAGTTGAGTTTGAGGCTACAATCCTTTGCTTTTTGTTGGCCTGCTTTTAAGTTATGTTTCCGGTCATTTTACCAACTAGTTATTTAGCACGTGATTTGTACGGGTACAATGTGATATATATATATATATATATATATATATATATATATATATATATATATATTTGTAATAATAATATAACTTTTGGACATTATAATTAGATTGTTAATATCTTTTATGGTTATATTTTTTTTCCTATTGTTACTAATATTAAACGGTTTTTTTTTACCTAAATACTTTTAAAATTAACATAATTTTTTAACTAACGTGTGATACATATTTTGTATTAGTTATAATAGTAAAAATATTTAATTTAAAGACTTTTAAAATTAACATCTAACTTTATAATAATATTAGAAGTCTTTTTGTTAAAAAAATTTAAAATCATAATTCATTTTTAAACAATGTGAGATACTTATTTTCTATTTCTATTGGTAATGAAAATTTAAATTTTTTATCGAAAGACTTTTAAAACCAACACCACATTTCAACCATGTGATATGTTTTCTATTAGTGATAATAGTAGTAGATAAAAGATTTTTTAACCAACATGCATTTTTAAACAATGTGAGATACATATTTTCTATTGGTAATAATATAAAAATGTTTTTATCTAATGATTTTTATAATCAATACTCATTTCTAAATAATGTGAGATACATTTCTTTGTAACCAATGTGAGATTCATCATCTAAAAAGTATTTAAACCTATATCACTTCTCTAACCAATGTGAAATACTTCTCTTCTATTATTAATAATGGTAGATTTTTAAAATCAACATCACTCTTTAACCAATGTAGGATACATATCATCATTTTGTAATAATAGTATAAGTCTTTTATTTTAAAAAATTTATAACAAACATCTATTTCTAAATAGTGTATGATACATCTCTTCTATTATATTGATGATAAAACTAAAAGTCTGTTATCTAAAGACTTTTAAAAATAACATTATTTTTTAACCAATGTAGGATATCCCTTATATTAGTAATAATAGTAAAAGTTTTTTATCGAAAACTAAAATCAACATCACTTTCTAACCAATGTGAGATATGCATCTTCTATTGGTAATAATGGTAGAAGTCTTATAACTAAAAACTTTGAAAACCAACATTATTCTCTATCAAATATATGATACATCTATTCTATTAGTAATAATAGTATTTTAAAACCAACATTCATTGCTAACCAATGTGAGATACATCTCTTCTATTGATAATAATAGTAGAATATTTTGTAACCGATGTGAGATAAACATATTCTATTTGTAACAAAAAGTTTTTACTCTAAAGATTTTTTAAACCAATATTTATTTTCAAACAATGTGAGATACATATCTTTTATTGGTAATAAGAGTACAAGTCTTTACTATAAGACTTTTAAAACTAACATTTTTTTTCTAAACAATGTAAGATACATATTTTCTATTGGTAATATTAGTAAAGATGTATTTCATATTGCTTCTAAATTGATTTTGGTTTTAAAATTAATTAGATTAAACATCTAACATTTTATTACTAATAGAGTTGTATCTCACATTGGTTTGAAAATAATGTTCGTTGTAAATTTATATATATATATATATATATAGTCACGCATGAATGCTTGAGAATAATAATAGTATAATAATAATAATAATAATAATAATAATAATAATAATAATAATAATAATAGCAGTAAAAATAATATTGTACAATTCTTATTATTGTATTTTTATTTTATTATCAGTTTCCCCTACCTACCATGATCGTTACAAATATCGTCCAATATTTTCTAAAATGACAAAAATAGACGTAACAAGTCGAGACACTAAAACTTTATTTGAAACTAAAAAATAATATGGTTTTACTTTCTTAAATATGTTCGGGAAAAACATTATTAGATTTATATGAAAAATTCTATCTATAATAAAAGAATTGTTATTGAGTATTGACATATTAAGTAAATTTGTAGCATGTTTAGTTAGTAGCCGTGAATAAAATAAGAGAAATGAGTTAAAAAAATTTATCATAATGTCAGAAAAAGATGAAAAAAAAATGATGAACCATTTGATGAATCAGTATGTCTTGTTAAGGACAATAGACATAAATTTACTATGTCAAACAATAATGATTTGAAAAAAATAGCCATAAATATAATAAATCACTTGCCATTAATTAAGGCCAAACGAGTAAATTTGTCATAAACTAATTAATTAAATAAATAATTAAATAATAATTTGATCCCTTGACTTGTACCTATTTTAAAATTAGCTAGGTCCTACATTTTTTAATTCTATTCTTTTAGTCTTATATTTTGATTTTCTTACCAGTTTCTCCCGCGTACCATTATCGTTACAAATGTCGCTCAATATTTTCTAAAATGACAAAAACACCCTAACTCAGTCGAGATAGTAAAACTTTATTTGAAACTAAAAAATAATATGGTTTCACTTTCATAAATATATTCGGGAAAGACATTATTAGATTTATATGAATAATTGTATCTATAATAATAGAATTGTTGGTGAGTATCGAGATATTAAAGCAAATTTGTAGCATGTTTAGTTATTACCCATGAATAAAATAAGAGAAATGAGTTAAGAAAAATTTTCATAATGTCAAAAAGATGAAAAAATGACAAACCATTTGATGAATCTGTGTGTTTTGTTAAGGACAATACACATAAATTTAATATGCCAAACAATAATGATAGGAAAAAAATAGCCATAAATATAATAAATCACTTGCCATTAATTAAGGCCAAAAGAGTAAATTTTTCGTAAGATAATTAATTTCATGAATAATTAATTAATAATTTAATCCCTTGACTTGTAACTATTTTAAAGTTAGGTCGTATATTTTTTAATTCTATTTATTTCGTCTTATATTTTGATTTTCTTACCAGTTTCTCCCTCCTACCATTATCGTTACAAATGTCGCCCAATAGTTTCTAAAATGACAAAAACACTATTACTCAGTCGAGACAGTAAAACTTTATTCGAAACTAAAAAATAATATGGTTACACTTTCTTAAATGTATTCAGGAAAAACATTATTAGATTTATATGAAAAATTGTATCTATAATAATAGAATTGTCGGTGAGTATCGAGATATTAAGCAAATTTGTAGCTAGCATGTTTAGTTATTACCCATGAATAAAATTAGATAAATGAGTTAAGAAAATGTTTCATGATGTCAAAAAGATAAAAAAAAATGAAAAAACATTGGGTGAATCTGTGTATTTTATTAAGAACAATACACAAAAATTTACCATGCCAAACAATAATGATTGGAAAAAAATAATCATAAATATAATAAATCACTTGCCATTAATTAAGGCTAAAAGCGTTAATTTGTCATATACGAATTAATTTTATGAATAATTAAATAATAATTTGATCCCTTGATTTGTACTTATTTTACAGCTAGATCCTATATTTTTTAATTCTATTCATTTCGTCTTGTATTTTGATTTTCTTATCAGTTTCCCCTCCTACTATTATCGTTACAAATGTCACCTAATATTTTATAAAATGACAAAAATACCCTTACTTAGTCGAGAAACTACAAATTTATTCGAAACTAAAACTCTATTCGAAACTAAAAAATAATATGGTTTTATCAAGAAAGACATTATTAGATTTATATGAAAAATTGTATCTATAATAATCGAATTGTCGGTGAGTATCGAGATATTAAGCAAATTTGTAGCATGTTTAGTTATTACCCATGAATAAAATCAGATAAATGAGTTAAGAAAATGTGTCATAGTGTCAAGAAGATGAAAAAAAGTTTAAGACTTTTATTTAAAATTAATTAGATTAAACATGTAACATTTTATTACAATATAGAGTTGTATCCTACATTAGTTTGAAAATAATGTTTGTTGTAAATTTTTATATATATATACGACTTCTACTATTAACAATAGAAGATATTAATAATAGAGATTAATATCTCATTATTGTATTGATTATTAATACCGATTATTAATAGGTAATGGTTGAGAAACAATGAGTCACACATGAATGCTTGAGAATAATAATAGTATTATAATAATAATAATAATAATAATAATAATAATAATAATAATAATAATAATAATAGCAGTAGTAATAGTAATAATAAAAATAATATTGTACAATTCTTATGATCATTGTCATAAATGAAAAGAAAAATAAATTTTCGTCCAAATGAAAGTTTTGAACATATCTGTATTTGTAGACACCTTAAATTTTAGAGTTTATGGTATTAAAATATTTATTTTGAGACTTTTAAAATTATTATTCATATTCTACCATATTTCTTTTCTATTGTTATTGATAATAAAAGTTTAAGACTTGTATTTAAAGACTTTTAAAATAAATATCTCGTTCTAACCATGTGATATACATCTTTTCTATTGGTAATAATAGTATTTTTATAACCAACACTAATTTCTAACAAATGTGAGATACATTATTTCATAGTAATAATAATAGTTTTTTTTATATAAAAACTTTTGAAATCAACATATCTTTCTAAATAATGTGGGATACATCCCTTCTATTGGTTATAACATAAAAATAATAATAATAGTAGTATTTTATCTAAAGAGTTTTGAAACCAACATCTCATTATCATATTGATAATTAAAAAAAAAGTTATATATATAAATACTAATACTCATTATCATATTGATTTGTGTGTTAAGTTTGATGTACATTGTTCGGGCTTCTGAAATAGCTTAAGTGTGAATGTGTGATAACTAATAGGGGACCATTAACTACTGGAAATTGCCCCTTCTATGTATTATTGGTACCAAAGTCAATGAGTGTACTAGTATTAGTATCCATTGAGAATCGATACAAGGAGCTGGACAAGGGAGAAATGGAGAAATGGAGAAATGGAGAAATGGAGAAATAGTGTACACACGGCTGACTTTCTATCCAAAATCACTTGGCAGGAAGTTCCCCTCGTCCACAACTGACCATTGAGTTCCTTAGAGAAGATGAATTGAGGGGATAATCAACTAATTTGATTCAGTCAAGTCAAGCTACTTATTATTCCAGTTTCAGCGATTATAATAATGGGAAAACTGCGAGGCAGTGTGATTTTGACTTTTTGACTTTTTGACTTTAATGATAATTGATGTAACTGGACCTAACCTTTATGAATGTTTTTAGAAATTAATAAATACAAAAAGAGTGACCCTAAAGTAACCTAACACAATTTTAATATAACAAATTACTATACTACCCTCCTTCCAATTAAAACAGCAAATCCTCTCATTTTAAACCATTAGTCTCAAAACACGCACTCTCTCTCACTCCCACTCCCACTCCCTCTATTGTTCTCAATGGATTATAATTTCGATTAAGATATTCTTTGTGACATAATTTTCAAATTTATTGAATTTTGCTTATTTTTGTTGGTGTCTAAAATGTTCGCCAATCACAAATTTTGGGACAACGAAATGTGAATCAACCTACTCAGAAAAACAATTTACGTAAGATTATATTTTTAAAAAAAATTAAAACAATATTTTAGCAAAGCACAAAAATTCCGCACCTTTCGCAGCTCTCTCATCATATGTTGGTGGATTAAACTATAAAAAAGTAGAATCTCGTCTTATGAATAAAGATCTCTAAGACAGTTTAGAAGAAACATAGTCTTATAAATTGCCCCCACCCCCAACCCACAACAGTCAAGACAATTTCCCTTCACCCACCCCGACCCCCCCCCCAACGGTTATAAATTGGACAGAATGGTAAGATTTTTTAAAAAATGAATTCATCTCAAAATGCTCACCCCCACACCCCTCTTACTCTCCTCTCACGCGTGTGTGGTGCACGCGTCATGAGTGGGGAAGCGGTGCTGGTGCACCTCACCGCCCCCTATGATGCCCATTCTTCCTATTTCTCTTTTTTCTTCATAAATTGGAAGACTCTCTCTCCTCTCTCCTACATGTAATGTCTATGAAGACATCTTTCATTGTTTAAATCTCTCTTCTTCATAGGAAGAGCCCCCAAGATGATACAATGAGTATGCTCTTATTATTCTTTATTTGTTTTTTTGATTGATTAATTGAGAAAAAATTAGTGGACTAACCAACGTGATTGGTTGGACTGGATCGACGATTTTCAGGCCCAACACTTTCGTGGATTGGCATGACACGTCAAATAACGGGTATAGAAGCTGCTAATGTTAATATCTCCATTGACTTAAATATTTAGTCATCCTCCTAGGAAAAACCTTCACCGAATATTTAGTCTCGTTGTCAATATTGCCATTTTTTTCCTCCAGAGGGAAAAGGACACTTCGTGAAGCAATTAATCCTTATTTCTCTAGTGAAAAAGCAAGATATCATGATACCGGTAAGTTTGCAACCCCATTTTTCATTAGATCTCTCAAATAGTAAGAGAGAAATCCAAACTAAAAGAAATGTGGGTAAAAGGTCAAAGGAAAATGCTATATGTACAGAATTTATGCACGAAATGCATGTATATCATACTATAAAGTGTTGTGCGCCGGTCAAAATGTACAACACCTAAAGCGTGATATAAATGAGATTTTAGATAAATTTTGTATATATTAATCAAAGTTAAACTGTATGTCTTGGAACGTTGAACGATATTTATAGTGGCCAAGAAACCCTACCTACTTGACACATTACATGACAATCCCCGGGCGATGAAGGATTTAAAAGATGGCTCGTACTGAATCAAGAGATGGTTCCCACCTTCTACGGTGTAGCATTTTGGCCCGCACAATATTTTTTTCTCATATTTCCGGTCGAGTCCCACTCTGATACTATTTTGTAACGACCCGAACCCGAAAGCATGTAACCCACACAGTGACCCACTGAGCATGCAGCACCTTGGGTCATCAGGCCCACCACAAGACGACCAAAAAGTACATGGATGATTTTGGTGCCAAATAGTAGCGCATGTCTACCTTATAAATCACACAGAAATTCCACATCTACCCAATGTAGGATTGGGGTATTACATGATGACTAAGTGGCAGTGAATGTGTCACTGTGAAGTTTTTATGGTGGACAAAGAAAGTCACTACTTTGATTTTAGTCTAGTCTTCCACTGTAGTGCAAATGTATTTAGAAGTTACAACCAATATAGACGGCTGTAATGTGGCCGGGTAATATTATTCCACATTAACCTATATATATTCATTAAGTCCTTGTAGTGTTTTTTAACATCCAACTTTCATAATTGAAGTCGAGACAAATAGCCATTGCCATGTTTCTTTTTTTCTATATCCTTCATGTTGGATATCTCCTCCATACTG
>CM028382.1:23094241-23149913 GCA_013146195.2 Codonopsis lanceolata | reverse complement strand
GTTAACTCTGAGCTAAGAGTAAGTTATCTTGAATAACCTTCCTTTGATGAAAGCACTCGATTTTCTCCGAGATATAATAGAGGGAAGAATGCATCAAGCCATACGAGTCGAAAGAATCTTATTGTAGAAATTGCAAAGACTTATGGGACGAAGATCTTTAAATGTAGAGACATTGCTCGATTTGGGAATAGTAGTAATAGTAGTGCTAGTCCAGATTTCTAAGATCTCAAACTAAAAAATTCGAAATGGCCATAAACGATCCGAGGCAATGATTTCCCAACAAGCGGTATAGAATTTTCCTCGAACCTGTCAGACCAGCCGGGCTATCACCCTTCATGGAAAAAACAGAGGCCTTGATTTCAGCAATAGAAGGGGGAGCCGACAAAGAGGAATTATGATCAGAAGTAACTAGAGAAGGAATAACATTAAAGATATCCTCCTCAGAAGTGTTGCAAGCTGTGAGTTGATCTTTAAAGAAGTCCACCGCCGCCAATTTAATGGCATCATCGCATCTAAATATTATTACCATGCATGTCAACAATTCGTGGATATGCAACTGTCGTGAGTTTGATTTACGTAGTGGAAAAGTTTTGTGTTTCCGTCCCCATCTTGAGCCAACGTAAATGAGATTTTTGCCTCCAAAAATATTCTTCAATTTTAAGAGCACGTTTCAAAGTGGCTTGGGCAAGGTGAAGGGCTTCCCGACATTTAGCACCGCTATCGCCTCAAATAGCAATTCCTTTTCTAGCACGTTATCTTTAGCCACCTTAATAGCCCGAAATATATTCCCAAAGGTGTTTTTGTTCCAAGATTTTAAGGCCAATCTGACAGCCTTTAGTTTATTAGAAAATCTCACCATAGGCCGTCCCCATTGGGTGTCCTACCAAGTCTCCTTAACAACATCCATAAAGGTGTGATGGGTAGTCCAAACATTGAGAAATCGAAAGCGATATTTGCGGGGATCATGATGGGATGAAATCTTCAGCAATAAAGGAGAGTGATCCGAGCATGTTCGATTGAGATGTTCCACTAACGGAAAGTTATAAGCGATTATGCTACCGGATTTCTATAGAAAATAGCACTAAAAGAGCCATTATTATGGCCAAATATTTTATAAATGTATTTATAATTACTAGAAGGAAGCATTGCAAGTCTGTAATAATGTAGATACATATATATATTTGTTTAAATGCTTTATTTCATTTGCTAAATAATTATAATAAAAGCATATTTTAGCCAAAAACTATTTTTGAGACCGAAATGGCGAGTTGAGTGCTTAACACCTTCTCACCTCGTAACTTAGCCTCCGAACCCCTTTTTAACAAACTCTGGTTATTTTTTGTTTTTCTTTATTTCTCCTTAAAATAAAGATGACAACTCTGTTACAATATTTTGGATCACGGTGAGCCTTGACATCATTTTTTGCACTTTTTGTTTTCCCTAAACAAGGGAAAATGAGAATGAAAAGGGTGATGCATTTTCTGTATCTTATTTTCCCCTAAACAAGGGAGGATGAGATACGGAGAAATCCAAAATACTCATAGTGACCCAGAATGAACCCAAGTTTACAGTGAGGCAGGGCGTGTTCCCACGCGCCTTCGTAATATCCTTTTTTTGCACTTTTTCGTTTTCCGCTAAACAAGGGAAGATGAAAATGAAAAGGGTGATGTGTTTTCTGTATCTTGTTTTCCCCTAAACAATGGAGGATGAGATACGGAGAAATCCAAAGCACTCATAGTGGACTAAAGCACACTCAGTGACCGAGGCATATTCAACGCGCTTTTGACAACACTCTTTTTGCACTTTTAATTTCGTCTTCCCCTAAACAAGGGAGGATGGAATGAAAAGAGTACTCCGAGCCACGTGTTCCTCTAAAAAGGGAGCGCATGATCCGGGGAATGTCCCTGGCACTCACAATAGGAATCTTGGAAGCCTTAGTAGACATAAAGCCCACATTAGAAACAATGTCTAGGGTGTATTTCCTTTAGTGAATGCAAAGCCCTGCAGTAGATCTAGCAACCTTTATCCCTAAGAAAATTTGTAATGGCCTAAGGTGTTTTATATTGAAATAAGAATGAAGATGAGCTTTGACTGCAGCAATTGGAGGCTTGAAAGCCAAAGGCAACCAAGGCAGTGGAAAATTAGTTGTACCACTTTCTTGGTGCCTATTTAAGCCCATAAAGAGATTTTAGTAGCCTACAGACAAATGGTTTAGAAGAGCTGGGAAGAGGAAGCCCTGGAGGAGGCTTCATATACACATTTTCATCCAAGTCACCATGGAGGAAGGCATTTGTCACATCCATCTGTGACAGATGCCAACCCTTGATATATAGCTCTTAGAGACCAAAACACCCTAATTGTAGTCATCTTGCCCACGAGGGAAAATGTTTCAAAGTAGTCTTCACCCTCATTCTGTGTGAAATCCTTTGCCACAAGTCTAACTTTATATTTATCAAGGCTTCCATCAGTCTTATATTTCAATCTAAAAACCCACTTACAACCTACGACTTTCTTTTTAGAATGTAATTCCTGCAATTTTCAAGTATGGTTGAGTTCTAAAGCATTCAGTTCTGCATTCATAGCTTGGCACCAGTTTGGATATTTTAAAGCTTTGGAATAAGAGGTAGGCTCAATCAAAGAAGAAATATTACATATATAAGAATTGTAAGAAGGAGAGATAGATGAATAAGAAATAGGAGAGGACAAACCTGTGGAGCAAGCATAATTGATAAAGGTGGATGGAAGTCCTGTATAATCTTTGTATTTACATGGTACATGCTTCTCCCTAACAGGCTTAGATGAAAGAGAATCAAATGATGAAGAAGGAAGAAGAGACTTGGATGTAGGAGAAGATTGAGGTGTAATGGAAGGCTGAGATTCAATAGATGACTGAGATTCAGTAGATGGTTGAGAATCAGTGGAAGGGTGAGATTCGGTAGAAGAGGGATTAATAAGATCTGAGTGTTAGTCCCAAAGGGCAATATAATAAGCTAGAAGGGGGGGCTGAATAGATTATTAAGCACTTAAAACTTTTCGTATTGATTCCTAAAAATAGCACTTGCAATCTATTGAAAAGATTGAAATAGCGGAAGTCTTGCAAGAAAGACAGACTAAGTCTGCTAGTGAAGCAATGCCAGTAGACTTAACTAGTTACTCAAGTTTGCTACTAAGGAATAAGTTAACATATATGTAAACAGTGTAAAGCAGTAAGTAAAGAACATAAGTATTTTGACATGGTTCGCACTATAAAGAGTGCTACGTCCATCACCAAGGCAGTCAACCTTGGATTTAAATGTGCACTATGTTTTCCACTAGTTCTATTACAGAAATGTCTAATGGATCGTGTACAAAATATTTGACTAGTGTTTGGGGTGGGGGTATTGAATATCTGGACAAAACAGAATATTCAACGTGCAGAAGAATAGTAGAAGGAACAACAATAAGAGGCAAAGCGATTAAAGGTTGATGCGAGATCTTCTTGTTGTTGTTGAGGACTTCGTTGATCAGTTAATGATCTCTTGAATGCACTGGGTATATAAAGCTTGATCTTTGTTAGGCGATTCGAGCATTGGTTTCTTCAGTCTTTAATGATAGTATTTATAGCTTGGGCATTCTTGAGATCATTGGAGAAGACGAAGTGAGTAACAGCTTTATTAGGTTGAATGCATTAAATGCCTGAAGTTGTTTGTTGACTTCTTCTTCAAGCGATCGAAAGCGTGGAATGGTGAAGAGTTGTTGCAACAACTAGCGGTGGCGACATCGAGGAGTTCTGACTGCAGTAGTTGGTACCGTCTGTATGTCTCGCTTAGAGAGGCGAAAGTATTCATGCTTTTTCAGAAAAGCTGGAGGGACGTGTCTGAGAAATCAAGCATTGATCTGGAGATGATTTAATTCAAATTCAAACTGATTTAGGCTTGAATTAAATAATCCACTTAAGCTTTGAAGTCTGGAAGTCTTGGACACGTCATGCTGTCCGAGTGCAGACAAGGTCTGCCGCTGGAGGCTGCTTGAAGTCTTCCGATGAAGCCTTCAGCTGAAGTCTTCCGCTGAACCTGTGAAGTCTATAAAAACTATTCTAAGGCAAAGTTCTATACACAATTGTCACGCTAACTGGTAATAGCATGACAGAAAATATTTTAGTTTTATAACGATAGACATGCCTCTATAAAAAATAAAACACCTCAAGTGTAACAGCTAATCTAAGTGTTTACAAACATAAGAGATGAAGGAACAACACAAGGATTAGAAATAAACAGTTCAAATAAATTTAAACTGGATGTTTAAATTCCAAGCAGATATATAAATTTAAATAACAAGAATTTAAACAGTAGACAATTTTTTGAAAAGAGATAACTTCTGTATTTCAAACAAGAAGTTTAATGTGTACAGAGTTTTCAAAAAACAAGATAGGTACAAAGGATTAGGGATAGAAAAAATATGAGCTACCATGGCCTTTTTTCCTTTTCCTCTGTCTGCTCTGTCAACTGCTTCTCTTTATCTGCGTTGTCGTTCGAGTTCTTCAACTCTTCTGGTGTATTCATCATCGGTAGAGGTTGGTTGTTTGGAGGAGTGAGAACGGTAGTGTAGACACCCCAATTTCGTATCCCCGATATGTGACTCTGACATGTGATATCAAGAACTGCTTAAACTTAACAAATGTCAAGTTACATGAGTCAAAAATATGAAAGGCAAAGCAGGATGCGCAAAACAGTAAAATGCGAGGGGTGAAAGTGCCAAAAATGGAACTTGAATAGGACCATGGCGCGCCCAAAAGGATGGTTTGGCGCCGCGCCATGCCATGGTGTAGTCGGCGCCATCCCTGCTACAGTTTCTCCCAGACTTAACGCATTGTACAAGCTGTGAAAGTTGGAGTACTCGTTCGTTCAGCGCGCTGAGGGATTTTTTAATCCCCGATCAGTCCCTTCATCCAGCTATAAATAAGAGTGCTGGGGCTCACTTCGGAGAAGAGAAAAAATTAGTCACGAAGAAACGCTGAGAAAATCCTCTGCGTTCTCACAACGACGAAGTACCGAGAGAAGTGAGATAGGGAGTGTGTAGCCTACCAAAGCTTTCAAACCCCGTTCAAACTCTGCCAAAACACAAATCCACCGGTTAAAAGTGATCCCTAGCCTTTTAGTTAGGTATCCACCCTACTTCCCCCGGCCCAAAATCCATAAAGTAAACCGTTACTGTGCCCGAGTAATAGGCCGAAAAACACACAAAATAAGTTGTTATTCTGCCCAACCAAAAAGTTCAAAACCATCCAAAATACGTCATCGTTCTGCCCAAGTGAACGAGCCAAAGTCATCTAAAATAAGCAGTCATTCTGACCGAATCACAACAACAACAACACAACAAAGACTCCCTCTCCCTAAATGACAGAGCGAGCACACCGCGCTCTAAAAGGTAACAGCCTTTAAGAGCGCTATTTTTTATAAAGTTATTATTTAAAATTCGGCCCAATGTAGCCAATATAAGCTGTTGTGCTGCCCGGATATAGTTAGAAAATATTATGTAAAAGAGAGCCGTTATAATGGCCAAATATTTTTAAATATATTTGTAATTATTGTAAGGAAATGACTGCAAGTCCGTAAATAATATAGCCACGGATGTGTTTGTTTTTATTTTCCTGTCTTTTAATGGTTTATTTATTTGCTAAATAAATATAACAATACGCATACTTTAGCCAAAAACTATTTTTGAGACCGAAAGGGCGAGTTGGGTGCCTAGCACCTTCCCAACACATAACTTGGCCTTTGAACCCGTTTTCATAATCTCTGGTTTTTTTTTTTTTTCTGGTTTTGCTTTATTTTGCCTTAAAATAAAGATGGCGACTCTAAAACTTTTTGGATCCAGTGGGGCCTCGCAACACTCCTTCTTTGCACTTTTCCGTTTTCCCCTAAAAAGGGAGAATGTGAATGTAAGGGTGGTGTATTCCCATATCCTGGTATCCCCTAAACAAGGGATAACTTGATGCGGGAAACCCAAAGCTCCCATAGTGATCCGAAACGGGCCATAAGGCTATTTTTAATAAAATCCATAGTGAGGGCGTCACAACATCATTTTTTGGACTTTTCTGTTTTCCCCTAAAAAAGAGAGAACGGGAATGAAAGGGTGATGCATTCTCATATCCTGGTATCCCCTAAACAAGGGATAACTTGATACGGGAAACTCAAAGTTCTCATATTGGATCAAAAATCCACTAAAGGCAACCGATGAGAATTCCAACGCGCTATCTTAGACAGTACTCCTCTCGCACTTTTGATTTCGTCTTCCCTTAAACAAGGGAGGGTGGAACGAGAGCAGTGGTGTCCCACATCCGCACGTACCCGCACCCTTATCCAAGAGCGTGCAGGGCGCGGGCGCACGTCCCAGGAACCCACAGTGGCGACTCTACTGGGGAGTTGTTTTATTTTAAATAAAATGGAGGGCTAGACTCATAAAATAATTTTTTTTGTTTTTATTTGTTTATGTCTAAAGTAGGCTTGTTATATTAATTTATACATTTGAATATTGCGTTCCTATACATCCGTATCTATATTTGTGGATATGATCCTCCATCTTGCAGCAGTTTCGTTCCGATAACTGTTACATGTATATTTAAAAATATTCTTTAAAAAAACTAAAAAAATTCGAAAAAGTCAAAAATCAAAAAAAAAATTCAAAAATGAAAAAATATATATTATACGTATGTTTACAATAAAAATTCCGGGCAGCACAATAAAAGGGTCGAGGCTTTATTTTTAATATTGCTTTATTTTCGGCCTTGTATTATTATTTTGTTCTGTTTATTATTTTTATTTCACAAAATCTATACATATTTACATTCATTCTGTCATTTTATTTTGGGGACATAGGACCAAATTTGTAATTACTAGGGATAGATAGATTCCCCACTTTTCTTTATATTTCTTAATATGATGTGTTTGCTTGCTTGCGCTCAAATTAAAAAGCCGAGAAAATCCACACGAAACAGCAAGACAGGTCATATCTGTTATATTCTTCTGTTTATATATATCTGAAAATAAATAAAGATTTTACTGCTTTTTAGATACCACAGACACGTACACGCATATAGGTATATTCCGAACTGTTACCCTACACCATGGCCAGCCTACCCTTGCATAAGCCAATGCTAGAATGCATATAGCTTCTCAGGACACTTCAAAGACTGACCGGTTTTTGCATCTTTGAATCGTGAGTCAGCCTCTGTCAAAAAAAAAAAAAAAGGAGTCAAAAAAATAATAACTTAGAAAAAAAATTGATGAAAATAAAGTGCGCACAATATATATATATATATATATATATATATATATATATATATATATATATATATATATATATATATATAAATAATAGGCAGGGGTTGATTTATTATTCTCTGATGCTTGACATAAACCATTTCGAATGGTGGATCCAGGAAAGAGTATAGGTCCTTCGCCTGGGATCAGTCCGGTCCTGGGGAGTCGAAAGGCAGGTGGAATACGTTGGTCCTTTACTCTGGAGAAAGAATCCACTGTTCCAGGAAAAGTCATGAGACTGTCAAAATAAAGCAGGTGCTTATCCGGTCAATTATAGGGAAAATAAATGAATAATAATAAAATATACTAATAAAAGGCACGCTGTACTCTAAGCTTATAAAGCCTTCGGCCAGCCATCTAATACCTCCATAACCCATTTTCTTCAGAAACCTGGCCCGAATTTGGAAAGGCAGAGATAGTACTGGCCGGTTAGTATGGGAAAGTAGTACAAAAATCATAATATAAGGTATCAGTTTCAGATCAGACAAGGACATAATCAGTTCAGAGGATACAGATCCGACCAGTATGGCAGCAGAAAGTGAACAATCCGCTATGGGTACAGATTCAGGGGCTCCAGGGTACGCTCCGACTCCGGCAATGCAGGAATGGTTAGACCAAAAGTTGGGTGTAGCGACTAATCGTATGATGAGCCAAATGGCTAGTCTGGTGCAAAGTTTAAAATCCAGTGGTGAGGTGAACTCTTCCCCTACAGTCCCCCAAGAAGCATCAACATCTCATGTGCCTCCAAACCCAAACCCTCAACCAAACACTAACCCACCAAATATCGCCACTACTCCAAATCCCAATCTTCCACCAAGTCCCTACTACCCAAATATCAGTCCTTACCCATCCTATCCTCCATATCCTCTCCCAAGCACCCAGAGCCCAAATGACCTCCCTTTTCTCATGATTAACCCACTCCAAAATAGCCCACATATGGACCCAAAAAGCTATAGCCCGCCAGGCCAAGTTACTACCTACCTACCTTTCAATGATCCTGGTCGCCCAGCCGAAACCGTCAATAACCCACCAACCCAGAATCCATATACTGTCCAAAACCCACCAACCCAGAACCCATACAGTACCCAAAATCCATCAACCCAGAACCCATATGTTACCTAAAATCCACCAACCCAGAATCCCTATACTGCCCAAAATCCACCAACCCAGAATCCATATATTGTCCAAAATCCACCAACCCAGGACCCTTATCCAATCCAATACCCATATCCAACCCAGAATCCTTATAATACCCAATATCCATACCCAGCCCAATATCTTTAACAGATCCCTCAGCCAGAAATTAACCCAGCCTTCCCTAATCCAACCAGTATATACCAACAGCCAACTCCCCCAACCACCAAAATGGAGGCCGACATGGAAAATATGAAAGCCATGATGCTCAAACTTCTCAACAAAGGGAAATTTTCTACACGGGCACTAACATTGCAACCTTCAACAATACTACCCTCAAAGTTCAAAATGCCTGACATAAAAAAATTTGATGGGAGTGGATGCCCTATATCCCATTTGAAATCTTATTCCACTGGCATGCAGTCAAGGGGAGCTAGCTTTGAAGCTATGGCTTCCAATTTTCACCTCACCCTAATAGGAGCTGCCAAACAATGGCTAATGTTATCTGATAGCAGCACCATGAATACCTGGGACCAGATAGCTGAAGCATTCCTTGAAAGGTATAAAGACAACACCAGTCCTGAAAATAGAAGGGACCTTGAGTCGTGCACCCAAAGGGAGAAAGAAACTTAGCCGAGTTTGCAAATGTGGAAAAGAAAGTTGGCCCGACTTTTTACGACTTGACCGCATGCCCATTTACCTAGAACATATGGGATTCCCCTACGCCAACTTTAAAGAAATAGTGGAGATACGCCCGTCAATATGGTAGGGAATGCGATATACTCGCAACTAAAAACCAATACGCCCCTAGTTCTTTTTTCCTACCCAAAATACCCAAAATTATAGTTCTGTTCCATGGCACTATGGGTCAGACAGGTCTGTCAATGCAGTGGGAGGAAATGATAGCCCTAGCAAAAATTTCAGAAATCAGAACAGGGTGAATCGGCATTATGATGAACTGCAAGCTCCCCAGTCTGTGATACTGCAGGGGCTAATGGCACAGGGAGTGCTAAAGCCGTTGGAGAATTATAAGCCACAAACCCCTTGCCCATGAATTGGAATCATGCCCAGTATTGCGAATACCATCGCTCCAGTGGTCACCTCACCGACAAATGCTATACTCTCAAAAATGCTATCCAAGACCTTATAGATGATAAGGTTATTGAAAAGCCTCCACCCAGACCAAATACAGTCAATAACCCCCTACCTCAAATCAATATGATTGAGGTTGATGAAAACTTCTGTGTGCCCAAGTTTGAAATAAATAAACATCCATTACCATATATCCTTGTTCCTATTCCTCCATCCTTGTCCATAAAAGAGCCTAGCTGTAATATGCTCTCTTGGGACACTATCCTGGGTAGCCAAAATACATGTAACATTGAGAAAGCCACTTGGGTTGGTGGGGATGTTAGCCACCTTACCCGATCTGGCCGAGCCTACCAGCCAAACCCAGAAAGAGGTGACCACTCTGGCAAAGATCAAGTGATAGATACTAGGGCTAAAACGGTGGAAGATACTTTATTAGCCCAGATGAAGAAAACTTAGGCCAACATTTCCATCTGGGGCTTACTGTGTGCTTCTAAGACCCACCGTGATACGCTGGCTAAGTCTTTAAGCCAGGCAGTCATTCCAATTGAAACCTCCCCAAATGAGTTTACTCAGATGATCGGGAACATCCACTTTGGGAACGTGATTATGTTCACTGATCTAGATCTTCCAAAGGAAGGAACCAACCACATTGATGCTCTTCATATCACTGTGGGAATTTTGGAGAAACGGGTTCCCCGGGTTCTGATAGATAATGGGTCTTCACTGAATGTGTGTCCCGCCAGCACGTTAACCAAACTGGGAACAAATATATCAGAACTCACTCCTTCCTCGCAGACAGTGAAGGCATACGACAACACTAGTCGATGTGTCTTAGGGGTGGTCACTTTAATGCTAACCATTGGGCCATTAAACATGCCAGTTGAGTTCTAAGTCCTGGACATACCAGCCACCTTTAGTCTGTTGTTGGGACGCCCTTGGATCCATGGGGTAAAAGGGGTAGCCTCTTCATTACACCAGTGTGTCAAATCCATCCACGATGATCACATCGTGATTATTTTGGCTGATAAGATCGTGGAGAATAAGGAAAATGAGGATATCCCAATCCTCGAGATAGAGCATGAGGACACTAGTATTTTCCTCAGTGGCTTTGAGGTTATCCCCCAAGCTGTGGTCAACACCATTGAGTATGGCCAAGAAACTGACATCATTGGAAAAAAAGTCACCTCCCTAGGAAACATGATCCCCTTAAACATGTTTCGGAAAATGAATTATATGCCTGGTCTGGGTCTCGGCAGAAATCAGCAAGGACTTGTTAATCTAGTCCAGGATGGACTTAAGGAATGTATCCCTCCTTTTGGTCTAGGATACACGCCTACTCCAGCTGAAGTAGCCGCAGTCATGAAACAGAAACGTGGGAAAAAAAAGGCAGAAAGAGAGAAGCGTCCCTATGAATATCCCCCTCTCCAACCATATAGAAAAACCCTAAATGGTTACTTTGTAAGAAAGGGGGAAATAGAAGCCTATCTCATATTTCCTGAGCCCTGGTTAGACCAGAACGGGAAAAGATGCCCTGGTTGGGAAATCTTTGAAGATGTCAGTCTTCTCATAGATAGAATGGAACAGGTTACCCTAGAGCCCCGTAGCACTACATATAAGACTGACACTGTTGAAAATACTTGGTCTATAGACCAAGATGATTATGATCTGGCCTTATTAGATGATGATCGTCTAGGAGACAGTTTCCTGGGTATGATAGAAGGAGGCACTTATATAAAGAGCTCCTTGCTAAGTTTGAGCTTATTACTGATAAGCCTCTGCAGAACTGGTATACTACGACCGGCCCGCTCCTGACACCCGCAAACCTAGTGGACCGCTTTGGATATACTATCCCAATTCCTTCCCCAAGCTTTACGGATTGGTCATCTACCGATCCGCTACCTAAAGTTGAGGATCTCAAACCCCAGGTCCTCAATAATGTAATAAACCCTGTACAGTTTGCTTTTAATGATAATCTAAATGTTTTTGCATATTCCTTAGTTACACCTACATTAAAAGACGCATTAAATAATAATAATTATGATAATGAGTCATTTAATGAAATGGACCCAAAAGATAAAAATTATTTTCTTGAGCTTGTAAAGTCAGTTGAGCACTAGGAACGAAGCCATTCATCAGCAGCAACTGAAGACCTGTTGTAGACACCCCAATTTCGTACCCCCAATATGTGGCTGACATAAAATATCAAAAACTGTTGAAATATTAACAAATGTCAAGTTACAGGGTCGAAAATGCAAAAGGAAAAAGTAGGATGCATGAACAGTGAACTACAGGGGAGGAAAGTGTCAAAAATAAAAACTTGAAAGGCAGCTTGGTGCCGCACCAAGGGTCTCCTTGGCAGCACCAAACATTTTACTGTAGCTTGTCTCAGATGGAAATGGTACAGTTTTTGATGCACAAGGTACAAGTCGTTGAAGCTGCTGAACAAATCAAGAAATCCCAGCCGCGTCCCTGCTCCTCGACTATAAATAGAAGCCTCGGCCTCCTCATTTCAGTGCTCAATCCTTCCGTGATTTTTAGATCGCAGCGAAGCTCTGCTTCGTTTCTTCGATAAATATTAGTACGAGAGGTGCGAGATAGGTGAGTGGAAGCCCCTAGAGTCTCCAAACCCTGCCCAAACTCTGCCAAAATAAATATCCACTAGTTATAAGTACTTCCTTGCCTAGCTATTAGGTATCCACCTCATTTCCCCGACCCAAAAATCCCAAAGTAAGTCGTTACTCTGCCCGAGTAACGAGCTGAAAAACACCCCAACTAAGCCGTTATTCTGCTCAATCAAAAAGGCCAAACCCACAAAAACTAAGCCGTCACTCTGCCCAAACTTCAAAAATCAAAACAACAAATACACAACAAACGACAAAAGTCTTCCTCTCCCGAGAAGGGCAGGGCGAGCACACCGCCGCTCTAAAAGGTAACAGCCTTTAAGGGCGCTTTTATTTATTTATTTACTTTTTGTCTTTCTATTATTTTTAAAAGTTGTATTTTTAAATCCGGCGCAATGTAGTCAATATAAGTCGTTGTGCTGCCCGGATTAGATTAGGAAATATTATGTAAAAGAGCCGTTATAATGGCCAAATATTCTTAGATATGTTTGTAATTATTGGAAGGAGACGGCTGCAAGTCCGTAAATAATGTAGCCACAAATGTATCTCTTCTTGTAAGAGCAAATCCTGAAACGTATCCATCGGCATATCGGTCTTGGCATTTTGCACCGTAATGAATTCCTTGTACGAAGGGCCTAAACCACCCAATATGCGCCTTTGTAACTCTTCATCAGACACACTCTCACCAACTGAAGCCAAGGAATCAGGAATTGTAGTAGCACGGAGAAGATAATCATCGATGGTCATGTCCCCATTGCATTTTAAAGTATGCAGTTCGTCCAGCAGTTTGTTAATGTGAGCCCTGGTAGATACGCCATAGCGTTTGGCTAGAAGGGTCCAAGCCTCAGGCGCTGTTTTGCAAGGGTTTACACGGGACTGGATTTTAGGAGTGACAGTAGCTTTAATCCATCCCAAAACGAGCCCAGAAGCTTGGATAAAAAGGGGAAGTGCTGGATTAGGAGTTACACCGTCCTCAAGATGAGAAGGAGGAGGCGTGATTTGAGTGATGGTTTCTGTTATCCTATGGGTTTGTAAGACCGAAAGGAACAAGGAACTCCGGTTTTGATAATTGTCTTTGGTAAGATGACAATTACCCATATAGGACTGGATGTTCAAGAAGAGGGGAAGAGAAGAATGAGTAGTCTGTACCAGTGAATTGGAGTTTAATCCAGAACCAGTAGCAGCAATTGTTTTGGAGGAATTGACGGATTCTTCTGCCATGGTTCAAAAATGGCTCTGATACCATATAAGAAAGAAAGAAGCAGCAGAGAAGCAAGAGAAAAGGATGAAAGGATTATTTTCCAGTCGTATATCTCTATCGTATTGTTACAGAATATAAAGGACTACTAAGCCTTATCAAGTAACGTACAAACAGGGATAAGAAGAAAAAGTCCTAAACTAATACAAAGACTTCCTATGAGCTGTACTGAAAAATAGGAAAAGTCATACACGGCTAATAAATAGTGCCTGTGAATTGGTTGCCCTGCAGCCCCAAAAATGTTAAGTTAAAAAGATTACCTATTGATGAAGGGAGTGTTCCATATAAATAATTTAGTCCAAGATTTAAAAGCTCAAATTGGGCAGAGAAATTCCCTAAAGGGTTTGGTAGCATCCCCTGGAATTTGTTATTTACAAGCTCCAACGTTCTTAAGTTACTGCAATTGGACAAAGAATTCATAAATTTCATTTCATCATGTTCCCCACTTCCAAGATTATTACTACCCAAAAATACCCATTTGAGATTTTGTAAGTTTCCAAAATTAATTGCAACCTTTCCATGAAAATGATTAAACGCTGCTTGAAGGATTTCTAAATTTGAACAATTGGATATTGAGGGCGGAAGGAATCCGGTAAAGTCATTGGCTGCTAATTCAAGTATATTAAGATGAGGTAACATCAAACCTAAGCTTGTGGGAAGAATGCCCACAAGTTTATTACTATTAAAAGAAAAAATCTCTAGCAAAGAAAGGTTGTAGATTGATGAATCATGTATTTTTACTGTGATATACTCGTGATATTCTCCCCATATTTTCTTCCCTTATTCTTATCCTTTCCTTACTTAGATAGTATATATTAGGAGAGTTCTATTTGTATTCTAGGATTAGTTGTGATCTTTTATTTGTATTCTAGGATTAGTTGTGATCTTTTCCTTTTCTTTTGGTACACGTTTCTTTTGTATAGCCTATAATACTAGGATTTCTTGATGAATGAAATTAAGTTCACACATACATTTTTCATGGTATCAGAGCGGGTTCTGAAACCTTAGAACTTCGACCTACCCATTGGCCGTCTTCCAATCATGACAGGAACGGAGAAAAGCACAGATGCCGCCGGCACCTCCAACACCACCACCACCGTGGATCATATGTCTCCGTACTACATCCACGCGTCGGATAACCCCGGCCAGGTCTATGTTACTGAAATTCTTCGTGATGGAAACTACGGCGATTGGGTCAACGAAATGAGTAATGCACTCTTCGCCAAAAACAAAATTGGTTTTGTGGATGGTTCGATACCAATGCCTGATGAAGATTCGTCGGAATTAATGCTTTGGAGACGATGTAACGCCATGGTCAAAGGATGGCTCAGCAGTGCTATGGACAAGGAGATTCGTAACAGTGTTCGATATGCCAAAAACCTCGAAGTATGGAGCGACTTGGAGGAACAGTTTGGCAAAGAAAGTGCCCCTCGCGCCTATGAGTTGAAACGAATCTTGACTCACACACGCCAAGACAAGTTGTTTGTCTCCGCCTACTACACTAAGCTAAGGGGTTTATGGGATGAGATACGCTCCATCGCTCCTATGCCGAAGTGTACGTGCGGATTGTGCAAATGTGATATTGCAAAACAACTTGCTGCATTACATGAGAAAGCTCAGTTGTATGAATTTCTCATGGGTTTAGATGAAAGCTTTAGCACGATCAAGAGCCAAATCCTCAGCACAAAACCAATACCAACATTGGGAACTGCTTACCACTTGGTTGCTGAAGACGAGCAGCAGAGGCAGATTACCTCAACTCGCAAGTCCAGCGTGGAGGCTGCTGCTTTCCAGATTCACATTCAATCCAAGAATGAGCGAGATCATCAGCAGGAAGGGAAGGAGTTTACTGACTACAAGGGGATGAGGCGTGAAAGACCGAAGTGCACTCATTGTGGAAAGCTAGGCCATACTGTTGAAACGTGTTATGGCATTGTTGGATACCCGGCTAGTTACAAGAGAGGGACACGTGAAGGCAGTCAGAAGTCTGATGTTCGCAAGCCAGGTTCCAATCCAAGAGCAGCTGCTGTTGATGCAGAATCCAGCCCTATTCCAGGTTTATCCAGTGATCAGTATCTCAAAATGGTGCAATTTTTCAGTGCTGCGAATAATGCAACACAAGTCCAAGATTCACCCACTGCAAATATGGCGGGTAAGCATGTTACTTCGCAAAACTGGATTATTGATTCGGGGGCTACCGAGCATATCACCTACGATGAGAAAATCCTTGTTGAGCAAAAGGCATCTTCAGTAACCATGCCAGTAAAAATACCCAATGGTGACAGGATCCCAGTTAAAGGAACAGGGGCAACATTCTTGCCAAATGGGTTAAAAATCAACAACGTCTTGAACATTCCTGCTTTTCAATGCAACTTACTTTCTGTTAGTCGATTAACAAAAGATAACAACTGTGCCATAACTTTCTTTGATGGCTTTTGTGTAATGCAGGACTTACCTTCGAAGAACCTGATTGGATTAGGTAAATGCAACAATGGTTTATATTGCTTGGAGCACATCGAACATAAAGGTGCGAATGCGTTTCTCACGACTCAGAAATCTGGCATCGACGTTTGGGCCACGCCTCCAATGCAAAGCTACAACATATTCATATTGGTAACATTCTTCGGAATGAAGTTGAACCTTGTGATTCTTGTATTCGGGCTAAACAAACTAGAAATCCTTTTCCTACTAGTTCTATCAAAACTAAAGCCTGTTTTGAATTATTACATTGTGATATTTGGGGGGATTATCGTACGCCTTCTTTCACGGGCGCTTATTATTTTCTCACAATAGTTGATGATTTTAGTCGAGGTGTAAGGTTTATCTCATGAAACATAAGTCCGAGGTCGGTCATTATTTGCCTATGTTTTGTAACATGGTTCGCACTCAATTTGGTCACCCCATCAAAAGAATTAGAAGTGACAATGGTCTTGAATTTCAATCTCATTCAATGCTCGATTATTTCATCATGTATTCTTTTGAAACCTCGTAATGACACACCTCAACAAAATTGAACGAAAACACGACACATCCTGAGATTGCTAGAGCTCTTCGCTTTCAAGCTCATTTGCCTATTCGTTTTTGGGGCGAATGTGTCCTGACTGCCACATACATCATCAACCGTTTACCTTCCAAAGTCATTGCCAACAAAACCCCCTATGAGCTTTTACTCGGCAGACAACCTACTTATGATCATATGCGTGTTTTTGGGTGTTTGGTTTATGCTCGTAACAACAAAAAAGGCATTGATAAGTTTGTCGAAAGGGGGAGGCCTTGCATTTTTGTTGGCTATCCACTAAACCAAAAGGGGTATCGGGTTTATGATATGCAAGACAAGAAAATCTACACTTCCAGAGATGTTAAATTTGTTGAAACCAATTTCCCTTTTCAACATCAGCATCATATCACTCCTATTACACCCATTCCCCCTTACATATTTCCCCGTTGTATTGCCATCTCCATCTACCTCTCACATAAATGTTACACCCATTTTTACACCAACCGAGACCACCACATTGCCCCCTTTCACCCATTGAATCCATTCCTTCAGCTTCAGCCCTACCTTACCTCCTCGATCATTCTAATTCTCAAAATGTTCATATTCAACCTCCAGATTCCACCCTGATTAGTGCCTCTTTAGAGCAGCCCACCATTACTGTGACAACCCATGATGAACCTGCTGCACCTCGCCACAAAGACAGAGTCAAGACACGGCCCAAACATTTGGACAATTATGACGTCAGCTCCCGCAATCTCTAGACCATGCATCATCCACATCCGATTCTGAACTTCTCCCTGTATATCCTCTTGCTCATTTTGTCTCATATGAAAAGTTTTCTTCCTCACATAAAGTTTTTCTTGCGCCATCACTTCACATGATGAGCCTACTCACTTCTATCAGGCTGTCAAACATCAGGAATGGCGTGACGCTATGAAACGTGAAATTCATGCTTTGGAAGAAAATGGTACTTGGACCTTGGAAACCTTGCCGTCTGACAAAAGGGCAATTGACTCTAAATGGGTTTACAAAATCAAGTACAAACCCACCGTGAAATCGAGCGCTATAAGGCTCGCCTTTGTTGCCAAGGGTTTCAGCCAAGTCGAAGGAATCGATTTTCACGAAATTTCGCCCCGCTTGCAAAGCTTGTCACCGTGCGTATGTAGTCTCCTTTGTTGCAGCCAAGAAAAATTGGCTTATTCACCAACTTGATGTGAACAATGCTTTCCTTCATGGCGACTTGCATGAAGATGTCTACATGAAAGTTCCTCAAGGTTTTACCAAGCCGGTGACACTGGTTTGCAAGCTCCACAAATCTCTACGGTCTGCCTCGTCAAGCTTCCCGAAATTGGTATCAAAAATTCACCGCCGCCTTACTTCACATTGTTTCACAATCCCATGCCGATCACTCTCTTTTCATTCTCAAGCAAGGATCCACTTCCGTCTTCGCTCTTATTTACGCCGATGATGTTATTCTTGCCGAATGACGCTGATCGTATTCAAGCAGCCAAGACTTATCTCCATGATACTTTCAAAGATCAAAGATCTTGGAAATTTGAAATACTTCCTTGGCATCGAGGTTGCACGATCCTCTCACGGCTTGGTTCTTAGCCAAAGGAAATATACACCGGACATCTTGGAAGAATCTGCTTCCAAGGTCGCCGCCCCAGCCTCCTTTCCTATGGACCAAACTTTTCGGCTTGATCCAAATGACACCACTCCACTGGTCGATGTTTCCAGATTTCGCAGGTTAGTTGGTCGCTTACTTTATTTAACGGTTACTCGACCTGACATTGCGCTGGCAGTAAACATGTTGAGCCAATGTATTTCGGCGCCTCGACAGACACACATGGATGCAGCCATGCGCATCTTGCGTTATCTCAAGAATTCTCCTGGCCAAGGCATTTTCTTACACCATGGACACTTAAAACTTGCACTCATTGTGATGCCGACCGGGGTGCCGCATGACTCGACGGTCCAGATCCGGCTATTTTATCACTCTTGGTAATGCTCCTATTTCCTGGCGCACGAAGAAACAAACGGTTGTCTCTCGTTCCTCCGCAGAAGCTGAGTACCGTGCTGTGGCTACTACTGTTAGTGAAGTTATATGGCTTCGTTGGCTACTCCAAGATCTTGGTGTCCCTCAACCTCAGGCTACTCCATTATTTTGTGATAACCAAGCTGCCCGACATATCGCCATGAATCCCGTGTTTCACGAACGTACCAAGCATGTTGAAATGGATTGTTTTTTTGTTCGTGAACGCGTCGAGTCCGGTGAAGTTGTTCCCGTTTGTGTCACCACCACCAATCAAGTTGCAGACATCTTTACCAAACCACTTGGCACAGATCGTTTTCGATTCCTTGTTGGCAAGTTGGGCGTTCGAGATCTTCACGCCTCAACTTGAGGGGGAGTGATGAATCATGTATTTTTACTGTGATATACTCGTGATATTCTCCCCATATTTTCTTCCCTTATTCTTATCCTTTCCTTACTTAGATAGTATATATTAGGAGAGTTCTATTTGTATTCTAGGATTAGTTGTGATCTTTTATTTGTATTCTAGGATTAGTTGTGATCTTTTCCTTTTCTTTTGGTACACGTTTCTTTTGTATAGCCTATAATACTAGGATTTCTTGATGAATGAAATTAAGTTCACACATACATTTTTCATAGATTGATGACGGGATGGTACCAGTGAGGTGATTTTCTCCTAATCCAAGCCTTCTTAGGCTTCTTAACTTGTGGAAAACATTTGGAATGCTTCCCCCGAACTGACAACCAGCAAGAGATATAGTTTCTAGGGACGTGAGATTCCCAATGAAGGGTGGAATACTACCTGTAAAATTATTGTAGTGAAGGGCAAACGTTTTGAGCATCAACAAAGAACTAAACTCTCCTGGGATTTTCCCAACTAGCTTATTGTTGAAGAGGGCAAGAAAAGTGAGGTTGGTGCAGTGCGACAAGCTTGTCGGAATTTCTCCCCCGAAAGAATTATTGCAGAGTATTAGTTGTTGTAATCTAAATAAACGACCAACTTCACGAGGTATTTCACCACGTAGTTTATTGTTTTGGAGTCGGATATCTCTGAGAAAGCTCAGGTTTCCCACGTAAGGAGATAACGAACCATCTAAGCCCCTAGATGAAAGATTCAAGGCAATAACTCTTCTGTGACGGTGGTCGCATGTAACACCTTCCCATTGACAAAAATGTAGTGTATGGTTCCAAGAACTCATAACCCCGTGAGGGTCATGAGGAATCTTCGACTTAATGGCCAGTAATGCAAGACGATCCGTGTCGTTTCCACCAACGGCAGCAGCACCAGTATGGAGGAGATATCCAACATGAAGGATATAGAAAAAAAGAAACATGGCTATGGCTATTTGTCTCGACTTCAATTATGAAAGTTGTATGTTAAAAAGCATTACAAGTACATAATTAATTTATATATTATATAGCTAGGTTCATGTGGAATAATATGTAAATTTCAACCGTCTATATTGGTTCTAAATACATTTGTACTACAGAAGAAGACTAGACTAAAATCGAAGTAGTGGCTTAATTTCTTTCTCCACCATAAAAACTTTTAGACTGATATTCACTCCCACTTAGTCATGTATTGGGTCATGTTGGTGGGGGTTTCTACTTTCTAGACCACTATGAATACCAAGACATATAGAACTTACATACAGTTTAACTTTGAGTAATGCCACATATACAAAATTTATCTCAAATTTCATTTATATCACACTTTAGGAGTTGTACATTGTGACCCGCGTACAACACTCTAAAGTATGATGTACATGCATTCCGTGCATAAATTCTGTACATATAACATTTTCCTTTGACCTTTTACCCACATTTCTTTTTGCTTGGGCTTCTCTCTTACTATTTGAGAGAGATCTAATGAAAAATGGAGTTGCAAACTTAACCTGTATCCTGATATCTTACTTTTTTTCAGTAGAGAAATTAGGATTAACTAGTTTTTGTAATTGTGTGTTAAACGCACGTAAAACATTTTATTTACCTAAATTATACATGAATAAAATAATAAGTAAAATAAAGAAGAAAAAAATTAAAATAATAAATTTAGGAGAACCGCTTAAATAAAAATATATCATTGTAAATTTGTATTAATCATATTTTCATTGTCCATTACAACTTGTTTGGATTGATCTGCTTTACTAACATGAATAAGAGTGATATTTTGGAGACTATTGTTCTCTATTTTTATAAATGTGATTGTGAACGGATTTCCTATAATTTATACTGATTTCAGGAATAAAAAATTGAGTGATTCAATTACCCATGTGATACTTTGGCTGCTTCTGGTTCTACATTCATTCAGCATTATTTACATTGTAACAAATATAGTTGTTACATTCAATTAACTTGATTTTAAAAAAAACAGAAAATGAAGAGTTTTTGCAAAAATCTAAATACAAACCAATGTAAAGAAGTATGCAAATAGATATTGATTATAAGTACATTGACATTTTTTTTTATTTTTAATTCCCAAAGCAAAAGTTTAACATGAAATGTAATCTAAATTTTGAAGGTTAGACTTATTTAATGATGATCTATTTTTAGTAAGTGAATTTAGGCGAGAAATTAAATGTGTTATGTGCATTAGCAATTATATAGATAAATAGATTGCTTCATGAAGTGTCCTTTTCAGTATGGAGGAAAAAAATTGCAATAGAGACAGCGAGATTAATTATTCAGTTAGGTGTCATTTGGTAGCCATGATTAAGGTCAAATAGTATTCGATGTTTTGTTAGCCACTACCGGTGTTGGTTCCGGTAGCAGTACTGGTGGAGCCCAGATTTGAAAAAATTTGGAAAAGGGCATCGAAGGGAAGAAGAAACCCAGATCTGGAGGAACAGGGAGAGAGATGGAACCCAGTGGAAAAAACTGTATATTTTCGAACGTAAGTCCTTTGGGTTTGTTTTATTTCGATTAGACATCTTTAGGTTTCTAATATCACAAAGTTTTGGAGTTTATAGGGGGAAAATATGTATTTTACATAATTTAACAGTTAAACTTAACACTCATAAAAAAAATGAGCTAAATTACAAGATAACTTTAGTACAATGGTTATTCAGAAAATTTTAAAGCCTCAGTAGCCTAATTGCAACCTTTTGCAAAGTACAGTGACCAAAGGTGAATTTTGCCATTAGCAAATGGTGGGTCAACCCGTACCAAATCCACGCGAGCTCAACATGCTTGACCACCCTTCTACTCGGCTCATATCAACACGTTTCATTAAGGTGGCATGACGGGCTGGCCTAATGGGCTTAGCCTGTTTTGACAATTTTAGCTGCTTCACAAAGTTTTTTTGGAAATATTGCGGGCCAATCCATTTTTTATAACCCCTCCAGACTTGTGAATTTTTTTTTCAATCGGTAAAAATTACTTTTTGGGAAAAAAATGACTACGATATCCTTAATGAATCGAAGACACGTTACGGAAGTCACTTACTCGGTGCATCGCGTTACATCAAATTTTGTACCGCAATACATCAATTTAATTACATCAATTTTTTCGTGATGTATCAATTTAATTTTATAATCCAATTTTACACCTCAATGAAATAATTTTTGTACCCCGATTCATAGGTTTTAATTACTTAATCCAATTTTGCATAACGATACATAAAATATTATCAAATTCCTTTTTGTACCGCGATACAAAATATTAATGAATCAGACCATATCATCCATTTTCTTCTTTCATCTCGTCTATCATAAGCCTTTTTCTTCCCCTTCCTCCTCCGTCTTCGTTCTACTGAAAAATTCTTCAAATTAGTTCAGTACAAATCCATTATAGTTTCTTACATAAAAAAAAAAAAATGTTTATCTTTCGGATGTGTTTCCCCCAAACCCCTTAGGGTCAATCCACGTTTCGTTGCGTAGCAATTGTGATTTTTAAATCAAATCAGTTTGTCGGAGCTGTTAAAGAAGACAATGAAATTTTTTAAATAATATTTCAAAAATTAGTCTTTTACAAAAGAAAAAAAAAACAAAAGCAAAATACCCAAAGGATTATAAACTTTGTAAATGGGACCGGTTATAATTTGAGGAAGTGTTTTCTACGTTTAAAAAAAAAAAAAAAGGCAATAGATATAACTGATAAGATCATGAGACTAATTGATTGATGATGTTCCCCGGAGAAAGTTTAGAGCAACTTCATTTTTATTTTTTAGGGCCTCTTCTTATTAAGAAGAGAAAATTTCATATTGGAATAATTCTTTTTAAAATTCCAATTAGATGAGAGTAATTTTACTTTCTATTTAGGATGTTAAATTTGGGATAAGAAGAATTGATTAAAGAAGGGTCGGTGTGATGTACCGCTTGCCCAAAATGGGCGTAACACGTAGGGAAAGGACGTGTGAAAGAGGTTTTGTTGTTCCCTTGCTTAATTCCAATTTCTTTTTTAAAATTCAATTGTTTTCTATATGTATTTTATTTATTATTTATTATTTTAATTATAAATTATATAATGTATGAGTAATTTATTATTTATAAATTAATTAAATGTCTTAATTTATAAATTAATGTATTTATATTAAATATTTAAATATTAAATATATTAAATAAATTTATTTCTTTGAAAGTATAAAAATAAGATAGAAATGTAAAGTTAATAAGGTGACAGTAAAACTTGGTTAAGAAGATTGTTAAGAATATGAGAAATGAGAAGATATATTTTTAAATGAAATAAGATGAAAAAAATACGTAAGTGACAATATAAGGCTCCGTTTGTTTCACGGAAAATCATTTCCAGAAAATGATTTCTGGAAAATGATTTTCAGAAAATTAAAAGATTTCATTTTTAGGTGTTTGCTAAATCTTTTGAAAATATGTCAGAAAACATTTACGGGTGTTTGACAAACATATGGAAAATATCAAGGAAAACAATAAATGAATAAATACAAAAATAAAAATAGAAAATAAACAATGTTTAGGATGTCCCTAGAAAATCAATAAGTACCATCTTTTTTTAATAAGGTTCATCTTTTTTTAATCTCACAATTACAAATAATTTTTTGGATAATTGATATGAAAAAAAAATATTTTAAAATAGAAAATAGATAATGTTTAGGATGTCCCAAGAAAATGTTATGAAAAACTATATATGAATAAGTACAAAAAATATATATTCTAATATTAATACACATATTGAATACAAAATAGTGTTGTACTTTAAGTAATTTTTCTTTAGTATGTACAAACTTTATTTATATTTCTAACCAATTTATTTGTTGAGTGAAATATTGTGTATGTAAGTAAATATGTGCAATTGTGAAAGGGGCGGAGGGTGCCCGAACATTTGGAAAATGACTTACGGAAAATGAATCTGTAAGTCATTTTCCGAAAGAAAAAAAAAACATTTATTTTCCGTTGACTCAGAAAACCTTTTACGTTGATTTTATTTTCCTAAAACTACCAAATACTAAAAAATAAGGAAAACATTTTCCAAAAAAAAAATCCCATGAAACAAACGAACCCTAATTATACGCTATTACATTGCTTGTGCATTCAAAATCGGTGGCTTTGGCTGTGATTCAAAATGAAATAAGATGAGAAAAATATTATGTAGGGTTCAAAATCGGTGGCTAACTTTATTCAAAATCGGTGGCTTTGGCTGTCAGCTCCGTTGCCCCCCGTTAACTTTATTCGTTTTAGGATACTTGACGGACCCTAACGAATTTTGACGAAACACTAAATAACGCATTTAAAGGCAAAACTGACACCTTTTAAGTTCAAAAGTGACACTATCAAGAGAAAAAATATTATTATTTTCCTTAAAATGCAAAGTGATATTTATATGACCAAAGTGATACTTTATAATAATTAATGTTAAAGTGACACATTAATCTTAAATTGATCTTGATATTAAGGAATATCATATTACTTGTCTACTTATATTAGATTACTAAGAACTCACTCATGGATACACACAATGATAAGTTAATAACTTAATATTCATAAATCATAATATTTTAACTTTTCACATTTTAAAAATTGCCAAGATATTTTCTTAATTTTGAAATTTATCTTTTGCTTTTTTCAAATAAAAGTTATATTTGCAATGCGACACTATTTTTATCACCTTATATATAAAGTTGTCAAAATTTTATAATAGTCTTCATAGTTGTGAGATAGAAAATATACGTGTTTATTGATTTGACACTAATAAATGATTATGTAAAAGTAAGAAAAAATAAAAAGTCAAATACCTTATTAAAAATTAAAATTTATATTAATTATAATTATAAATTATAAATTATAAAAACAAACAAATATTCTTAATTCAAAACAAATAACATACGTTCATAATAATCAATAATTTTTATGATTACTTGTTTATATTTATATTAAGTAGGTGGTTTGGTCCTTTGTTGTAAGGCGGGGAATTGTTAATGGTAGCCAAATTATTATTAATTTAAGTAAAGAATGGAAAAAGGTTGAAATAACTTCAAACATTAGTGGATAAAGATATAATTAATTATCCATAATTTCCATTTTGTTAAAGTAAAAAAGTTAATGGATAATAACCAATAAGTATAATGGAATAGATAAAGATAATTTTTGCAACTTTTAATAATAAAAGTATATGTAATTTTAAAAAGTGACACTTTAGGTCAATATTTTTAGTTATAAGATAAAATTATACTTCTAGGATCAAAAGTAACTCATTTAATGCTAAAAATAAATACTTTTAATGCTTTAAAGTGAAGCTTTAATGTCGAAAGTAATGCTTTTCATTTATAAAAAATGAGATTTTTTAAAGTAAAAGTAATACATTTAAGGTTAAAAGTGAAATATTTAAGCAAAAAAAGTAACACTTTTCTAGGGAAAAATGATTATTTTCATTAATAATGTAAAATAAAACTTCTATGGCAAAAAAACAATTTTATACTTGAATGCTTAAAGAAAGCGACACTCTGCATATATAAACATGAAAAGTTGCGCCGTAATTTTTAAAAACTAAAGGATTGCATTGAGATTTCTGAATTTTATCCCATTTAACCTTAATAAATCCGTCTTATAGATAAGGATCCGTAAAATCGTCTTACAAAATGTGTTGTTCAGTATTGTTCAAATTAAAATATTCTTAGCAGAGTCAATGCTGCAAATTGACAGAATGGGAAAACCAATACGTATCCAGCGAAAAGCAAAGGAGCAGTAGCTACAATTTCTGGAAATACAAAGATAACACACGTAGGAAACTCTTCCCAGCCTCACAAACCACAACATCAAGCCCACCATAGAGGGGATATACCGATGGCTTTATTGAAGGCCCTTAACATTATATCCACACAAATAAGATACTAAAATGCTAAAGAACTGAAATACAATCTTAATCATTGATAACTGATCCCCTTAAGAGTGTTCAGCTCTTGGATGACTAGACGAATGTCCATGCGTTCGTTTGGTGACTCTACAGAGCACCCCACTCCAATCTTGAGCATCGAAATCAAGCACTCTTCATTTCTGTCGTTTAGAAGCATCGGTTCAACAATCTCCAACTCACCATTAGCTAAGCCCATACTAGCATACTTATGAAGGTTTAGGGCTTCCTGAAACAAAGGATCAGTAGGCCTCTTCCCTATCACCATCTCCAGCAAGAGGATTCCGTAACTATAGACATCTCCATTTCTTGACACTCCATTGCCGAGACCATACTCTGCAACATTAAGAATTTGCAGTTAAAGAAAACAATTAAACCAAGGGGCTAAAGGGCAGTGTAACAATAGTCAAAGAGTTAAAAGAATACTACGTACTCAGAAATGTAAGCATAGCAGATACACTACAATTAAAAAATATAAATGTTCAGGTATGAGATATCGACAGATAATGGAGGATGAAAAATTATGGACCATTATGCCTTCCAACAAAGCTCGCTCATATAAGAAATTCCAAATTTGCTTTATTGACTAACGTAGAATGTAGTGTTCATATTTATATAGGAAAGCTTGAAGCCGACTGGTATGAGCTGCCTTTTGATCTATTAATTGCTCTGCAGGGAACATCTAATATGATTCTTAATTGAAATATGCAAATACAAGAAAAATAGTCAAATACCTGGAGGTGTGTACCCAACAGTTCCTTCAATTCCGGATGTGCTACTTATATTTGCATTGGAAAATTCAGGGAGAAGAAATCTTGCCAGCCCAAAATCACCAACACGAGCAACCATATCTCTATCAAGTAGTATGTTGCTTGGCTTTAAATCACAATGTATGATAGGATAGTCAGAGTTATGATGAAGATACTCGAGTGCACAAGCCACATCGATGGCAATACTAATTCTTTGGAGAAGGTCAAGTCGCGGAACCTCATTCGATGTACTAGGACTTGAATGTAGCCACTGATCTAGACTCCCATTTGGCATGAACTCGTAAACTAGAGCTTTGAAATCATTTCCTTGAAAATCAACACTTGAGCAACAAGTTATGACCTTCACAAGATTCCGATGTCGAACATGTCTCAAAGTATTACACTCTTTGACGAAACTCTTGAAGCCCCCTCGACGTTGGAGGTTTAATACTTTGACAGCAACAATAACACCATCTTCATCAAGGACTCCTTTGTAAACAGAGGCAAAGGCACCCACACCAATCAAATTTTCTGAAGAGAACCCATTTGTTGCTTTGAGAAGCCTTTCATAAGACACCTTCAAGAATGAATCTTTTAAAACAAATCCTGGTGGCTGATCATTTCTTTTCTTTCTGCACCAACAAAATAAGAAGAATGACAAAATCGCTACACCCACAAGCGTGGATGCCATCGAGATAACTACAATGAGTGTAACAGACAATTTTCGTCGTCCCTTTGAGTCCTTGAAACTGCATTTATGCAATCGAAGTGTAGGCATGCCCCCGCAAAGTTTGTAGTTCCCAACAACTGATACTGCACTTGAATTGGCAAAGACTCCTTTCATCGGCACCTCACCCTCAAACTTGTTGAAGGATATATCCAACATCTCCAAAGGATTTTCCTCGAAAAATCTTGGAATACGTCCAGAGAAGTTGTTATGTGACAAATTGAGGTCTCGGAGAGCTCTTATGGAACTCAGCGACGTGGGAATGGATCCCTGAAAGAAGTTGCTACCCAGGTTTAAGAGTTCTAAACTGGTACAGCTACCAAGGGTACTCGGCAAGTCACCCGACAGGTAATTCTCATCCACAGAAAGTTGTTCTAAGTTTTTTAGGCTGCCAACCTCAACTGGAATTGGTCCGGACAAATGGTTTCGTCCTAGGTGCAAAGCAATTGAGAGTGATGAAAGTTCAAAAATTTGTCTGGGTATTCTTCCACTCAGTTTATTTTGATAAAGCGTTAAGTACTGCAGGTTATGGCAATTCCCTAAACTCGTGGGTATGATGCCCTCTAGCTGGTTGTAGGACATTCTGAGTTGAATTAACAATGACAATTGCCCTATAGAATCAGGAATTTTACCAAAGAAATTATTATCAAGAAGATACAATATTTGTAAGTTTAGAAGATTACCAATGGTAATGGGAATAGTGCCTGTGAATTGGTTGCCCTGCAGCCCCAAAAATGTTAAGTTAAAAAGATTACCTATTGATGAAGGGAGTGTTCCATATAAATAATTTAGTCCAAGATTTAAAAGCTCAAATTGGGCAGAGAAATTCCCTAAAGGGTTTGGTAGCATCCCCTGGAATTTGTTATTTACAAGCTCCAACGTTCTTAAGTTACTGCAATTGGACAAAGAATTCATAAATTTCATTTCATCATGTTCCCCACTTCCAAGATTATTACTACCCAAAAATACCCATTTGAGATTTTGTAAGTTTCCAAAATTAATTGCAACCTTTCCATGAAAATGATTAAACGCTGCTTCAAGGGTTTCTAAATTTGAACAATTGGATATTGAGGGCGGAAGGAATCCGGTAAAGTCATTGGCTGCTAATTGAAGTCTATTAAGATGAGGTAACATCAAACCTAAGCTTGTGGGAAGAATGCCCACAAGTTGATTACTATTAAAAGAAAAAATCTCTAGCAAAGAAAGATTGTAGATGGATGACGGGATGGTACCAGTGAGGTGATTTTCTCCTAATCCAAGCCTTCTTAGGCTTCTCAACTTGTGGAAAACATTTGGAATGCTTCCCCCGAACTGACAACCAGCAAGAGATATAGTTTCTAGGGACGTGAGATTCCCAATGAAGGGTGGAATACTACCTGTAAAATTATTGTAGTGAAGGGCAAACGTTTTGAGCATCAACAAAGAACTAAACTCTCCTGGGATTTTCCCAACTAGCTTATTGTTGAAGAGGGCAAGAAAAGTGAGGTTGGTGCAGTGCGACAAGCTTGTCGGAATTTCTCCCCCGAAAGAATTATTGTAGAGTATTAGTTGTTGTAATCTAAATAAACGACCAACTTCACGAGGTATTTCACCACGTAGTGCATTGTTTTGGAGTCGGATATCTCTGAGAAAGCTCAGGTTTCCCACGTAAGGAGACAACGAACCATCTAAGCCACTAGATGAAAGATCCAAGGCAATAACTCTTTTGTGACGGTGGCCGCATGTCACACCTTCCCATTGGCAAAAATATAGTGTATTGTTCCAAGAACTCATAACCCCATGAGGGTCATGAGGAATCTTGGACTTAATGGCCAATAATGCAAGACGATCCGTGTCGTTTCCACCAACGGCAGCAGCACCGGTATGGAGGAGATATCCAACATGAAGGATATAGAAAAAAAGAAACATGGCTATGGCTATTTGTCTCGACTTCAATTATGAAAGTTGTATGTTAAAAAGCATTACAAGTACAAAATTAATTTATATAGCTAGGTTCATGTGGAATAATATGTAAATTTCAACCGTCTATATTGGTTCTAAATACATTTGTACTACAGAAGAAGACTAGACTAAAATCGAAGTAGTGGCTTTCTTTCTCCACCATAAAAACTTATAGAGTGATATTCACTCACACTTAGTGCTTTTTTTTTTTTTTTTTTTTAATGTTGCAGTTTATTTGGAGTGGTTTTTGTCTTTTGGTTTTTAAAAAGCTATATTTAGAGTGTTTGTTTCACCTTATAAATCAAAAGCCAATAAGGTACAACACCATTTATGTATTGAAAAGCCAAAAAGCTAAAATTTTAAGTTTTTTTGGTTTTTTTTTAAACATGAAGACAACTATTCATTAATAAATATTTGATTATCCTCATTTCATCTTTTTATGAAATATAAATAAAAATATGAATATTAATTTTCAAGTTTTTTTTAACAAATAATTATAACAACTCATAAGCAGCTTTTCAACAGATGTAAAAAATAGTTTATTATGCAATCAGCCACAAGTCATTTAGTCATCAGCTTAAGTTATCAGCCATAAATTATAAGCCATCTGCTACAACAAACAAGCCATTAGTCATATATTGGATCATGTTGGTAGGGATTTCTAGACCACTATGAATACCAAGACATATAGAACTCACATACGGTTTAACTTTGAGTAATGCCACATACAAAATTTATCTCAAATTTCATTTATATCACGCTTTAGGAGTTGTACATTTTGACCGGCGTACAACACTCTAAAGTATGATGTACATGCATTCCGTGCATAAATTCTGTACATAAAGCATTTTCCTTTGACCTTTTACCCACATTAGTTATTTAGCCCGTGCTATGCACGGGTATAATGTGGGATATATATATATTTTTGTAATAATAATATAACTTTTAGACATTATAATTAGATTGTTAATCTCTTCTATTGTTATAATTTTTTTTATATTGTTACAAATATTAAACGATTTTTTTTACCTAAATACTTTTAAAATTAATATAAGTTTCTAGCTAACGCGAGATACATATTTTGTATTAATAATAATAGTAATTTTTTTTATCTAAAGACTTTTAAAAATAACATTTAACTTGATAATAATATTAGAAGTCATTTTGTTAAAAACTTTTAAAATCATAATTCATTTTTAAATAATGTGAGATACATATTTTATATTTTTATTGGTAATGAAAGTTTAAATCTTTTATCTAAAGACTTTAAAACCAACACCACATTCTAACCATGTGGTATACATATTTTCTATTAGTAATAATAGTAGTGGATAAAAGACTTTTTAAACAATATTCATTTCTAAACAATGTGGATACATATTTTCTATTGGTAATAACAAAAAATGTTTTTATCTAATGACTTTTATAACCAATACTCATTTCTAAATAATATGAGATACATTTCTTTGTGACCAATGTGAGATACATCATCTAAAAACTTTTTAAACCAATATCACTTTATAACCAATGTGAAATATTTCTCTTCTATTGCTAATAATTGTAGACTTTTAAAATACTTAGTGTTTTTAGTGAGAGAAATTACGCAACTTGAGGCACGAATTTCTTTACGTGTCATTTGTTTGTTGGCGAATGTAATTGCGCAAATGTATTCTACTCGGTGAGAGCATCGAAATCATACATTTATTTGTCCAAATCGAGTTTTGGATGAATAAGATATCAAGAGTTAAAGTATAATACTTATTAAAAATTAGTGTTTTTAGTGAAAGAAATTATGCAACTTGAGGTACAAATTTCTTTACGTGTCATTTGTTTGTTGACAAAAGTAATTGTACAAATGTGTTCTACTCGTCAAGAACATCAAAATGATATATTTATTTGTCCACATCAAGTTTTGGATGAATAAAATATCAAAGCTTAAAGTATGATGTTAAAAGTGAGTCATTAGAAGGAATATCTAACCTTGAAGAGTTTTATCCCACATTGGTTAGAAGTAATGTTAGTTGTAAATTTTTTTTAAATATAAGTCTTCTACTATTGACAATAGAAGAAGTTATATATACTAATACTAATACTCATTATCATTATGTATTATTATTAGTTAATGGTTAGAAAACCAAAAGTATATATATATATATCTTATATTGCTAATAATAGTAAGTCTTTTATATAATCTAAAATAATTAAAAATCAACATAATTTTTTAACTAATGTGAGATATACATTTTCTATTGGTAATAATGGTATAAGTTTTTTAACAAAAATCTTTAAAAATCAACATAACTTTATAACAAATGTATGATGCATCTTTTCAATTAGTAATTAATAATAATATTTTTAATACAAACATCAATTTCTAACCAATGTGTGATACATCTCTTATATTGGTAATAATAGTAGAATATTTTGTAACCATGTGAGATACATCTCTTGTAAAAGTGAAAATCTTTAGTCTTTTAAAGACTTTAAAATCTAACATTTTACTTTTAAACAATGTGTTATAATATAAAATAATTTAAACTCAACATCATTTTCTAGCCAATGTGAGATATACTTCTTATATTGATAATAATTGTAAAAATATTTTATCATATATATATATATATATATATATATATATATATATATAATTGGTGAGGAGCACTATGGTTGTGTCACCTCACCACCTTTGGATAAATCTTCATTCTAAAGCATCCATGTGGAAGCTTTAAAAACTTTTGGTTTTCTAGTGACTTTGAAAATCAACATCACTTTCCAACCAATGTATGATGCATGATGCATTTCTTCTATTGGTACTTAATAATAGAATTTTTAAAACCAACATCAATTTCTAACCAATGTGGGATACATCTCTTTTATTGTTGAAAAATTAGTGTTTTTTGTGAAAGAAATTGTGTAACTTGAGGCATGAATTTCTTTACATATCGTTTGTTTGTTAACGAAGGTAATTGCACAAATGTATTCTACTCGGTGAGAGCATCAAAATGATATATTTATTTGTCCAAATTGAGTTTTTGATAATAAGATATCAAGACTTAAAGTATAATACTTGTAAAACAAAATTAGTGTTTTTAGTGAGAGAAATTGTGCAACTTGAGACACTAATTTCTTTACGTGTCATTTGTTTGTTGGTAAATGTAATTGTGCAAATGTGTTCTACTTGGTGAGAGCATCGAAATCATATATTTATTTGTCCAAATTGAGTTTTGGATGAATAAGATATCAAGAGTTAAAGTATAATACTTATTAAAAAATTAGTGTTTTTAGTAAAAGAAATTGTGCAACTTGAGGCACAAATTTCTTTATGTGTCATTTGTTTGTTGACAAAAGTAATTGTGTAAATGTGTTCTACTCGGCAAGAACATCGAAATGATATATTTATTTGTCCAAATCAAGTTTTGGATGAATAAGATATCAAAGCTTAAAGTATGATGTTAAAAGTGAGTCATTAGAAGTAATATCTAACCTTGAAGAGTTTTATCTCACATTGGTTAGAAGTAATGTTAGTTGTAAAAGTTTTTAAATATAAGTCTTCTACTATTGACAATAGAAGAAGTTATATATACTAATACTAATACCCCTTATCATATTGATTGTTATTAGGTATTATTATTAGCTAATGGCTAGAAAACCAAAGGTTTTTAAAACCTCCACATGGATGATTTAGAATGGAGATTTATCTAAAGGTGGTGAGGTGGCATAACTATAGTGCTCCTCACTAACTTTAAATATATATATATATATAGATTTCTTTTTGCTTGCGCTTCTCTCTTACTATTTGAGAGAGATCTAATAAAAAATGGAGTTGCAAACTTTATCTGTATCCTGATATCTTGCTTTTTTTTCAGTAGAGAAATTAAGATTAACTAGTTTTTGTACCCGTGTGTTAAACGCAAGTAACATATTTTATTCAACTGAACTATACATAAATAAAATAATACGTAAAATAAAGGAAAAGAAAATTGAAAATAATAAATTTAGGAGAACCACTTAAATAAAAATATATCATTATAAACTTGTACTAATCAGATTTTCATTATCCATTACAGCTTGTTTGGATTGATCTGTTTCACTAATATGAATAAGAGCGATATTTTGGAGATTATTGTTCTTTATTTTTACAAATGTGATTATGAACGGATAATTTATACTGATTTCATAAATCAAAAATTGAGTGATTCAATTACCCATGTGATACTTCGACTGCTTCTGGTTTCTACATTCATTTAGCATTATTTACAATGTAACAAATATAATTGTTACATTCAATTAACTTGATTTTAAAAAAAGCAGAAAATGAAGAGTTTTTGCAGAAATCTAAATACAAACCAAGGTAAAGAAGTATGCGAAGAGATATTGATTATAACATTGACATTTTTTATTTTTAATTCCCAAAGTAAAAGTTTAACATGAAATGTAATCTAAATTTTGAAGGTTAGACTTATTTAATGATGATCTATTTTTAATAAGTGAATTTAGGCGGGAAATTAAATGTGTTATGTGCATTAGCAATTATATAGATATATAGATTGCTTCTCGAAGTGTTCTTTTCAATATGTAGGAAAAAAATTTCCATAGAGACAGCGAGATTAATTATTCAGTTAAGTGACATTTGGTAGCCATGATTAAGGCAAAATAGTATTCCGTGTTTCGTTAGCCACTACCGGTGTTGATTCCGGTGTCAGTTCCGTTGGCAGTGCTGGTGGAGCCCCGATCTGGAAAATTTTGGAAAAGGGCATAGAAGGGAAGATGAAACCCAGATCTGGAGGGACAGGGAGAGAGATGAAACCCAGTGTAAAAATCTGTGTATTTTCGAACGTAAGTCCTTTGGGTTTGTTTTATTTCGGTTAGACATCTTTAGGTCTCTAATATCACAAAGTTTTGGAGTTTATAGGGGGAAAATATATATTTTACATAACTTAACAGTTAAACTTAACACTCATAAAAAAAAAAAAGAACTAAATTGCAAGATAACTTTGGTACAGTGGTCATTCAGAAAATTTTAAATTCTCAGTGGCCTAATTACAACCTTTTGTAAAATACAATGACCAAAGATGAATTTTGCCATTTGCAAATGGCGGGTCAACCCACCCCAAATCCACGTGAGCTCAACATGCTTGACCACCCTTCTACTCGGATCATATCATCACAGTTCATTAAGGTGGCTGGCCTAACGGGCTTAGCTTTGACAATTTTAGTTGTTTCATGAAGTTTTTTGGAAATATTGCGAGCCAATCCATTTTTTTATAACCCCTCCAGACATGTGAATTTCTTTTTCGATCAAAAAAAGTCACTTTTTTGATAAAAATGACTACGATACCCTTAATGAATCGAATGCGTGTTACGGAAGTCACTTACTCGGTGCATTGCATTACATCAAATTTTGTACCGCAATACATTAATTTAATTAAATCAATTTTTGCACCGTGATGTATCAATTTAATTTTATAATCCAATTTTACACCTCAATGAAATAATTTTTGTACCCCGATTCATAAGTTTTAATTACTGAATCCAATTTTGCATAGCGATACATAAAATATTATCAAATTCCTTTTTGTAACGGGATACAAAATAAAAATGAATCAGACCATGTCATCCATTTTCTTCTTTCTTCTCGTCTATCGTAAGTTTTTTTCTTCCCTTTCCTCCTCCGTCTTCGTTCTACTGAAAAATTCTTCAACTAAGTTTAGTACAAATCCATTACAGTTTCGTACATAAAAAATCAAAAAAATTGTTTATCTTTCAGATGTGTTTCCCCCAAATCCCCTATACCTAACCGGACAGGTCAATCCACGTTTCTTTGCGTAGCAATTGTGATTTTCGAATCAAATTTTAGTTTGTCGAAGCTGTTGAATGAGACAATGAAATTTTTAAAACAATATTTCAAAAATTGGTCCTTTACAAATGAAAAAAAAAAAATACCCAAAGGATTATAAACTTTGTAAATGGGACCGGCTATAATTTGAGGAAGTGTTTTCTACGCTTAAAAAAAAGAGAAGGCAATAGAATCAACGAAACTAAATAATCGGTGAAGGGATTTCCTAGGAGGGAGACTAAACATTAACGTCAGTCTTTTCATCATAGAAAAAAAACAAAGGCAATAGAGATAACTGATAAGATCATGAGACTAATTGATTGATGATGTTCCCCCCCCCCCCGGAGAAAGTTTAGAGCAACTTCATTTTTATTTCTTAGCGTCTCTTCTTATTAAGTTGAGAAAATTTCATATTGGAAGAATTCTTTTTAAAAATCCAATTAGATGAGAGTAATTTTACTTTCTATTTAGGATGTTAAATTTGGGATAAGAAGAATTGATTAAAGAAGGGGCGGTGTGGTGTACCGCTTGCCCAAAATGGGCGTAACACGCAGGGAAAGGACGTGTGAAAGAGGTTTTGTTGTTTCCCTGTTTAATTCCTAATTTCTTTTTTAAAATTCAATTGTTTTGTGGATAGCAATGTATCATTTGGGGGTGTGAGGAATTTTATTTATTTATTTACCTTGTAGTGTACGTCCCAAAATAAATTTTTTTAATTTTAAAATTCAATTGTTTTCTTTATGTATTTTATTTATTATTTATTATTTTAATTATAAATTATATAATGTATGAGTAATTTATTATTTATAAATTAATTAATGTCTTAATTTATAAATTAATGTATTTATACGAAATATTTAAATATTAAATATATTAAATAAAATTAAATAAATTTATTTCTTTGAAAGTATAAAAATAAGATAGAAATGTAAAGTTAATGAGGTGACAGTAAGACTTGATTAAGAAGATTGTTAAGAATATGAGAAATGAGAAGATATATTTTTAAATGAAATAAGATGGAAAAAATACGTAAGTGACAATATAAAGATCCGTTTGTTTCACGGAAAATCATTTCCAGAAAATGATTTTTGGAAAATGATTTTCGGAAAATTAAAAGATTTCATTTTCAGGTGTTTGGTAAATCTTTTGAAAATATGTCAGAAAACATTTACGTGTGTTTGGCAAACACATGGAAAATATCACGGAAAACAATAAATGAATAAATACAAAAATAAAAATAGAAAATAAACAATGTTTAGGATGTCCCTAGAAAATCAATAAGGACCATCTTTTTTTAATAAGGTTCATCTTTTTTTAATCTCACAATTACAAATAATTTTTTGGATAATTGATATGAAAAAAAAACATTTTAAAATAGAAAATAGACAATGTTTAGGATGTCCCAAGAAAATGTTACAGAAAACTATATATGAATAAATACAAAAAATATATATTCTAATATTAATACACATATTGAATATAAAATAGTGTTGAACTTTAAGTAATTTTTCTTTAGTATGCACAAACTTTATTTATATTTCTAAACAATTTATTTGTTGAGTGAAATATTGTGTATGTAAGTAAATATGTGTAATTGTGAAAGGGGCGGAGGTGCCGAACATTTGAAAATGACTTACTTAAAATGAATTTCATTTTCCCAAAAAAATTTATTTTCCGTTGACTCAAGTCTCAAAAAACCTTTTACGTTGATTTCATTTTCTTAAAGTTACCAAATACTGAAAAATAAAGAAAACGTTTTCCAAATATAATTTTTCGTGAAACAAACGAACCTAACTATACGTTGCTTGTGCATTCAAAATCGGTGGCTATGGCTGTGATTCAAAATGAAAGAAGATGAGAAAAATGTTACGTAGGGTTCAAAATCGGTGGCTATGGCTGTGGTTATGATTGTGACTTGTGATTGGCTAATTGCTTGTGCGTACACGTCGAGATGTTTTGGACATGAAATTTTGATTGATTTCATTTCAACACTGTCTCATCAACCATTTTACATTAAGATGCCAGACATACCTGATACCGACCGTAGGATTCAATTTTAATCTACAGGGAATGATATACATACGACAACCTACGATGTTTCCTCTACCCGATAACTTGAGATATAACTTATTGCATTTACAAAGTGATTAACAACTTTGCACTGGCATCATGTCATTTATTCCGGATATTACGTGGTCACTGATCCGTACCAAAAAAGTGATTTGTTTGTTCTCGTTACAAGTTTCATTTCTATTTGCGTTCATTTACTCGCTCAAATCATTCAATAAATAATATATATATATATATATATATATATATATATATATAATTAAAATTTTAAGTAAACACAAATATGTATGTTTATTTGTGTATATTAATTATAATAGGTCAAATGATCGCACCCATATTAAAATTCAGGCTCCGTTTGTTTCACGGAAAATCATTTCCAAAAAATGATTTCTGAAAAATAATTTTTGGAAAATCAAAAAATTTCATTTTCAAGTGTTTGGTAAATCTTTTTAAAATATATCGAAAACATTTACGGTGTTTGGCAAACACACGAAAAATGTCACGAAAAACAATATATGAATAAATACAAAAATAGAAAATAAACAATATTTATGATGTCCCTAGAAAATCAATAAGGACCATTTTTTTTAATAAGGTCAATAATTTTTTAATCTCATAATTACAAATAAATTTTTTGAAAATTGATATGAAAAAAAAAGTTTTAAAATAGAAAATAAACAATGTTTAAGATGTCTCTAGAAAATGTTATGGAAAACTATATGTGAATAAATACAAAAAAAAACATATTCTAATATTAATGTACATATTGAATATAAAATAGTGTTGAACTTTAAGTAATTTTTCTTTAGTAACCATCAATTTATCATTAGTCGAATCAAATCAATGTCTATCTTTTTTTCAATCTCACAATTACAAATAAAAAATTTGATAATTGATATGAAAAAAAAATGTTTTAAAATAGAAAATTGACAATGATTAGGATTCCCCTAAATAATATAGTTGACACTAATTTTAGAACGTATTAAGTATTTATTAAAATTATAATTTATAAAGCGTGTGCACAAACTTTATTTATATTTCTAAACAATTTAATTGTTGAGTGAAATATTGTGTATGTAAGTAAATATGTGTAATTGTGAAAGGGGGCAGAGGGTGCCCGAACATTTGGAAAATGACTTACGGAAAATGAATCCGTAAGTCATTTTCCGGAAAAGAAGTCTTCATTTTTCGTTGACTCGAAAAACTTTTTACATTGACTGTATTTTCCTAATGTTACCAAACACCAGAAAATAAAGAAAACGTTTTCCGGAAGTTATTTTCCATAAAACAAACGAAGCCTCATTCTCTTCCTTTTCCAATTTTATTTTATCAATTTATTAAAAAACCAGATGGTGTGCAAGTGTACAACATACACGTATATTCCACCGTTTGAAATTCTAAAGTGGTAAGTATGATTAGTAAACTTTAAATTTTCTTGTTGCACCGTGTTCATTGAACGTGGTTAAAATAAAATCAATTTTTGTGTTTTCTTTTGCGATTCTAACATTGATGACTATTTTCCATAAATGTGTTTGAGCGAGTTTTAGAAACTAAACAAAATTTCAAATATTTAACAAATTAAAGCTTCCACGTATTTCAAAGATTGAATTGAAGGTTACAACAACAAAAATATATAATTGACACAAGAGATGAGCAAACATACATATTTATTATTTCTTTCTTTTTTTGGTGAAATCAATGTTTTTGTTTTTTTTTTCTTTTTGCGTATTTTTTGTTAAAGAATGAAGTTTTTTAATTATTATATTTATTTTTTAATTTTTTTAATGAGTAGATGGGCGTCCATGTCCATTTATTACTTGTTCATATATGTCCATGATATTAAATAAACACTTACTCGCCTGTCTATTTAAGCTCATTGCTCATATGGGCACCGCCCATATCCGTCCGTTTGCCACCTCAAGCCCCGACAAACATAATAAAAAAAGATAATTGATTTTATTATAAATATTAAGATAATGTATATTTTTTAGATACACATATGAGAATGAGATCCATCAATTAAAGTGAGAAAAAAGTAAATATAACTTTCATTAAAAAAAGATTAGAAAGTTGACACTATTTTTGAAAGAGGTAAAAAGAAAAGATGGAACTCTTTCTTAGAAACCAAGAGAGTGCGTATTTTCCTTAGAAACTTGCAACAGGGGTGAGTTTGATTCGGTTTGGTTCAATATTTGGAAGAAAAGAGAAAATCAATCAGACTAATAGTCTGATTCTCAAAAAATTTAGAACCGAAATCAACCCAATATGTATAGGAACCAACACTTTGGTTCAGTCCAGAATCAATCGAAGATGTACAAGAACCAAGACCTGATCAATACTATGGTTTTTAACTGTTTAATATAAAGAAATAATAAAATCTTAAACTTCATTAAAAGAATAAAAAACATTCAATAATAGTACATTCATCAATTAAAATTGTTGAAATCTATACTCATAGCATAACGATCCAGTGAAAAAAAACCAAAAAATTAAAAATTAAAGAGTAGAACATAAAACAAAATAGACTAAATAGGAACTAAAATGTATTGTTGGTGCTAACTAGGAATAGAACTTGGAACATGGAACTAGTGTGGAAGGAAGTCATGAACTTTGAGTCATTGAGATTGAGGAGACGGTGCACAGCGTAGCAAAAAAAAAAAAAATAGCAGTACAAATTTACAAAGTAATTATTTATATTTTACAACTAGTGGTTTGTATTTTGTAAGTAAGAATAATATATATATATATATATGTGTGTGTGTGTGTGTGTGTGTGTGTGTATTGGTCCGGTTCGATTCCAAAACCAAATTATAAAACTCAAAGAATTAATTGCGGGCCGATCCCCTTTTCTAAAATTGTAACCGGTACATGTGAGAACCCCGCTTCAAAACGCCTGTCGTCCAATGTAAAAACGACAACGTGTCTCAAGAAACATTTGACCGCGTGGAATATGTACGGTCTCGTTGTGGACTCTAAATATGTATGTACAAAGTTGTCATCCATATTTTAAGGTCAAACATAAAAAAAACAAAAAACAAAAAAAAATCAAAGTGTACCAGAAAAGTATGTAGGTTCGGAGGTTAGGTTACGAGTTGGGAAGGGGTTAAGCACCCAACTCGCACTTTCATTCTCATTTTGGGATTTTAAAATAAATTAACATGTTTTTAAAATTATATAGTCTGGAAAGAATATTTATTTTATATATGTATGTTGAAAATAACGTTACTTTGTTTAATATTATTTGGGTATAACAACGGCTATGCATGTCTTAAATTATTGCATATATGTCCATTATCAAATTATATATATAGCATACATACATACATCATGTACATTATGTATTTATAACATGTATTATTACTTTATTTATATCATTACTTATCTAATAATATTATTTAGATTGCATGCATAATATTAATATTCTACATTATTATTATTATAGCATGCACATTACAATATTTTATATCAATGGGCAACACGGTAAATTAGTATTTACCTCTTGTAGCATGAATGTCTGACCCGGTATATTGGTCTAGGCTTAGCCCACTAGGCGCTCGAAGATTCTAATTGTGCTTCCCCTATCCTTACGGGAAAGGAAGTCTTTTTCTTGTTGTGTATTGTGTTGTTGTGCTTTGTTGTGTTGATGTTGTTGCTTTGTTATTGTTGTTGGGTTGTTGTTGCGGGTATTGTTGCGGGTATGAGAGGTGAAGGGTGCCTCTTGAGGCTTTGATGGATTTTATCATCGATGGGTGGTGAAATGAGGGAAGCCAAAGCCTCTATTTATAGGGGAATACGATCGATTAAACGACAATGTATCCCTCATTCAGTTGCATGGCGAGCCAAATGTTGGTCTGGGACGAAGAAAATATAGAACGTACGAGGCGGCTTGAGGAAACGGCAGCGTTTTGACTGCCTTGGAGAAAGAGGAGCATGGAGCGGCTCCACACCTAGGGGAGCGGCTCCCTTGGTGTGGTGGCAGCACCATGGGGCTAATTCAGGCCAAATTGGATTTTCGTGCTAGGCCCTTCTGGTTTGTTTTGTTCTGTTTTGATTTGTTTACTTATTTAACTGCCGTTAAGTCCAGTTAGCTGAAACACTAACGGAAAGTTTTTTTTTTTAAGGGAAACAGGGGCGACACCCTGCTAGATTTTATTAAATAGAAAAAAGAATACAAACGAGAGGGGGACAACCAGACTTGCCCTTATAAGAGGGAGGACGGAGGAGTTTAACCTCGAAAAGGAAATGCAACATCAATAAAATAAAGAACAAAGGAAAATCTAAGCCAGCTAAGAAATCCTTAAATACGAGGTTGCAATCTTATCAAGCGATATGAGGCCTCGAATGCGGCTGGGAAGCTCAGAATCAGTAGAGAAGGAATAATTGGAACCCTAATCACATCCAAAATTAGCTAGGGAGTCAGCAACAGCATTAGCCTCGCGATAACAGTGAGTCAAAGAACAGTCCATTTAACCATAAATAGACTTAATAGCCCGGATGAAATAAATATTGTACCAAGGGGGGTGACGATCCAGAATGCAGTCATGAAGGATTTTAGAGTCAATCTCAATGAGGGAGCCCGAAGCACCATGAGCTTGTAACCATAACATGCCTTGGAGCAACGCTTTACATTCAGCGATGAAACTAGAAGAATCTCCATAGGAGGAAGAATAGGCAAAGACCAACTCACCTTTGTAATTATGAATGATTCCCCCTCCAGCACTAGGCCCCGGGTTGCCCCGACTGGCACCATCTGAGTTTAATTTGAGGGAGCCAACAGGAGGTTTTATCCAGGAAAGAATGCAGACTGATCTAGAGAGAATACGCCCAACCCGAGGGAAAACAGACCAATCATGGAGGGAGAAGGATAGCCCACCGCCTTGGAGAATATTAGAAATCAACTGTTTAATATGGTTAGAGATGATTCTCGTAGGCCAACGAATGCCCTCATATAAAGCCCGATTCTGATAGTTCCACAATTCCCATAAAATAATAATCGACGTGATAATATGAAGCTTAGAATTTTTTGTGGAATACCACCACGAGAAACAAACTTGAGCGACTGAATTATTAGAGGCCTGAACTGCCCCCAAGCAATTAAACTCAGCCCAGATTTGGGATGCAATCAGACTATCAAGAAAAACATGCTGGTAAGTTTCAGAATGACCCAAAGAGTAGCAGGAGCATTTAGAAACCAACTGAATTCCTTTGTTAATGATGCTCTCATCCAGAGGAAGTCTATTCAACCACAACCGCCACATGAAGACACTAATGTGTCGAGGAATAAGTTTGTGCCAGATGAAATCAGAGGAAGCAGACGAAGGCCAAACAATGTGGGATATTTTCCAGGCAGAGGACAAAGAAAAATGACTAGAAGGTGACTTGTTCCAACTAGCAGAATTAGAATTATCAGACAGGCAAATACCATTACGTAGGATGGCAGAAACTGCGTTGGGGCCGATTAACCTTTGAGCTACATCCGAGAGTTGAGAGGGAGTAACAAATAGCTCCTTAACTTGGATAAGAGAGGAATCAGAAGGCATGTTAATACAACTATCAAGAGTCCAATTATCATGCCAGATGGAGCACTCACCGCGACCAATAACCCAAGAAATATGAGGTTCAGTCAACTCATGAATGAGAGACATCCGCCGCCAGATGTGAGAACCTAGACAGGAGGCTTGGGTAGGGTAAGAGAGTGTGCAATATTTTTTCAGCATGAAGGAAGCCCAAAGACTTTTAGAAGACCTGAACCTCCACCAAATCTGCATGGAAAAAGCTTTCACCACATCCTCAATTTTACGAATACCAATTCCCCCTTCGCAAGTGGGACGACAACAATGCCCCAAGAAATCCAGTGAACTTTATTATTGCTATCGATGGAATCCCAGAAGAAGTTAGCTAAGATTCTATTAATAAGCTTGAGAATTGAAGCCGGGGATCAAGAATAGCAATTTGATACATGATGATAGATTTTAGAACTGAGTTGATCAAAGTGATTTTTCCGGCTTGATTAAGAAAAGCTCCAAACCATGAATTAATCTTACTTTGCAATTTCTCTAAGAGAGGATCAAATAAGCTCTTTTTCTTACGGACTTCATAAAGAGGACAACCCAGATAAGTGACTAGAAGAGAACGCGAGCGGAAACCCAAATGACGCGAGATGGAAGAGATTCTAGAATCAGAAGCATGGTTGGATAAGAGGAAACAACTTTTTGTTGATATTGATGAGCTGTCCAGAGCACTTTTCATATTTGGAGAGCAGAAGTTTGTGATGAGATAAAGAATTCTTGTTCCCGTTGCAAAAGATCACAATATCATCAGCAAAAGCGAGATGGGAAACGATCGGGCATCCACTAGATGAGGAGAAGGAATAATGAGGCCGAGAGGACTGGAGAGCATTAAGCCCACGGCTAAGGACCTCTGTCGTAATAATGAACAAACTAGGAGATAAAGGGTCCCCTTGACGCAAACCACGGGATGACTGAAAGAAGCCCACAAAATCACCATTAATCATAACTGAAAACCAGTTGCTAGAGATAGTGCGCCAAATCATGTCAATAAAGACTTCCCCAAAATCAAATTTGCGAAGAACTTTAATAAGGAATTGCCAAGAAATTCTGTCAAAGGCTTTGGCCATGTCAAGTTTGATGATAACATTGGACCCATTAACCTTCTTTTTTAAATGTTGAGTTAACTCCTGAGCTAAGAGTAAGTTATCTTGAATAACCCTTCCTTTGATGAAAGCACTCTGATTTTCCGAGATAATAGAGGGAAGAATACTGGCCAAACGGGTCGAAAGAATCTTAGAAATAATCTTATTGCAGAAATTGCAAAGACTTATGGGACGAAGATCTTTAAATGTAGAGACATTGCTCGATTTGGGAATAGTAATAATAGTAGTGCTAGTCCAGGATTTCGGCATCTCAAATCCAGAAAAAAAATTCTGAAATGGCCATAAACAGATCTGAGGCAATGATTTCCCAACAAGCGGTATAGAATTTTCCTGTGAACCCGTCAGGACCAGCCGGGCTATCACCCTTCATGGAAAAAACAGAGGCCTTGATTTCAGCAATAGAAGAGGGAGCCGACAAAGAGGAATTATGATCAGAAGTAACCAGAGAAGGAATAACATTAAAGATATCCTCCTCAGAAGTGTTGCAAGCTGTGAGTTGATCTTTAAAGAAGTCCACCGCCGCCAATTTAATTGCATCATCAGACGAAATATTATTACCATGCATGTCAACAATTCTGTGGATATGCAACTTGCTGTGAGTTTGATTTACAGTAGAGTGGAAAAGTTTTGTGTTTCCGTCCCCATCTTTGAGCCAACGTAAATGAGATTTTTGCCTCCAAAAATATTCTTCAATTTTAAGAGCACGTTTCAAAGTGGCTTGGGCAAGGTGAAGGGCTTCCCGATTACTAGCACTGCTATCAGCCTCAAATAGCAATTCCTTTTCTAGCACGTTATCTTCAGCCACCTTAATAGCCTGAAATATATTCCCAAAGGTGTTTTTGTTCCAAGATTTTAAGGCCAATCTGACAGCCTTTAGTTTATTAGAAAATCTCACCATAGGCCGTCCCCATTGGGTGTCCTGCCAAGTCTCCTTAACAACATCCATAAAGGTGTGATGGGTAGTCCAAACATTGAGAAATCGAAAGCGATATTTGCGGGGATCATGATGGGAGGAAATCTTCAGCAATAAAGGAGAGTGATCCGAGCATGTTCGATTGAGATGGTCCACTAACGGAAAGTTATAAGCAGTTATGCTACCCGGATTTCTATAGAAAATAGCACTAAAAAGAGCCATTATTATGGCCAAATATTTTATAAATGTATTTATAATTACTAGAAGGAAGCGACTGCAAGTCTGTAATAATGTAGATACATATATATCTGTTTAAATGCTTTATTTCATTTGCTAAATAATTATAATAAAAGCATATTTTAGCCAAAAACTATTTTTGAGACCGAAAGGGCGAGTTGAGTGCATAACACCTTCCCACCTCATAACTTAGCCTCCGAACCCCTTTTTTACAAACTCTGGTTATTTTTTGTTTTTCTTTATTTCTCCTTAAAATAAAGATGACGACTTTGTTACAACATTTTGGATCACGGTGAGCCCCGCAACATCATTTTTTTGCACTTTTTCGTTTTCCCCTAAACAAGGGAAAATGAGAATGAAAAGGGTGATGCATTTTCTGTATCTTATTTTCCCCTAAACAAGGGAGGATGAGATACGGAGAAATCAAAAATACTCATAGTGACCCAGAATGAACCCAAGTCTACAGTGAGGCAGGGCGTGTTCCCACGCGCCTTCGTAATATCCTTTTTTTGCACTTTTTCATTTTCTGCTAAACAAGGGAAGATGAGAATGAAAAGGGTGATGCGTTTTCTGTATCTTGTTTTCCCCTAAACAAGGGAGGATGAGATACGGAGAAACCCAAAGCACTCATAGTGGACTAAAGCACATTCAGTGACCGAGGCGTATTCAATGCGCTTTTGACAACACTCTTTTTGCACTTTTAATTTCGTCTTCCCCTAAACAAGGGAGGATGGAATGAAAAGAGTATGTCCTCCCCGAGCCACGTGTTCCTCTAAAAAAGGGAGCGCATGATCCGGGGGGAATGTCCCAGGGCACTCACAATAGGAATCTTGGAAGCCTTAGTAGACATAAAGCCCACATTAGAAACAATGTCTAGGGTGTATTTCCTTTAGTGAATGCAAAGCCCTGCAGTAGATCTAGCAACCCTTTATCTCTAAGAAAATTTGTAATGGCCTAAGGTGTTTTATATTGAAATAAGAATGAAGATGAGCTTTGACTGCAGCAATTGGAGGCTTGAAAGCCAAAGGCAACCAAGGCAGTGGAAAATTAGTTGTACCACTTTCTTGGTGCCTATTTAAGCCCATAAAGAGATTTTAGTAGCCTAAAGACAAATGGTTTAGAAGAGCTGGGAAGAGGAAGCCCTGGAGGAGGCTTCATATACACATTTTCATCCAAGTCACCATGGAGGAAGGCATTTGTCACATCCATCTGTGACAGATGCCAACCCTTGATATATAGCTCTTAGAGACCAAAACACCCTAATTGTAGTCATCTTGCCCACGAGGGAAAATGTTTCAAAGTAGTCTTCACCCTCATTCTGTGTGAAATCCTTTGCCACAAGTCTAACTTTATATTTATCAAGGCTTCCATCAGTCTTATATTTCAATCTAAAAACCCACTTACAACCTACGGCTTTCTTTTTAGAATGTAATTCCTGCAATTTTCAAGTATGGTTGAGTTCTAAAGCATTCAGTTCTTCATTCATAGCTTGGCACCAGTTTGGATATTTTAAAGCTTTGGAATAAGAGGTAGGCTCAATCAAAGAAGAAATATTACATATATAAGAATTGTAAGAAGGAGAGATAGATGAATAAGAAATAGGAGAGGACAAACCTGTGGAGCAAGCATAATTGATAAAGGTGGATGGAAGTCCTGTATAATCTTTGTATTTACATGGTACATGCTTCTCCCTAACAGGCTTAGATGAAAGAGAATCAAATGATGAAGAAGGAAGAAGAGACTTGGATGTAGGAGAAGATTGAGGTGTAATGGAAGGCTGAGATTCAATAGATGACTGAGATTCAGTAGATGGTTGAGAATCAGTGGAAGGGTGAGATTCAGTAGAAGAGGGATTAATAAGATCTGAGTGTTAGTCCCAAAGGGCAATATAATAAGCTAGAAGGGGGGCTGAATAGATTATTAAGCACTTAAAACTTTTCGTATTGATTCCTAAAAATATCACTTGCAATCTATTGAAAAGATTGAAATAGCGGAAATCTTGCAAGAAAGACAGACTAAGTCTGCTAGTGAAGCAATGCCAGTAGACTTAACTAGTTACTCAAGTTTGCTACTAAGGAATAAGTTAACATATATGTAAACAGTGTAAAGCAGTAAGTAAAGAACATAAGTATTTTGACATGGTTCGCACTATAAAGAGTGCTACGTCCATCACCAAGGCAGTCAACCTTGGATTTAAATGTGCACTATGTTTTCCACTAGTTCTATTACAGAAATGTCTAATGGATCGTGTACAAAATATTTGACTAGTGTTTGGGGTGGGGGTATTGAATATCTGGACAAAACAGAATATTCAACGTGCAGAAGAATAGTAGAAGGAACAACAATAAGAGGCAAACGATTAAAGGTTGATGCAGATCTTCTTGTTGTTGTTGAGGACTTCGTTGATCAGTTAATGATCTCTTGAATGCACTGGGTATATAAAGCTTGATGCTGTTGGGCAGATTCAGAGCATTGGTTTCTTCTGTCTTTAATGATAGTATTTATAGCTTGGGCATTCTTGAGATCATTGGAGAAGACGAAGGGAGTAACAGCTTTATTAGGTTGAATGCATTAAATGCCTGAAATTGTTTGTTGACTTCTTCTTCAACTGATACTGAGCAGGGAATGGTGAAGAGTTGTTGCAACAACTAGCAGGTGAGCGACAGTCAGAGTTACAGACCTGCAGTAGTTGGTACAGTCTGTATGTCTCAGTTAGGAGACGAAAGTATTCATGCTTTTTCAGAAAAGCTGGAGGGACGTGTCTGAGAAATCAGCATTGATCTGGAGATGATTTAATTCAAATTCAAACTAATTTAGGCTTGAATTAAATAATCCACTTAAGCTTTGAAGTCTGGAAGTCTTGGACACGTCATGCTGTCCGAGTGCAGACAAGGTCTGCCGCTGGAGGCTGCTTGAAGTCTTCCGATGAAGCCTTCAGTCGAAGTCTTCCGCTGAACCTGCGAAGTCTATAAAAACTATTCTAAAGCAAAGTTCTATACACAATTGTCACGCTAACTGGTAATAGCATGACAGAAAATATTTTAGTTTTATAACGATAGACATGCCTCTATAAAAAATAAAACACCTCAAGTGTAACAGCTAATCTAAGTGCTTATAAACAGAAGAGATGAAGGAACAACACAAGGATTAGAAATAAACAGTTCAAATAAATTTAAATGGATGTTTAAATTCCAAGCAGATATATAAATTTAAATAACAAGAATTTAAATAGTAGACAATTTTTTGAAAAGAGATAACTTCTGTATTTCAAACAAGAAGTTTAATGTGTACAGAGTTTTCAAAAAACAAGATAGGTACAAAGGATTAGGGATAGAAAAAATATGAGCTACCATGGCCTTTTTTCCTTTTCCTCTGTCTGCTCTGTCAACTGCTTCTCTTTATCTGCGTTGTCGTTCGAGTTCTTCAACTCTTCTGGTGTATTCATCATCGGTAGAGGTTGGTTGTTTGGAGGAGTGAGAACGGTAGTGTAGACACCCCAATTTCGTATCCCCGATATGTGACTCTGACATGTGATATCAAGAACTGCTTAAACTTAACAAATGTCAAGTTACATGAGTCAAAAATATGAAAGGCAAAGCAGGATGCGCAAAACAGTAAAATGCGAGGGGTGAAAGTGCCAAAAATGGAACTTGAATAGGACCATGGCGCGCCCAAAAGGATGGTTTGGCGCCGCGCCATGCCATGGTGTAGTCGGCGCCATCCCTGCTACAGTTTCTCCCAGACTTAACGCATTGTACAAGCTGTGAAAGTTGGAGTACCCGTTCGTTCAGCGCTGAGGGATTTTTTAATCCCCGATCAGTCCCTTCATCCAGCTATAAATAAGAGTGCTGGGGCTCACTTCGGAGAAGATAAAAAATTAGTCACGAAGAAACGCTGAGAAAATCCTCTGCGTTCTCACAACGCCGAAGTAGCGAGAGAAGTGAGATAGGGAGTGTGTAGCCTACCAAAGCTTTCAAACCCCGTTCAAACTCTGCCAAAACACAAATCCACCGGTTAAAAGTGATCCCTAGCCTTTTAGTTAGGTATCCACCCTACTTCCCCCGGCCCAAAATCCATAAAGTAAGTCCGTTACTGTGCCCGAGTAATAGGCCGAATAAGTTGTTATTCTGCCCAACCAAAAATTTCAAAACCATCCAAAATAAGTCGTCGTTCTGCCCGAGTGAACGAGCCAAAGTCATCTAGAATAAGCAGTCATTCTGCCCGAATCACAACAACAACAACAACAAAGTCTCCCTCTCCTTAAAGGACAGAGCGAGCACACCGCGCTCTAAAAGGTAACAGCCTTTAAGGGCTATTTTTTATAAAGTTATTATTTAAAATTCGGCCCAATGTAGCCAATATAAGCCGTTGTGCTGCCCGGATATAGTTAGAAAATATTATGTAAAAGAGCCGTTATAATGACCAAATATTTTTAAATATATTTGTAATTATTGTAAGGAAATGGCTGTAAGTCCGTAAATAATGTAGCCACGGATGTGTTTGTTTTTATTTTCCTGTCTTTTAATGCTTTATTTATTTGCTAAATAAATATAACAATAAGCATACTTTAGCCAAAAACTATTTTTGAGACCGAAAGGGCGAGTTGGGTGCCTAGCACCTTCCCAACTCGTAACTTGGCCTTCGAACCCGTTTTCATAATCTCTGGTTTTCTTTCTTTTTCTGGTTTTGCTTTATTTTGCCTTAAAATAAAGATGACGACTCTAGAACTTTTTGGATCCAGTGGGGCCTCGCAACACTCCTTCTTTGCACTTTTCCGTTTTCCCCTAAAAAAGGGAGAATGAGAATGGAAGGGTGGTGTATTCCCATATCCTGGTATCCCCTAAACAAGGGATAACTTGATGCGGGAAACCCAAAGCTCCCATAGTGATCCGAAACGGGCGATAAGGCTATTTTTAATAAAATCCATAGTGAGGGCGTCGCAACATCATTTTTTGCACTTTTCGGTTTTTCCCTAAAAAAGGGAGAACGGGAATGAAAGGGTGATGCATTCCCATATTCTGGTATCCCCTAAACAAGGGATAACTTGATGCGGGAAACCCAAGTTCCCATATTGGATCAAAAATCCACTAAAGGCAACCGAGGCGCATTCCAATGCACTATCTTAGACAGTACTCCTCTCGCACTTTTGATTTCGTCTTCCCTTAAACAAGGGAGGGTGGAACGAGAGCAGTGGTGTCCCGCATCCGCACGTACGCGCACCCCTATCCAAGGGCGCGCGGGGCGCGGGCGCACGTCCCAGGAACCCACAGTGGCGACTCTACTGGAGAGTTGTTTTATTTTAAATAAAATGGAGGGATAGACTCATAAAATAAAATTTTTTTGTTTTTATTTGTTTTTGTCTAAAGTATGCTTGTTATATTAATTTATACATTTGAATATTGCGTTCCTATACATCCGTGTCTATATTTGTGGATATGATCCTCCATCTTGCAGCAGTTTCGTTCCGATAACTGTTACAGGTATATTTAAAAATATTCTTTAAAAAAAACTAAAAAAATCAAAAAAGTCAAAAATCAAAAAAAATTCGAAAAATGAAAAAATATATATTATACGTATGTTTACAATAAAAATTCCGGGCAGCACAATAAAAGGGTCGAGGCTTTATTTTTAATATTGCTTTATTTTCGGCCCTGTATTATTATTTTGTTCTGTTTATTATTTTTATTTCGCAAAATCTGTACATATTTACATTCATTCTGTCATTTTATTTTGGGGACATAGGACCAAATTTGTAATTACTAGGGATAGATAGATTCCCCACTTTTCTTTATATTTCTTAATATGATGTGTTTGCTTGCTTGCGCTCAAATTAAAAAGCCGAGAAAATCCACACGAAACAGCAAGACAGGTCATATCTGTTATATTCTTCTGTTTATATATATCTGAAAATAAATAAAGATTTTACTGCTTTTTAGATACCGCACACACGTGCACGCATATAGGTATATTCCGAACTGTTACCCTACACCATGGCCAGTCTACCCCTGCATAAGCCAACGCTAAAATGCATATAGCTTCTCAGGACACTTCAAAGACTGACCGGTTTTTGCATCTTTGAATCGTGAGTCAGCCTCAAAAAAAAAAAGGAGTCAAAAAATAATAACTTAGAAAAAAATTGATGAAAATAAAGTGCAAATATATATATATATATATATATATATATATATATATATATATATATATATATATATATATATATATATAAATAATAGGCAGGGGTTGATTTATTATTCTCTGATGCTTGACATAAACCATTTCGAATGGTGGATCCAGGAAAGAGTATAGGTCCTTCGCCTGGGATCATCCGGTCTGGGAGTCGAAAGGGTGGAATACGTTGGTCCTTTACTCGAGAAAGAATCCACTGCTCAGAAAAGTCATGAGATCACAAAATAAAGGTGTGCTTATCCGGTCAATTGTAGGGAAAATAAATGAATAATAATAAAATATACTAATAAAAGGCACGATGTACTCTAAGCACAGAAAGCCTTCAGCCAGCCATCTGATACCTCTATAACCCATTTTCCTCAGAAACCTGGCCCGAATTTGAAAAGGCAGAGATAGTACTGGCCGGTTAGTACGGGAAAGTAGTACGGAAATCAGAATAGAAGGTATCGCTTTCAGATCGACAAGGACATAATCGGTTCGCCCGAGGATACGATCCGACCAAGATGGCAAGAAAATGAACAACCGCTATGGGTACAGATTCGGCCTGTGGTACGCTCCGACTCGGCAATGCAGAATGGTTAGACCAAAAGTTGGGTGCGCGACTGATCGTATGATGAGCCAAATGGCTAGTCTGGTGCAAAGTTTAAAATCCAGTGGTGAGGTGAACTCTTCCCCTACAGTCCCCCAAGAAGCATCAACATCTCATGTGCCTCCAAACCCAAACCCTTAGCCAAACACTAACCCACCAAATATCGCCACTACTCCAAATCCCAATCTTCCACCAAGTCCCTACTACCCAAATATCAGTCCTTACCCATCCTATCCTCCATATCCTCTCCCAAGCACCCAGAGCCCAAATGACCTCCCTTTTCCCATGATTAACCCACTCCAAAATAGCCCACATATGGACCCAAAAAGCTATAGCCCGCTAGGCCAAGTTACTACCTACCTACCTTTCAATGATCCACAGTCGCCAAAACCGTCAATAACCCACCAACCCAAAATCCATATACTGTCCAAAACCCACCAACCCTAACCCATACAAGCACCCAAAATCCATCAACCCGTAACCCATATGTTACCTAAAATCCACCAACCCGGGAATCCCTATCGCCCAAAATCCACCAACCCGTAATCCATATATTGTCCAAAATCCACCAACCCAGGACCCTTATCCAATCCAATACCCATATCCAACCCAGAATCCTTATAATACCCAATATCCATACCCAACCCAATATCCTTAACTGCATCCCTCACCTTAAATTAACCCTTCCCTAATCCAAACGGTATATAACGGCAACAAATTAACTCCCCACCACCAAAATGGAGGCCGACATGAAAAATATGAAAGCCATGATGCTCAAACTTCTCAACAAAGGGAAATTTTCTACACGGGCACTAACATTGCAACCTTCAACAATACTACCCTCAAAGTTCAAAATGCCCGACATAAAAAAATTTGATGGGAGTGGATGCCCTATATCCCATTTGAAATCTTATTCCACTGGCATGCAGTCAAGGGGAGCTAGCTTTGAAGCTATGGCTTCCAATTTTCACCTCACCCTAATAGGATTGCGCCAAACAATGGCTAATGTTATCGATAAAGCGGCACCATGAATACACAGGACCGGATAGTCAAGCATTCCTTGAAAGGTACAAAGACAACACCAGTCCTGAAAATAGAAGGGACCTTGAGTCGTGCACCCAAAGGGAGAAAGAAACTTGTGCTGAGTTTGCAGTCAGGTGGAAAAGAAAGTTGGCCCAGACTTTTGACAGACTTGATCCGGCTGAGTCATGCAGAATGTTCATTAAAAACCTCCAGCCCATTTACCTGGAACATATGCAGTATCTCCCCTACGCCAACTTTAAAGAAATAGTGGAGATAGGAGCCCGTATTGATGACGATATACGAACTGGGCAACTAAAAACCAATACGCCTCCTAGTTCTTTTCGTTACTCCAAAAAAACGACGCACACACCTGTCGTCAATATGGTAGAATGCCTCGGCCCATTTCCTACCCAAAATTATAGTTACATGTGGCACTATGGGTCTAGTGTCCAGTGCATAACATGTGGGAGGAAATGATAGCCCCAGCAAAAATTTCGAAATCGAAACGTGGTGAATCGGCATTATGATGAGCAAGCTCCCGCCTGCAGGATATCAGCAGGGGCTAATGGCACAGGGAGTGCTAAAGCCGTTGGAGAATTATAAGCCACAAACCCCTTGCCCATGAATTGGAATCATGCCCAGTATTGCGAATACCATCGCTCCAGTGGTCACCTCATCGACAAATGCTATACTCTCAAAAATGCTATCCAAGACCTTATAGATGATAAGGTTATTGAAAAGCCTCCACCCAGACCAAATGCAGTCAATAACCCCTACCTCAAATCAATATGATTGAGGTTGATGAAAACTTCTGTGTGCCCAAGTTTGAAATAAATAAACATCCATTACCATATATCCTTGTTCCTATTCCTCCATCCTTGTCCATAAAAGAGCCTAGCTGTAATATGCTCTCTTGGGACACTATCCTGGGTAGCCAAAATACATGTAACATTGAGAAAGCCACTTGGGTTGGTGGGGATGTTAGCCACATTACCCGATCTGGCCGAGCCTACCGCCAAACCCGGAAAAGAGGTGACCACCGCAAAGATCGATGATAGATAGGGCTAAAACGGTGGAAGATACTTTATTAGCTCGTATGAAGAAAACTCAGCCAACATTTCCATCCGGCTTATCAGGTGCTTCTAAGACCCACCGTGATACGCCGGCTAAGTCTTTAAGCCGCAATTATTCCATTGAAACCTCCCCAAATGAGCTTTACTCGATGATCGGGAACATCCACTTTGGGAACGTGATTATGTTCACTGATCTAGATCTGCCAAAGGAAGGAACCAACCACATTGATGCTCTTCATATCACTGTGGGAATTTTGGAGAAACGGGTTCCCCGGGTTCTGATAGATAATGGGTCTTCACTGAATGTATGTCCCGCCAACACGTTAACCAAACTGGGAACAAATATATCAGAACTCACTCCTTCCTCGCAGACCAAGGCATACGACAACACTCGATAGTCGGGTAGGGTGGTCACTTTAATGCTAACCATCGGGCCATTAAACATGCCGCTGAGTTCTAAGTCCCGGACATACCACTTTTACTCCGTTGTTGGGACGCCTGGATCCATGGGGTAAAAGGGGTAGCCTCTTCATTACACCGCAGTGTCAAATTCATCCACGATGACCACATCGTGATTATTTTGGCCGATAAGATCGTGGAGAATAAGGAAAATGAGGATATCCCAATCCTCGAGATGAAAGCATGAGGACACTAGTATTTTCCTCTGGCTTTGAGGTTATCCCCAAGCCGTGGTCAACACCATTGAGTATGGCCAAGAACGACATCATTGGAAAAAAGTCACCTCCCTAGGAAACATGATCCCCTTAAACATGTTTCTCGAAAATGAATTATATGCCTTTCTCGGGTCTCGCGTAAATCAAGAAGGACTTGTTAATCTAGTCCAGATGACTTAAGGAATGTATCCTCCTTTTGTCTAGGATACACGCCTACTCCACCTAAAGTAGCCGCAGTCATGAAACGTAAACGTGGGAAAAGAAAGGCGTAAAAGAGAAGCGTCCCTATGAATATCCCCCTCTCCAACCATATAGAAAAACCCTAAATGGTTACTTTGTAAGAAAGGGAAACATAAGCCTATCTCATATTTCCCGAACCCGGTTAGACTCTAATCGGAAAAGATGCCTCGGTTGGGAAATCTGAAGATGTCGGGCTTCTCATAGATAATGGAACAGTTACCTCGAGCCCCCCAGAGCACCGCATATAAGACTGACATCATTGAAAATACTTGGTCTATAGACCAAGATGATTATGCTCGCCTTATTAGATGATGATTGGCTAGAGACGCTTTCTCGGGTATGATAGAAGGAAGCACTTATTATAAAGAGCTCCTCGCTAAGTTTGAGCTTATTACCGATAAGCCTTGCCAATCGTATAATACGACCTCCCCGACACCCGCAGAAACCTAGTGGGACCTTTGGATATACTATCCCAATTCCTTCCCAAGCTTTTACGGATTGGTCATCTACCGATCCGCTACCTAAAGTGAGGATCTCAAACCCCGTGTCCTCAATAATGTAATAAACCCCGCAGCTTTGCTTTTAATGATAATCTAAATGTTTTGCTTATTCCTTAGTTGCACCTACATTAAAAGACGATTAAATAATTATTATTATGATAATGAGTCATTTAATGAAATGGACCCAAAAGATAAAATTATTTGCTTGAGCTTGTAAAGTCAGCTTGAGCACTAGGAACGTGAGCATTCATCAGCTGAAGACACTGTTGTAGACACCCCAATTTCGTACCCCAATATGTGGCTGACATAAAATATCAAAACTGTTGAAATATTAACAAATGTCAAGTTCTGAGGTCGAAAATGCAAAAAGGAAAAAGTAGGATGCATGAACAGTGAACTACAGGGGAGGAAAGTGTCAAAAATAAAAACTTGAAAGGCGGCTTGGTGCCGCGCAAAGGAATCATGGCAGCACCAAACATTTT
>CM028382.1:23052196-23094141 GCA_013146195.2 Codonopsis lanceolata | reverse complement strand
AAAAGTCCAAAATGATGTTGTGACGCCTCTCACAATGGATTTTATTAAAAATAGCCTTATGCCCTGCTTTCGATCACTATGGGAGCTTGGGTTTCCCGCATCAAGTTATCCTTGTTTTGGGATACCAGATATGGAATACACCACCCTTACATTCACATTCTCCTTTAGGGAAAACGGAAAAGTGCAAAGAAGGAGTGTGTTGCGAGGCCCCACCGATCCAAAAAGTTTTAGAGTCGCCATCTTTATTTTAAGGCAAAATAAAGCAAACCGAAAAAAAAAAAAACCGAGATTATGAAAACGGGTTCAAAGGCCAAGTTATTTAGTCGAAGGTGCTAGGCACCCAACTCCGCCTCTTCTTCGTCTCAAAATAGTTTTTGGCTAAAGTATGTATTGTTATATTTATTTAGCAAATAAATAAAGCATTAAAAGACAGAAAATAAAAACAAACACATCCGTATTACATTATTTACTTGATCATACCATTTCCTTACAATAATTACAAATATATTTAAAATATTTGGCCATTATAACCTTTTTACATAATATTTAACTATATCCGGCAGCACAACGGCTTATATTGGCTACATTGGGCCGAATTTTAAGTAATAACTTTATAAAAATAGTGCCCTTAAATGTCAAGCTTTTTAGAGCGTAGTGCTCGCTTTTCCTTCTTCAGTGGAGAGGAGACTTTTGTTGTTGTTGTTGTGATTCGAGCGCATCGACCGCTATTCTCGATGAACTTTGGCTGCTCACTCCTAACGATTACTTATTTTGGATGGTTTTGGCCTTTTGTTCAAGGCGGAATAACGGCTTATTTTGTGCTCTGCCTATTACCTAAGAGTGAGTAACGCCATTTTATGGATTTTGGGGTGGGGAAGTAGTGTGAATACCTAACTAAAAGGCTAGGATCACTTTTAACCAAGTGGATTTGTGTTTTGGCAAAGTTTGAAGTGGTTTGAAAGCTTTGGTAGGCTACACACTCCCTATCTCACTTCTTTCGCTACTGCGTTGTGAGAACGCAGAGGATTTTCTTACAGCTTTCTTCGTGACTAATTTTTTCTTTCTCCAAGTGAGCCCCAAAGACTCCTATTTATAGCCGGATGAAGGGACTGGACGATTAAAATCCTCAATACCGAACGAATCGGTACTCCAACTTTCACGTTTTGTACAATGCGTTAAGTCTGGGAGAAATCAGAGGTGGATGGCGCCGACTACCACATGGCATGGCGCGGCGCCAAACCATCCTTTTGGCCGCGCCATGGTCCTATTCAAGTTCCATTTTTGGCACTTTCACCCCTCGCATTTTACTGCTTTTGTGCATCCCGCTTTGTTTTCATATTTTTGACTCATGTAACTTGACATTTGTTAAGTTTTGATATCACATGTCGAGTCACATATCTGGGTACGAATTGGGTGACTACTGCTTCTCTTCCTCCGCACAACCAACCTCTACCGATGATGAATACACCAGAAGAGTTGAAGAACGAGAACGCCAACGCAGAGAAAGAGAAGCAGTTGACAGAGCAGACAAAGGAAAAGGAAAAAAGGCCATGGTAGCTCATATTTTTTCTATCCCTAATCTTTTGTACCTATCTTGTTTTTTGAAAACTCTCGCATAATTAAACTTCTTGTTTGAAATACGTAAGTTCCTCTTTTCAAAAAATTGTCTACCTGCTTAAATTCTTGTTATTTAAATTTATATATTTGCTTGGAATTTAAACATCCAGCTTTAAATTTATTTGAACTATTTATTTCTAATCCTTGTGTTGTTCCTTCATCTCTTTCGCTTGTAAACACTTAGATTAGTCAAGTTACACTTGGGTGTTTTATTTTTTATGAGGCATGTCTATCGTTATAAAACTAAAATATTTTTCTCATGCTATTACCAGTTAGCGTGACAATTGTGTATAGAACTTTGCCTTAGAATAGTTTTTATAGACTTCACAGGTTCAACGGAAGACTTCAGCTGAAGGCTTCATCGGAAGACTTCAAGCAGCCTCCAGCAAGTGCATCTTGTCCAGACTCTGACAAAGATGACGTGTCCAAGACTTCCGCACTTCAAATCTTATGGATTATTTAATTCAAGCCTAAATCGTTTGAATTTGAATTAAATCATCTCCGGATCAATGCCGATTTCTCGACACGCCCCTCCAAAGCCTTTTTCGAAAAGCATGAAGACTTTCGCCTCCTAAATAGTGACAGACAGGTGCCGAGGCGAGACATATCTGGACTGTACCAACTACTGCAGTCTCAGAACTCGATTGCTGTCGCACACTCGCTAGTTGTTGCAACAACTCTTCACCATTCCTCCGCTCGGATCGGTTGAAGAAGAAGTCAACAAACAATTTCAGTGCATTTAATGCATTCAACCTAATAAAGTTAATTACTCCGCCGTCTTCTCCAATGATCTCAAGAATGCCCAAGCTATAAATACTATCATTAAAGACTGAAGAAACCAATGCTCTGAATCTTCCCAACAACATCAAACTTTATATACTCAGTGCATTCAAGAGATCATTAACTGATCAACGAAGTCCTCAACAACAACAAGAAGATCTGCATCAACCTTTAATCGTTTGCCTCTTATTGTTGTTCCTTCTACTATTCTTTTACGCACGTTGAATATTACGTGTTTTGTCCGATATTCAATACCCCCACCCCAAACACTAGTCAAATATTTTGTACACGATCCATTAGACATTTCTGTAATAGAACTAGTGGAAAACATAGTGCACATTTAAATCCAAGGTTGACTGCCTTGGTGATGGACGTAGCACTCTTTATAGTGCGAACCATGTCAAAATACTTATGTTCTTTACTTATCTTTGCTTTACATCTGTTTACATATATGTTAACTTATTCCTTAGTAGCAAACTTGAGTAACTAGTTAAGTCTACTGGCATTGCTTCACTAGCAGACTTAGTCTGTCTTTCTTGCAAGACTTCCGCTATTTCAATCTTTTCAATAGATTGCAAGTGATATTTTTAGGAATCAATGCGAAAAGTTTTAAGTGCTTAATAATCTATTCAGCCCCCTTCTAGCTTATTATATTGCCCTTTGGGACTAACACTCGATCTTATTAATCCTCTTCTACCGAATCTCACCCTTCCACCGATTCTCAACCATCTCGAATCTCGTCATCTATTGAATCTCACCTTCCATTACACCTCAATCTTCTCCTACATCCAAGTCTCTTCTTCCTTCTTCATCATTTGATTCTCTTTCATCTAAGCCTGTTAGGGAGAAGCATGTACCATGTAAATACAAAGATTATACAGGACTTCCATCCACCTTTATCAATTATGCTTGCTCCACAGATTTGTCCTCTCCTATTTCTTATTCATCTATCTCTCCTTCTTACAATTCTTATATATGTAATATTTTTTCTTTGACTGAGCCTACCTCTTATTCCAAAGCTTTAAAATATCCAAACCGGTGCCAAACTATGAATGAAGCGAATGCTTTAGAACTCAACCATACTTGAAAATTGCAGGAATTACATTCTAAAAAGAAAGTCGTAGGTTGTAAGTGGGTTTTAGATTGAAATATAAGGCCGATGGAAGCCTTGATAAATATAAAGTTAGACTTGTGGCAAAGGATTTCACAGAATGAGGGTGAAGACTACTTTGAAACATTTTCCTCGTGGGCAAGATGACTACAATTAGGGTGTTTTGGTCTCTAAGAGCTATATATCAAGGGTTGGCATCCATCACGGATGGATGTGACAAATGCCTTCCTCCATGGTGACTTGGATGAAAATGTGTATATGAAGCCTCCTCCGGGGCTTCCTCTTCCCGACTCTTCTAAACCATTTGTCTTTAGGCTACTAAAATCTCTTTATGGGCTTAAATAGGCACCAAGAAAGTGGTACAACTAATTTTCCACCTTGCCTTGGTTGCCTTTGGCTTTCAAGCCTCAATTGCTGCGATCAAAGCTCATCTTCATTCTTATTTCAATATAAAACACCTTAGGCCATTACAAATTTTCTTAGGGATAAAGGGTTGCTAGATCTACTGCAGGGCTTTGCATTCACTAAAGGAAATACACCCTAGACATTGTTTCTAATGTGGGCTTTATGTCTACTAAGGCTTCCAAGATTCCTATTGTGAGTGCCCCGGGACATTCCCCCCGGATCATGCGCTCCCTTTTTTAGAGGAACACGTGGCTCGGGGAGGACAGACTCTTTTCATTCCATCCTCCCTTGTTTAGGGGAAGGCGAAATTAAAAGTGCAAAAAGAATGTTGTCAAAAGTGCGTTGAATATGCCTCGGTCACTGAGTGTGCTTTAATCCACTATGAGTGCTTTGGATTTCTCCGTATCTCATCCTCCCTTGTTTAGGGAAAAACAAGATACATAAAACGCATCACCCTTTTCATTCTCATCTTCCCTTGTTTAGCAGAAAACGAAAAAGTGCAAAAAAAAGGATATTACGAAGGCGCGTGGGAACACGCCCTGCCTCACTGTCGACTTGGGTTCATTCTGGGTCACTATGAGTATTTTGGATTTCTCCGTATCTCATCCTCCCTTGTTTAGGGGAAAATAAGATACAGAAAATGCATCACCCTTTTCATTCTCATTTTCCCTTGTTTAGGGGAAAACGAAAAAGTGCAAAAAAATGATGTTGCGGGGCTCACCGTGATCCAAAATGTTGTAACAGAGTCGTCATCTTTATTTTAAGGAGAAATAAAGAAAAACAAAAAATAACCAGAGTTTGTAAAAAAGGGGTTCGGAGGCTAAGTTAGGAGGTGGGAAGGTGTTAAGCACTCAACTCGCCCTTTCGGTCTCAAAAATAGTTTTTGGCTAAAATATGCTTTTATTATAATTATTTAGCAAATGAAATAAAACATTTAAACAAATATATATATGTATCTACATTATTACAGACTTGCAGTCGCTTCCTTCTAGTAATTATAAATACATTTATAAAATATTTGGCCATAATAATGGCTCTTTTTAGTGCTATTTTCTATAGAAATCCGGGCAGCATAACTGCTTATAACTTTCCGTTAGTGGAACATCTCAATCGAACATGCTCGGATCACTCTCCTTTATTGCTGAAGATTTCCTCCCATCATGATCCCCGCAAATATCGCTTTCGATTTCTCAATGTTTGGACTACCCATCACACCTTTATGGATGTTGTTAAGGAGACTTGGCAGGACACCCAATGGGGACGGCCTATGGTGAGATTTTCTAATAAACTAAAGGCTGTCAAATTGGCCTTAAAATCTTGGAACAAAAACACCTTTGGGAATATATTTCAGGCTATTAAGGTGGCTGAAGATAACGTGCTAGAAAAGGAATTGCTATTTGAGACTGATAGCAGTGCTAGTAATCGGGAAGCCCTTCACCTTGCCCAAGCCACTTTGAAACGTGCTCTTAAAATTGAACAATATTTTTGGAGGCAAAAATCTCATTTACGTTGGCTCAAAGATGGGGACGGAAACACAAAACTTTCCACTCTACTGTAAATCAAACTCACAGCAAGTTGCATATCCACAGAATTGTTGACATGCATGGTAATAATATTTCGTCTGATGATGCAATTAAATTGGCGGCGGTGGACTTCTTTAAAGATCAACTCACAGCTTGCAACACTTCTGAGGAGGATATCTTTAATGTTATTCCTTCTCTGGTTACTTCTGATCATAATTCCTCTTTGTCGGCTCCCTCTTCTATTGCTGAAATCAAGGCCTCTATTTTTTCCATGAAGGGTGATAGCTCGGCTGGTCCTGACGGGTTCACAGGAAAATTCTATACCGCTTGTTGGGAAATCATTGCCTCAGATCTGTTTATGGCCATTTCAGAATTTTTTTCTGGATTTGAGATGCCGAAATCCTGAACTAGCACTACTATTATTACTATTCCCAAATCGAGCAATGTCTCTACATTTAAAGATCTTCGTCCCATAAGTCTTTGCAATTTCTGCAATAAGATTATTTCTAAGATTCTTTCGACCCATTTGGCCAGTATTCTTCCCTCTATTATCTCGGAAAATCAGAGTGCTTTCATCAAAGGAAGGGTTATTCAAGATAACTTACTCTTAGCTCAGGAGTTAACTCAACATTTAAAAAAGAAGGTTAATGGGTCCAATGTTATCATCAAACTTGACATGGCCAAAGCCTTTGACAGAATTTCTTGGCAATTCCTTATTAAAGTTCTTCGCAAATTTGATTTTGGGGAAGTCTTTATTGACATGATTTGGCGCACTATCTCTAGCAACTGGTTTTCAGTTATGATTAATGGTGATTTTGTGGGCTTCTTTCAGTCATCCCGTGGTTTGCGTCAAGGGGACCCTTTATCTCCCAGTTTGTTCATTATTACGACAGAGGTCCTTAGCCGTGGGCTTAATGCTCTCCAGTCCTCTCGGCCTCATTATTCCTTCTCCTCATCTAGTGGATGCCCGATCGTTTCCCATCTCGCTTTTGCTGATGATATTGTGATCTTTTGCAACGGGAACAAGAATTCTTTATCTCATCACAAACTTCTGCTCTCCAAATATGAAAAGTGCTCTGGACAGCTCATCAATATCAACAAAAAGTTGTTTCCTCTTATCCAACCATGCTTCTGATTCTAGAATCTCTTCCATCTCGCGTCATTTGGGTTTCCGCTCGCGTTCTCTTCTAGTCGCTTGTCTGGGTTGTCCTCTTTATGAAGTCCGTAAGAAAAAGAGCTTATTTGATCCTCTCTTAGAGAAATTGCAAAGTAAGATTAATTCATGGTTTGGAGTTTTTCTTAATCAAGCCGGAAAAATCACTTTGATCAACTCAGTTCTAAAATCTATCATCATGTATCAAATTGCTATTCTTGATCCCCTGGCTTCAATTCTCAAGCTTATTAATAGAATCTTAGCTAACTTCTTCTGGGATTCCATCGATAGCAATAATAAAATTCACTGGATTTCTTGGGGCATTGTTGTCGTCCCACTTGCGAAGGGGGAATTGGTATTCGTAAAATTGAGGATGTGGTGAAAGCTTTTTCCATGCAGATTTGGTGGAGGTTCAGGTCTTCTAAAAGTCTTTGGGCTTCCTTCATGCTGAAAAAATATTGCACATTCTCTTACCCTACCCAAGCCTCCTGTCTAGGTTCTCACATCTGGCGGCGGATGTCTCTCATTCATGAGTTGACTGAACCTCATATTTCTTGGGTTATTGGTCGCGGTGAGTGCTCCATCTGGCATGATAATTGGACTCTTGATAGCTGTATTAACATGCCTTCTGATTCCTCTCTTATCCAAGTTAAGGAGCTATTTGTTACTCCCTCTCAACTCTCGGATGTAGCTCAAAGGTTAATCGGCCCCAACGCAGTTTCTGCCATCCTACGTAATGGTATTTGCCTGTCTGATAATTCTAATTCTGCTGGTTGGAACAAGTCACCTTCTAGTCGTTTTTCTTTGTCCTCTGCCTGGAAAATATCCCACATTGTTTGGCCTTCGTCTGCTTCCTCTGATTTCATCTGGCACAAACTTATTCCTCGACACATTAGTGTCTTCATGTGGCGGTTGTGGTTGAATAGACTTCCTCTGGATGAGAGCATGATTAATAAAGGAATTCAGCTGGTTTCTAAATGCTCCTGCTACTCTTTGGTCATTCTGAAACTTACCAGCATGTTTTTCTTGATAGTCTGATTGCATCCCAAATCTGGGCTAAGTTTAATTTCTTGGGGGCAGTTCAGGCCTCTAATAATTCAGTCGCTCAAGTTTGTTTCTCGTGGTGGTATTCCACAAAAAATTCTAAGCTTCATATTATCACGTCGATTATTATTTTATGGGAATTGTGGAACTATCAGAATCGGGCTTTATATGAGGGCATTCGTTGGCCTACGAGAATCATCTCTAACCATATTAAACAGTTGATTTCTAATATTCTCCAAGGCGGTGGGCTATCCTTCTCTCTCCATGATTGGTCTGTTTTCCCTCGGGTTGGGCGTATTCTCTCTAGATCGATCGATTCTTTCCTCGGATAAAACCTCCGTTGGCTCCCTCAAATTAAACTCGAGATGGTGCCGATCGGGCAACCCGGGGCCTAGTGCTGGAGGGGGAATCATTCATAATTACAAAGGTGAATTGGTCTTTGCCTATTCTTCCTCCTATGGAGATTCTTCTAGTTTCATCGCTGAATGTAAAGCGTTGCTCCAAGGCATGTTATGGTTACAAGCTCATGGTGCTTCGGGCTCCCTCATTGAGATTGACTCTAAAATCCTTCATGACTGCATTCTGGATCGTCACCCCCCTTGGTACAATATTTATTTCATCCGGGCTATTAAGTCTATTTATGGTTAAATGGACTGTTCCTTGACTCACTGTTATCGCGAGGCTAATGTTGTTGCTGACTCCCTAGCTAATTTTGGATGTGATTAGGGTTCCAATTATTCCTTCTCTACTGATTCTGAGCTTCCCAGCCGTATTCGAGGCCTCATATCGCTTGATAAGACTGCAACCCTGTATTTAAGGATTTCTTAGTTGGCTTAGATTTTCCTTTGTTCTTTATTTTATTGATGTTGCATTTCCTTTTCGAGGTTAGGCTCCTCCGTCCTCCCTCTTATAAGGGCAAGTCTGGTTGTCCCCCTCTCGTTTGTATTCTTTTTTCTATTTAATAAAATCTAGTAGGGTGCCGCCCCTGTTTCCATTAAAAAAAAAAAACTTTCCGTTAGTGTTTCAGCTAACTGGACTTAACGGGCAGTTAAATAAGTAAACAAATCAAAACAGAACAAAACAAACCAGAAGGGCCTAGCATGAAAATCCAATTTGGCCTGAATTAGCCCCATGGTGCTGCCACCACACCAAGGGAGCCGCTCCCCTAGGTGTGGAGCCGCTCCATGCTCCTCTTTCTCCAAGGCAGTCCAAACGCTGCCGTTTCCTCAAGCCGCCTCGTACGTTCTATATTTTCTTCGTCCCAGGCCAACATCTGGCTCGCCATGCAACTGAATGAGGGATACATTGCCGTTTAATCGATCGTATTCCCCTATAAATAGAGGCTTTGGCTTCCCTCATTTCACCACCCATCGATGATAAAATCCATCAAAGCCTCAAGAGGCACCCTTCACCTCTCATACCCGCAGCAATACCCGCAACAACAACCCAACAACAATAACACAGCAACAACATCAACACAACAAAGCACAACAACACAATACACAACAAGAAAAAGACTTCCTTTCCCGTAAGGATATGGGAAACACAATTAGAATCTTCGAGCGCCTAGTGGGCTAAGCCTAGACCAATATACCGGGTCAGACATTCATGCTACAAGCGGTAAATACTAATTTACTGTGTTGCCCACTCATATAAAATATTGTAATGTGCATGCTATAATAATAATAATGTAGAATATTAATACTATGCATGCAATCTAAATAATATTATTAGATAGGCAAAACACACCTCCGGGCCACTGTACTTACCCAAAACTTGCAATTAGGCCACTGAGACTTCAAAATTTTCGGGATGGCCACTGTACCAGACTTATCTTGCACGTTAACCCTTTTTTTGGATGGACGTTAAGTTTGGACGTTAAGTTAGGTTAAATGTCTATTTTACCCCCGTCTTCATCATCAACATCTTCAAACCCAGAAAATCAAACCCAGAAAAGAAAAAGGGAAAAAGGCGTCTACATACCCAACCTGCATAACCCAACCTGCATCTTCATCTCCCAGCTCCTTCTCCGGCGAAACAACCCAGTTCGAAGCCCCAAAATCCAGCCGGCCACGCAATCCCCCAGTTCATCTGCATCTTCATCCCTTCATCCTTCACCCATCTCAATCTTCCCCCTTCTTTCACAGCAACCAGCCCTGTTTGTGTTCCGCCGTCCTCGCCGCCATTCCGTCTACCCCTTCGCACCCACATCCAGCCGCCGGACATCTCCTTTCCCTTCGCCGAAATCACACCCGGCTTTTGTCACCGCCCTCATGTCAGCCGCCGCCCCTATTTTAACTTCCCAATCTCTTCGCCAAATCCACCCCAAAGAAACCCCGCCATCTCCCTTTCCAAACAGCCACGTCTTCAAACCACCGTCCTCCTTCCTCTCTCTCTCTCCCTACCAGTTCGCACCTTTTACCCCTAATTTCTCCAGCCGCTTCTCTGGCGATTTCCATGCCGCCAGCCTTCATCTTCCGGCCGCCATCTTCGCCATCCCCCTCATCCCTTCATCTCCCCATCCTCAACACCAAGCGAACCAGATCTCTCCCCAACCAGCCCAGTTGAGCCCATAATCTTACACCTACTTTTCAATTTTTGTCATAAAACAAACCATACCGCTTTCTCTCTCTAAAACCATACCTCATCTCTCAACTTCATCAAAGCTGCCAGCCTCGTTTTTGCCTCAAACCCAGCGAGCATCCAACTCATACAAGCTTTGGAGAATTCCTGTCCTTCTCCCTTCAAATTTGGGTTTGATTTTCGTTTTGGATTTGGTGTCTATTGGTTTGATCTAAGCATTCAAATTGCTTGTTTGGGTCTATTGGTTTGATCTGCTCATCTGTAGCTCCAAAGAAATGATGTTTAAGTGATGAAGGAGAGGGCAAAAAGGGTATTTCACTTAAAGATAACGTCAAAAGGTAACGTCCGTTAAAAAATGGGTTAACGTGCAAGATAAGTCGGGTACAGTGGCCATCCCGAAAATTTTGAAGTCTCAGTGGCCTAATTGCAAGTTTTGGGTAAGTACAGTGGCCCGGAGGTGTGTTTTGCCTATTAGATAAGTAATGATATAAATAAAGTAATAATACATGTTATAAATACATAATGTACATGATGTATGTATGTATGCTATATATATAATTTGATAATGGACATATATGTAATAATTTAAGACATGCATAGTCGTTGTTATACCCAGATAATATTAAACAAAGTAACATTATTTTCAACATACATATATAAAATAAATATTCTTTTCAGACTATATAATTTTAAAAACATGTTAATTTATTTTAAAATCCCAAAATGAGAATGAAAGGGCGAGTTGGGTGCCTAACCCCTTCCCAACTCGTAACCTAACCTCCGAACCTACATACTTTCTGGTACACTTTGTTTTTATTTTTTATTTTTTATGTTTGACCTTAAAATATGGATGACAACTTTGTACATACATATTTAGAGTCCACAACGAGACCAGACATATTCCACGCGCTCAAATGTTTCTTGAGACACTGTGGGTCCCAATGAGCACAATAATAAGCTAGAAGGGGGGGGGTTGAATAGCTTATTAACACTTTAAAACTTTTAAAGTAAGTTCCTTGAAAGTTACTTGCAATCTATGAAAAGAATCAAGTAGCGGAAGACCTTCAAGAAAATTGTTCGAAGTGCAGATAAGGACTACCGGTAGACCTTTTACAGATTACTTAAGTTACTGTGAAATGGATGAAGTAAACAATGAAAGCGAAGCGGTTCAATAATTAAGCAGACGAAGGAAATAACACAAGTATTTTGGGATGGTTCACACTATAATGAGTGCTACGTCCACCACCAAGCGATCAACCTTGGATTTAAATTGTGCACTATGTTTTCCACTTAGATCAATTACAAAGAATATCCCTAATGGATCGTGTACAAAATATTGACTTGTGTTTGGGTCTAGGGAATTAAATATCTGTAAATACAAGATATTTAATTAGATGCGAAATATAGTTAATGGAAGTAAACAACAAGAAGAATAAAACAATAAATGTTGAAGAAGCGACTTCTTGTTGTTGATGAGGACTTCTAGATCTGTTGAGGATCTATTGAATGCTTGGTGAAAGACTTGGAGTTACGTAGATTGAGCAATTCTTTAAGTGTTCGATTGATTACATGCGGTTGTCTCTTCCGATCTTCAATGGCGTATTTAAAGCGGTGCACTTCAAAGATCCGTTGGAGAAGGCGAAGACTTCAACGACTCTTTTCATAAATGCATTAAATGCATGGGGTGTCGATCAAGGAATTTCGTCTTCACAGATAACTAGAGCGAGATAATCATTTACGAGATCTTCAAAAGGTGGGCGATTTGGTGTCGGATCGAGAGATGAAGCGAGAAAGTAGGGGCGATGCTTTCTTGCTTTACATTCGGGGCGAAAAGTATTCTGCTTTTCGGAAAGTTGCTTTCGGCGGCTTGACATGTCGAGAAAAAGACTTGGATTAATTCAAATATCAAATGAGAATAAGTTTGAATTAATCCGGCTAGCTGATCTGGAGAGGACACGTAGAAGCGGATCAGTGGACACGAGGTCTACCGATCTTAAGCTTTGAGCGAGGTCTTAGGTGAAGCGAGAGAAGTGGTCTTAGATGTTCTGAAAAGGTCCTACAAAAACTATACAAGGCAAAGTTCTATACACGGTTGCCACGCTAATCGATCTGCGGCCCGATTAGCCGAAGTATAAAACTAAAGTAATGTCTTGATCGGATATAAATTTAACATAAGAATCAACAATCTCCTCCTATTTATATCGGTCATCATTACTACAAATGAGGGTTTTAAAACAAGCTATTTAATAGATAATAGCATGTAGAAAGTTTATATATTACGTAGCGGTAGACATGCCTCTATTAAGCAGAATAACACCTCGGATGCAAGGGACTAATCTAAGTGCATACAAGAATAAGAGAGTCAAAGAATAGCACACGGATCGGCGGTTTAAATCAATTTAAAGCTGAATGTTTAAATTCTCATATAAATAAACAATAAAGCGACAAGAATTTAAACAACATAATTTTTGAAAAAGCAAGTAATCATCGTATTCATAAACAAGATGTTTACATTTGACAGAGTTTTCAAAAATAAGATAAATACAAAGGAAAGGGAAGAAAAGATACAAAAGCTACCATGGTCTTTTCCCTTTGCCTTTGTCTGCAGCCTCCTTTTCTCTTCTTTCTCGCTCTAGCTCTTCCATTCTTCTTTGGTATTCGGCATCGCATCGGTTGGAGTGCGGTGGAGCGAGCGGTAGTCGGTTCTTCACGAAGGCGGTGTTCTCTTCCATCGGCATTACGTTGATAGATCTCATTTGTTTCTCCTCGTGATGGCGGATCACGATCCGGTTGGCATTCATAATGTCATGAGCGAGTTTCGGCGAGGTTGTTGAGTTCCATAATAGAATGCGGCCAGTGGTGAGATGGAGAGTGATGGCGTGGAAGAGCTCGTAGAAAATGGAACCTATGATCTGGCGGCCTTCATCTCGTTGAGCTTCTACGTTGATCTTGACATCGGTGAAGTCGTGCGCATCTGTCCAAAAGCGAGTCGGACATCCTCTTGAAATTGTCGAAGAGTAGTGGCGATCCGGTCGTTGGCCTTGGCATTGCTGGCTAGCGGTAGCGGTAGATATGCTAGTGAGTTCGCCTAGCCGGTAGATGGCATCTAGCAGGGACAAAATTTCGGCATTGGTGGTGATGATGGAAGTAGAGGCTTGGCCAATGTGAATGGTGTCGGCGGAGGCGAGTCTGCTGATGGGCATTGGATATGGGGAGTGCTGGAGGCAGAAGAGGATGAGTCTTGGGTTGGTATGGTTTTGGTGGAAGAGGATAGGGTTATAGGGGAGGGAGGAGGGGGAGTTGGTGGGGAATCCAGTTCCATATCAGTGTCAGAATTTTCACTGATGTGGGAGGATTGGGGAATGGGTTCGGTAGAGAACCAGAAAGAAGGGGCAGGGTAAAATAGGAATTTTGGTTTTTGAAGAGAAGGTTGGGGAGGTTGAGAAGGTTGAGGAGGTTGATGAGAAGAGGTGAATAGATGCGCTCTTGACGAAAGTTCGAAGAGGAACTTGGCAGCAGCAGGGTCTAAGGGTTGTGGTGTGGTTGAAGAAGTTGGTTGGGATTGGGGTGGTGAGGAGGGTGTGGATGGGTCAGGTGAGTAGTTAAAGGGTGAAGGAGGAGGAGGAGTTGGGGTTTGGCTGGCTCCTCGATTTTGAGCTCCTCTGAGGGATAGACTCCTCCGGAGGTGGTGAATTCCTCTGAGTAGATGACTCAGAAGGATAGGTGAAGGGTTGACCAGGTAAGGTTTGGGCGTCGGTAGTTGGTTGGGGTTCGGTAGATGGTATAGATGAAGGGTTGACAGTTGAGTGTTGGGCATCGGTAGAGGTAGTTGGTTGGCTGGCGGTAGAGGGTTGGGTAGCTCTCCAGGTAGCTCTCCTTTTCTTCCTCGGCGGTGAATAGGAGACTTCAGTAGCTTCATCGGTAGAGGTTGGAGGGGCTGCCGGTGGCTGGTCTTCAAAGGTTTCTGAAGTCTCCTTCGTTTAGGTTTGGGAGTGGTTTAGGTTTGCGGGGAGGTGGTGAAGGTGGTGGTGGATTGGGTGGATTGGGTAGAAGGCTTGGCTTGGGTAGATGGAGGAGAGGAATGGCTGGATTGGCTGGTGCCTTCTTCTTACGGCCTTCCTTCATCTCTTTGCGGATCCACGGCTGCTCCTCTTCGGTTGGAGGTGCCACTTAGGCCTTGTCTTTTTGGCTTTGCCTTTGGCTGCTATTTTGGACCTTAGCGGCGGCTACGCCTCATCGGCCGGACCTTTGGCCTTTAGATGGAGGTCAGTGGCCACTTGATCATCAAATTTGGCGAGAGGCCTTTTGAAGGACTTGCTTGCGGCTACATGTGCTTCCATGTTGAAGCGGGTGACCAAGATAGGTGCGAGGCTTGGCCACTTTGTCAAGAGAGGCGGTAGACCTTTACGTACCGGCGCTTGTTCTCGTATTCGGTGTATTCTTGAAAAAGCGAGGCGTGAGTTGTTTTCCTTGGCCACCGTATACAACTCATCTTCTTTCAACGAAGAGTTGATGGCTGCATCATCCCTTAGAAGGGCGTTGATGAGTCGGCGAAGGCGTTTGCAAGTGGGGTTGCTCTTTGCTTTCTCCACCCCTTTGCTTTAGCTCGTCGAAGATGATGAGCCCCAGTTGAGGCAATTTGTAGAAATATAGCACTTGTCGGCTTGATCTGTTGGGCGATAAACATGTCATGTGCTCCACTCTTGAATAGAAGCCCCTTGTCTAGAAGGTGGCTAGTGCGATGCGTCAGAGGAACAAGTTTGAGCATTTTCCCTTGAGGCTCGGAGAGCATCTACTCCCTCATGGCTTCCGGGCATGTAAAGCCTCGGCCGTGGTTCTTTGAAATAGCTCCTCAAGTAATGCACGCCAATTATGGTGGAAATAGATTTGGCGGTGGCGGAGATGGGGCGGACCTCGAATCCACCCACGAAGAAGCGATGCAGTTCATGAGCTCCATTCGTTGATAAAATTCTTACGCGGGGAAGATCTTGTAAGTTTTGTCGTTGAGGCGGAAGAGGCGAGAATCGAGGCGTCCATATCCTCGCAAGCTTTTACGGCGGCGGCTATAGAATTGATTGAGAAGGTCAATGCACATGCCGAGGAATGTATAGCTTGGGGTCCAAGCGACAATGATGTCGTGGCGGCGGGATAGGTTGGATATCTGGAAGATTGATGTTTGAGCTGGGAGGAATGACTTTTCGGGGTCAAAAGCCTTCCATTGTCGCTTGGATTTTGAGGTTCTTGCACTGAAGAAAAACAAAATAAAAGTTAGGGCTTTTCATCTAGACATCTAAACAAGTAGGAATTTCAAAGTTTTCCAAAATAATTGAAATTTTCAACGAAAAAAAACTTGAAACCCTAGAATGTTTAGAGAAACCACACTCGAGAAAAACATAACGAAGTTTTCATAAGAATGAACAATGAATAGACAAAAGCATTTGTTAGTATTCAAGTATGTAAGAACAACAATGGCGAATTGTTTAAACTTCGAAAATGACGGTTTGAATTCCAAAAGGATTTTAAGATGATATTGAAATGTAGAAAGCGATTACATGGAAAATTTCGAGTAGAGTAGAGATAAGCGTACCATTGTTGAAGATGAGAAGAAGAAACAAGAAGAAGAGCGAGAATTTGCGAGAAAGTAGTTATGCGAGAGAGAGAGAAGTTTATGGTCAAAGGGTTTCGTAAAGTTTGGAAATGACGGTTCGAGGACTATTTAAAGGCGAGAAAATATCAGTTTTGAAAAAGCGGGAACTTAAGATATTTTCTTAAGTACCAAATTTTGTCCTTGACCCCTTTTATTGCTTTAGAAACCTCTTTAGCGAGAAAATAGACTAAGTAAGAGTACTAACCTTTAGGTCTTCAGGTAAAGAAGAACTTCGTCTTCAGATTAGTCTCTTCTTGGGTCTAGGTATGAAAGAAATATTAACAAAAATTTTAAAATTAAGCGGTAGGATCAATCATACCAAGATTTCTCCTTAAATAAGCAAACTGGTGGCATCCGGTGGTTTTGTGAGAATGTACGCCAATTGATGCTCGGTTGGAACATATTCGGGCGATGTTACCTTTTCCACATGATCTTTGAGAAAATGATAACGAATATCAATGTGCTTTGTCTTTGAATGCATTCTTGGATTTTTGGAGGCGAAATAGGCGATGTGTTGTCACACATGATTGGGCGGATTTCGGTCTTGATGTTGTAGTCCACCAATTGTTGCTTCATCCATAGCGGATTGAGAGCAACAGTGCTTGCGGCAATATATTACATACGTGGTTGAGTTTGCCAGCGATCCTTGTTTCTTGCAAGACCATGAGGCAGTGTTTCCAAGAAATTGACAAGTCCCTGGTGCTTCTTACGCTCACTTTGCGGTGCATAATCTGCATCGAGTATCCAACTAAATTGAAGTTGTTGGATTTTGAATACGAGATGCCTAGATTTGTTGTTTTTGAAACATATCGATGATACGTTTGGCGGCAAGCAAATGTGACTCCTTTGGATCTGCACTGAAATCTAGCACAAACACAAGCGAGCGGCAAACATAATGTCGGGTCTACTAGCGGTAAGGTAAAGAAGTGAACCTATGATTCCTCGATACTTGGTCATGTTCTCTTGCTTTCCCTTTTCATCTTTGTCAAGATGGCGGTCGGTAGACATTGGAGTTTCAAATCCTTTGGTGAATCAAGACCAAACTTCTTGATTAGTTCCTTTGCATATTTGGTTTGGTGATGAAGATTCCTTCGAAGTCATTGTATCTGATCTAGAAAATAGGTAAGTTAAGCCCATCATGCTCATCTCGAACTTGCTTTGCATCGCTTCTCGAATCTTTTGCACGAGGCTTTGGTTAGTTGATCCAAAGATGATGTCGTCCACATAGATTTGTACCGAGAAGAGAATGGCCTTTGTGCTTGAGGATGAATAAAGTAGTGTCGATTCTTCCTCTCACGAATCCTTGTTCAATTAAGAACTTGGATAGAGTTTCATACCAAGCTCTAGGAGCTTGCTTCGTAGAGAGCTTTCTTGAGTCGGTAGGCGTGGTCGGTTGTCGAGAGATGACAAATCACGGAGGTTGTTCACGTATCTGAGTTTCTTGAAGATCACCATTCGAAAGGCACTCTTAACATCCATCGATACACTTTGAAGTCCATGAGCGAGGCATAAGCTAGAAAGATTACGATTGCTTCTAGTCTAGCAACGAGGAGCAAATGTTTCATCAAAGTCAATTCCTTCTTCTGTCGGTAGCCACGAGCAACCAATCTAGCTTTGTTTACGGTGACATTTCCATCTTCATCTCTTTTATTTACGAATACCCACTTGGTGCCGATATTGGATGATCGGTCGGTCTTTGAACTAAGCTCCACACCTTACATCTTTCAAAGCGGTTCGGCTCTTCTTGCATAGCTTCAATCCGTTATGATCTTCGATAGCTTCATCAATCTTCTTTGGTTCGAGTTCGATACAAATGCGTAAGCAAACAAGCGTTTCTTCTCGAACCTTATTTCTCGTCGGAACTCTGAGTTGAGATCACCAATGATTTGGGAAATGGGATGATCTCTTGCTTCAATAACGGTTGGAGGAAAATCACTTACGGAGGATTCTTCCCTTAAGAATTGCAGGTTGGTTGAGAAGGAGATTCACCAAAATGCAGTTCGAGAAGAAATAGAGTCTTCAAAACTTTCATTTTACGGTGAACAAGAAGGATGAGAGATCGTAAAGGTGCTTGGGGTAAAAGCAGAAGAGATGGGTTCGGGGTCAGCAGAAGAGTTGTTATCGGTATCGGTAGAGGTCTCTTCTAGGTGAAGGGTTACCGATATTGGAGGGATCTGCGGTTGCCGTTTTCGATAAGGATTGGAAGTAGATCTTTGTATTTGTACTGTCTCATCATTATCGAGAATCATTAGCAACGTTCGGAGCCATTCTAGGCTCTAACAAATCATATTCATCAAAAGAAACATGCCTGATTCTAAGATTTTTAAGTTAGATTTCTTGAAAATGCGAAATGCTTTTGAATGTTTGGAATACCCAGAAAAATTCCTTAAATCGATTTTGCATCAAATTTTCCTCTATACTCTTTTCCATTGTAAAGAATAAAACATTCTGTAGAAGATTTTAAGAAATCAATGTTTGGGGATCTTCCTCTCCATATTTCATATGGAGTTTTATTATGAAACTTGTTTACCGGGATCTATTTTGGGTAAAGCAAGCGGTATTGGCTATACGCTTGAAATACTTCGGAAGTTTAGCTTACGCGGCATTGTTCTAGCCGCTTCAATCGGTGTTACGTTCTTCCGTTCGGCTACACCATTTTGTTGAGAATGCCGGCGAGAGAAGTTGTGGCGATCCCATGGTCATCGCGGTACTTTTCTACACCATTGTTTTTGAATTCGGTCGTTGTCGATCTTATGTCACAAATGTCTTCAAGCTTTTGAGTTTGAAGTCTTCTAAAAAGTGCGATGACTAGATCATATGTTTCATCTTTAGATGTCATAGTTTCAATCCAAGTGAATCTAGAGTAGTCATCAACTACTACAAGTGTGTACTTGTCTCGAAATCTTGGTTGTAGTAATAGGTCCAAAGAGATCCATATGCGAGAAGTTGAAGAGGTGCGTTTGTTGATAAAAGCAGACTTTCTTTTGAAGGAAGACTTGGAAAGTTTTCCTAGTTGACAAGCTTTACAACTACGTCATGATCGGCGGACAAGTAGGTAGACCTTTGACAAGCCCATTTTTGGAGAGCTTGGAGAGGTGCTTGAAGTTGAGGTGGTGAGGCAGCTTGTGCCATAGCCATTTGTTGTCACGAACATTGTTGGCTACTAGACACGGGTTTGAGAATCTCCCTAGAAGATTTAAGTCCACGACATAGGCGTTTCCTTGTCTATTGCCGGTCGGTATTGTGAAACACGATTCACTTGTCTTTGATGAGGCCTTGGTTGGAATTGAATTGGCATAGAAGTCCTTTGTCGCTTGAAATTGTGATATGCTCGAGAAGATTGTGCTTTAAACCACTTACTAGAGAAACTTTGTTGATGGAGAGACTTCCTCTAGTAATTGAGCCATATCAATTGTCTTTCCTCTTGCATTGTCTCAGAAAATAAGCGTGGGTCCTTTTGCTTGACTATATACGTAAGAAGACTTACGTTCCAGTCATGTGTCTTGAGCGACCCTTGTCTAGATACCGGATGTCTTTGATTTCGATTCTATAGCCATGAAGCATTCTGTACAAGAGTTAAAGCAAAACAAGGTACCCTTTATTTGGGTCTAAGGATTAGCAACCTTTTGCAACCCATACACCTTGACCTTGAGAGAACTAGGTCTCTCGGATCTTGGAGTGAACCTTAGCGGGCATTACGGTGCCGGATGGCCTAAGCAATGACAAGAATGACATAAATGGAAAGACCATAGAGAATTGTTAGCGTCTTCAAGCGAAGAGTGCTTATGATCATTCCTTTTCTTGACATTCATTTTCGGTTCGGCTTGCTTGTTGACGGTAGACTTAATTGGTTTCTTTCGACTCTTCCTAGGTAGGTTACCAACGGACTTAGCTTTAGCTTTTACGTTGAGAACCTTTTCGGGAGGATTCGGTAGAATACCTTTAAGTTTACCTTCAACAGTAAAGCATCTTTGCTGTTTCATAGACAAACTTGATAGTTACCGGTAGAGGTTTAGCGGGTCTACCGTCGGCGGACTTTGCCTTGGCATAGTCGTTGCCGGTAGACTTCACTTTCTCTACCGTTACCTTCTCAATTTCTCATTTGAATCATTCATTTTGGCTTTTCCTTTCGAGCTTTAGGGTAAATATAAGGGACACTTGAGTAACCAAGGCCTTGTTTCCCTAAATTTCCAAATGTACGTTTAGAGAAAGATATATCATTAGCGGTTTCGGAGGATTCTCCTTTCTCTTTGTGAGAAGAGATTGTCGGAAGAGACATATCTGAATATCCTATGCTGTTTATCATTGCTAGATTTTTGGCTTGTAAGGATTTCTTCAAATGCATCCTTGGAATTATTCGAGTCAATTGTCTTTTGCAAGGCAATTTTCTCTAGGTCTAGTCCTTTGATGTGCTCGGTTAGGCAGTCAATTTTGTCATGAAGAAATTTGTTTTCTTCCTTCGGTTTGATACTCTCTTGTTGGCGGACTATTGAGAGTTTGAATCTCATTGCCATCAAAGATTTCTCATTGTGTGAGTTTCTCACGGTTCTTTGCCGGTTTAACATAGGCTACTCTAAAGGAATTAAATTCTTCAAGCATATCACGATTATCCTTGAGAAGTTCTTCCTTCTTGAAGCTATCCTTCTTGGTTTCATTTTTGTCCAAAGGACTTGGTGAAACTACAACTTCATTTTGAGTCATAGGTAGGACATGAATCATGAGCTATTAAGCATATGTTAGCTTGCTCACAATCCTCTTCCTCCTCTTACGAATCGGTTTCAAACCATGTAGCAACTTTGTTTATCTTCTATGTCTTGACCAACATACCTTTTTGTTTTGAAATTTTCTATAAGAGGGTTTTCGGTATGCTTCAAATTTTGGCTTAGGACATTTTGAGGCAAAATGACCGGGTTTCCTACGGTTATAACACACAAGCTCTTCCTTGGATGAGCTTTCACCAATCTTCTGAAAGGTTGTTGGTGAGTGTTCTTCCTTCCATATTTTGCAAATTTTTGAAAACGTTTAACAAACATAGCAAATTGTTCATCGGATAAAAAATCATTTTCCTTTGGAAGAAGTAGAAGGTTTGTTTTCAACAATGATTTCTTCTTGGACCATGGTGGCGAGACACGGTTACGAGCTGTTTGTCTTGCTCTAGAGCTTGATTAACTTCAAGTTCATAAACCTTTAAACTTGCGTAGAGACTACGAAGAGTCATCTCGTTTAAGTTCTTAGATTCTTTCATAGCCGTGGTCTTTACATGCCATAAGCTACCTAGAGAGCCTAGAAACCTCATGTTCATTTCCTTTTTGTCATACGTTTTACCAAGAGAAAAGCAACTATTTATTACCTCCTTGAATCGATCGTATGCTTGTCTCAAGGTTTCCTTAGGATCCTTTTTGAAAGAATCAAGCTATTTGGATGTATGTATATTTTACATTTGTCTCTTGTGTCTTGGTCTCCTTCCAAGTATTCTACAAGAGCTTCCCACATCTCTTTCGCGGTTGTACATCGAATCACTTCTTTGGTATGTGCTTGTGTCTAGAGATTTGGTGATTATGTTAATTGCTTTCTTTGTCAAGTTCAACCGACTTTCTATCGTCCTCTGTCCATTCGATTCTTCTTTAGGAACCTGCGGGGTTCAGCGATGGAGGCTAGAAGATTTGCCTTCATTGGTACATGTTGACTGCGGTGACACATTTCCATAATCTGTTGTCAATAGAGTTCATGAATCTCATTACTTTATCCTTCCATACATCAAAATGTCCTTCGTCCAATATTGGGACGTGGTTAGCATTAGATGTAGGCAGCATATAGTGTGTTTGTGCCATTATGTCGTATCTCTCAAGAGTTTAATCTTGGAAAAACTTGTTTTCGAAGAGTAAGGCTACGATACCAATTGTGGGTCCCAATGAGCACAATAATAAGCTAGAAGGGGGGTTGAATAGCTTATTAACACTTTAAAACTTTTAAAGTAAGTTCCTTGAAAGTTACTTGCAATCTATGAAAAGAATCAAGTAGCGGAAGACCTTCAAGAAAATTGTTCAGTGCAGATAAGGACTAGGTAGACCTTTTACAGATTACTTAAGTTACTTGAAATGGATGAAGTAAACAATGAAACGGCGGTTCAATAATTAAGCAGACAGAAGGAAATAACACAAGTATTTTGGGATGGTTCACACTATAATGAGTGCTACGTCCACCACCAAGGCGATCAACCTTGGATTTAAATTGTGCACTATGTTTTCCACTTAGATCAATTACAAAGAATATCCCTAATGGATCGTGTACAAAATATTGACTTGTGTTTGGGTCTAGGGAATTAAATATCGTAAATACAAGATATTTAATTAGATGCGAAAATATAGTTAATGGAAGTAAACAACAAGAAGAATAAAACAATAAATGTTGAAGAAGCGACTTCTTGTTGTTGATGAGGACTTCTAGATCTGTTGAGGATCTATTGAATGCTTGGTGAAAGACTTGGAGTTACGTAGATTGAGCAATTCTTTAAGTGTTCGATTGATTACATGCGGTTGTCTCTTTGATCCGATCTTGAGTCTTCAATGGCGGTATTTAAAGCGGTGCACTTCAAAGATCCGTTGGAGAAGGCGAAGACTTCAACGACTCTTTTCATAAATGCATTAAATGCATGGTTGTCGATCAAGGAATTTCGTCTTCACAGATAACTAGAGCGAGATAATCATTTACGAGATCTTCAAAAGGTGGGCGATTTGGTGTCGGATCGAGAGATGAAGCGAGAAAGTAGGGGCGATGCAGCTTTCTTGCTTTACTTGTTCGGGGCGAAAAGTATTCCTGCTTTTCGGAAAGTTGCTTTCGGCGGCTTGACATGTCAGAAAAAGACTTGGATTAATTCAAATATCAAATGAGAATAAGTTTGAATTAATCCAGCTAGCTTTGATCTGGAGAGGACACGTAGAAGCAGATCAGTGGACACGAGGTCTACCGATCTTAAGCTTTGAGCGAGGTCTTCGGTGAAGCGAAGTGGAAGTGGTCTTCCGATGTTCTGAAAAGGTCCTACAAAAACTATACAAGGCAAAGTTCTATACACGGTTGCCACGCTAATCGATCGCCCGATTAGCCAGAAGTATAAAACTAAAGTAATGTCTTGATCAGATATAAATTTAACATAAGAATCAACACCAAGCCTCTTTATATAATGTCAAGATCTCCTACACACATAAAGGAATCCAACTCCAACAAGGACAAGGATTAGTAGAAAGAAATAAAATCTACTTACCTTATTTCTAGATTTTATTACTATATAAACAAGGATTCTAAGGCACGGATTCATGAAGGAATTTCACCAAGATTTTGTTACCAAAAACAACTCCTAAGATTTAGGTCCAAGAAATCAACAAATCTTTAGGAATATTTTGCTTGCAAAAATGACAAAAACTTAAGGACCAAGGAAAACAAAATCTAATTAAAGATTTAGTTACCAAAAATGCCACACTTGTCAAATATGTATTTTACCAAGAAAGGAGAAACAAAAATAAAATAGGTCATGCCTATTTTACCTTTACAAGATGACAAAACAATATTTTTCACAAGAGAAGTAGAAGATGATGCACCTTTTCCTTTTTGCTTAATTTGTTCATTTAGGTTTAGTTCAAAATTTTGAAGAATACCAGTCAATCTGTCAAAACCCATTTTATCAATATCATGTGCTTCCTCAATAGCACAAATTTTTTAATTAAACTTTTCAGGAAAAGTGCGCATCATTTTACTAACAAGACGATCATTGGTGATAGGATCATCCAAAGAAAGAGTAGAGTTAGACATATCAAGGAGCCTACCATAATAAGGACATAAGATCCTCAGATTCATTCATTCTTGTGTTTTCAAATTTTGTGGTAAGCAATTTTAATTTAGAAGCACGAACACTAGCAGGTCTTTCACACAAGGTTTGAAGGGCCACCCAAACATCTTTAGCAGACTCATAATTAGCTATTACCCTAAAAGTATTGGTATCTAAGGCTTTGTATATGGCAGACAAAGCCTTTGAATTGAAAGAGGCAGTGTTTCTATCGTCATTAGAACAATCTGCTTCTTTAGTGATCTTTACATAACCATCATTATCAGTAGTTTTTGGAGGAGCCCAACTATTTAGAACAGCAAGTCATGCTCTTTCATCAATTGATTTGATGAAGATACACATCTTTACCTTCCAAATATAATAATATGCATTAGTCAAAGTTGGAGGACGAACAACATTCTCATATTGAGAATCCATCACGGCTACAACCAGAATCAACTCTTAGTGGCGTCAAGAGAAGGCTCTGATACCAATTGTAAGAATCAACAGTAGTTAGGATTCACAAAACTGTCAATGCATTTCACAATGTAGCTTGTATATAAGCTACACTGAAAGGTGCATTGGTCAGAAAATTAATAACATCGGAAGACTTTAATAATAAAGCAGGAATTAAACACAAATGTTTACCAAACAATCTACAAGCCTTATGATTGTAGAACCAGCCTTATGGCCAAAAAGATTTCACTAAATAAGATGAATTGTTTTACAAAAATTATGTGAAATCACTAAACCAAAAACTCTCATAAGACAACAAGTTTTGTAGAGCAAAACCCATAGAAACAAAGGGTAAATAAAACGTAGGATTAAAAAATCAACTCCTAGAAACCCTAGGAAGACAAACAGCCACAACAGCTCAATGTAGTTCCATATGTAGCTTCATCCGGAACTGCATTCAAATTCTAGCAGCTTTCTGACTTTTCTGTATGATCTGAATATGCTGCTCTTCTATACTCTACACACTCTCTGTTTCGCTACTTTCTACGTCTGAGCCGTGTCCTTTATTTATATGAGGAGGAGACCTACACATGAATTAGGAAACAAACTCCAACATGGTAAAGGATTAGAATTAATAATTAAATAAACTACCTTAATTCCTAGATTCTATTACCAAACAAATAAGGACACTTAGACACGTTTTTAGGAAAGAAATATTGCCAAGATTTTTGTGTCCAAAAATACTCCTAAACTTTAGGACCAAGAAAACCAAAATACTATGAATATTTTGTTTCATAAAATACACCTAAACTTTAGTACTAAGAAAGAAAAAACGAGAACAAAATAGGTCATGCCTATTTTGCCCTTATAATCTTCCAAGCTTGAATCATTCCTATTTATTTAATGTGTCGATTTTCTTGATCTTTTAGACTTTTGTAGGTGTTGTTTGAAATAGAAGACCAAAACATTTTTTTTGTTATTGAAAAGAGTAGTGGAGACTGCTCTTTTGGAATTTTTACTAGTCACAGAGTTCGATGAAAATATTAGGTCTTGGATGGGAGTTATAGATTTTATAGTGGGTAAGAAAATTAAAACCTATTGTGGGGACTTCAAATCCAATTCTATTGTTTAGGAAGATAACTGAAATTTGGAATTGGAATTGTATTGAAATTCTAAATCACTCAATTCCATAAAACTAATTCCATCATAAATCATAACACAACAACAAAAATGACTTTTTACAACGTTTTAAAAATGTTGTAAAAGAGTGTTCGCAACGTTTTCTGAAACGTTGTAATAGGTTAATTTATTTCACAACGTTTTTGAAAACGTTGCAAAAAACGTTGTTTTTTGGCCTCCCACATTGTCTCAAAAACTGCTAGACAACATTTTAAAAACGTTGTAAAAACCATTTCACAACGTTTTCTAAAAAACGTTGTAATAGATATAAGACAACGTTTGAGTTAAAAACGTTGTAAAATGATATAACAACGGTGGCTAAAAAATGTTGTAAAATTTATATGACAACGTTTCTATAAATAACGTTGTTAATGATAGTTTACAACGTTTCTTAAAAAAACGTTGTAATATATCATTTACAACGTTTTTTTATAGAAACGTTGTAAATTATATATTACAACGTTTTTTTAAAAACGTTGTGAAATTTGTTTTTTTTAAAAAATAATATGCATCCACTTCTGTTCCCACCTACACTAGCCAATCGCATTACATCCCCTAAACACACTAGCAATTTCATGCCTGATTAGAAGCACAATCCCAAGTGCATTTATAGTTACAACATTTACATGTCTTAAAGAAAGAAAGACAAAATATTGCTCATAATATTTTTTCTTAACAACTTGAGGTTGTTGAGTATGGGTCTCGAGTTCACTCAGAGAACTTACCACGCCGGTCGATAATATCTCTCAATCTGGGAACTCCAAGAGTAACATTCTTGGCACTCACACCCGCGTAATGGAAGGTATTAAGAGTCATTTGAGTTGCAGACTCACCAATGGACTGAGCTGCAACACATCCAATCATTTCTCCAGCGCAACAAGTGATCAGAGAAACCGTGATTCTATGTCACCAATGACCCTGGAATGCCTCCCTGTAAGCCTATACTCCTTCAACGCCTCTTAATTACGGCAAATGTGCTTCAAGAAGAATGTTGAAGAAGAGGGTGGCATTTTTCTCGAGCTTCCATACTCATCAAATCATCACCGTGGACGACCTTCGCCTCTCCGAAGCCGATCAACTTCCACAATCTCCGTTGGATGAATATCGAAGGTCTTCTTAAGTCCACCTTAAATATCTTCTCGTGCATTCCAAATAAGCCTTTTAAGATTTACGTGCAATGGCCAGGAGTTATCACCACTAGTAGCAATCTCCTCCCAAGCCGGACTCGATCTTCTTCAAGCCGCTGTAATTCACACGTATGCGGATCTCCATAAAGGTTTTCATATCTTCAACATGTTCTCGCAACATGTAACTTGGATTCCAGTTCTCATCGTCAATCTCATATCCGAAGAGCGTATCAAACTTTCCCTTGTTGATTTGGAGGAATCCAGCTTCGTGACTCGATCCAAACCGCATCGATACCATCTTCCCCATAAAGAAACCGGATAACATCTCCAAGAGAGTTTCGACAAGTACCATCATATTTGACCATAATATCTTCCATAGCTTTTACCGCCGCCTCGAATATAACCGCCTCGCTTGTTTTGACTGTCGTATCAATCAAACCCTCTACCACCCATTGCATGGAAAAAGAATTCTTGAGGTGTCAATCCACGAGATAAGAGTTCTCCACAAAACCACGACTTTCAGGCCCATAGTCATCCTTGGTGAAATGCGGAAGAGTTCGATCCATGAATCCATATGGAATTCGTTTACCCTCAACATTCTGCGCCCCAAGCAAGTCATTTGCGATATATTGATAAAACTTCCTTTTGACCCTTTGTGACCATTGCCTTAAGATTGTTACTCTCGATAAACTCTTTTGGGCACTACTTCCTGCATCATCACGAGCCTTGTTCAACACCGAACAAAGTAGCATATGTTAGTGAATTCTACAATATAAGTAGTCGCTTTCAGGGAAAATTTTTCATATTTGTTAACCCTGGTTCACTTTGTTCTCAAATGATTCCATCATAGTCCGACCTGTTCAGCTCCAACTTTTTATCTTGTGCAGCCATAATAAGTTCTTTCACCCGATTCTTGGCATTCATATAAATGATGTAGAAGACACGTATGAAGATGATGAAGGAGACACAGATGAAGAGCATTCTGCTACATCAAGTGCCCAGCCAGGATGAAATCAATACGACTCACATAGAGTTCAAGGGTGTCGATTGAACAATTACGTAAGTCTAAGGGTGTCGAGTGAAAGATGCATCGTAACGCCGCTACACTACACTAATTCGGGGGTGTCGAGTGTACTTGTACTTACGTAAATTCAAGGGTGTCGAGTGAATCTATCTTGAAGTCGTTATGTGTTGTATTTTGTTAGATTCAAATCATATATACCGAATCGTTAATTAGAAGTGTGTAGATATTTTTCTTGTTTTCATTCACATATATAGATCCTACACGATGTAATTGAAATTCATTTACCGTAAATACATCTTTCTTCTTCTCTCAAACTTCTCAGTTCATACTTTTTCTTCCGATTTCCTTCCATGATTGATTGAGCAATTCTCAATCCTTCAATTCGTAATAGTTTCATTGATTGTTTCCATAGTTGCATCTGCAAGCTGCAATCGTGTCTCCAATACCAATGCTAAAGCCTGCTGCAAAAGCGAATAGTTGACAAGCCACTTGGGTATGTCCTAGGAACTTGCGAGCAACATGCGGGCCAACCTCCTCCCTACACGTGAATAGAATGATGATATTAATAATAGAAATACAGAATGCCTCCAAACAAGCATGCTCTAACTTTTGTGTCAAACAAACATACCGATGACATGAATAAGACTTCCTCCCGATGCCCCAAGGGTTTTTTACAAAGGGTGCCGATGTTCTCCCTTCTCTATTCGAACTTGAGTGTCACCCGGTGTCATAAGATTCATCTCGGCTTTCACTGCGAATGCCATCTTCTTGTCCTCATGAGATTAATCGCTTGGGAATTATAAGATTGAACACTTGTTTTCCGTCCGAGAGGTGTAGGTTTCAAGATTGCGGTGCCGGTATTTTCCCATCGAAATCCTCCACCCACATCGGGATGTTCATGAAAACATCCTACATTATCAAACATGAGAGATTAAGAGTTGATCTGCAACAAGAACCGATAGCACATCACCGTAAAGCGAACAAATAAGATTACAATAAAATAGCAAGCATCACCTTCTCAATGAATGTATCTCTCTTTGTAATTTTTCGGCAACCTAAAAGGGTATCTGCACAATACCCATAAGCGGTCGATTTGATTGAGGTGAGACGATGCACTTAGGTACCATCATTAGCTCTAGAACCTCTGCTCTAGTTTCAAATGAGCGAGGTACATGCATGTTCATTTCATCACCATCAAAATCTGCATTATAAGGGAAGTAACGGATAAATTTAATCGGAAAGTTGAGTGTGGCATGATCTTAATCCTATGCCCCATGATGGACATCTTGTGCAGACTTGGTTGCCGGTTAAAGAGCACAAAGTCTCCATCATTGAAGTGTCTCTCCACCTGTAACAAAGATATATCAAAGGGGGTGATGAAAATAACCTAGTCAAAAACCAGGAAAAGAAAGAAGTACTGCATGCCTTATATCCAAGTTCCAGATGATGATCACTGCTTTTCTTCAAATAACGAAGATCAAGCCTCTGCCCATCTTCCCTGATTATGTACTTGGGAGATCTATCATTTTCCTCATTCTCCAATTTGCAGAAGTTGTAATCGAGTAATGAAAACCAAAACTAATATGTAAGTCATATAAATGGCATTACTGATATAAGAGTTCAAGATTGCATGAAAGACTTGCCTCACTCCGTGCAGGTATCCATCATGACGAAGGTCTTCTTGGAGGGGGCGGTATTGGAAGAACTGCAGAATCATCCAATCTGGACGAGCATACTCGGGATCCAACCCCAGCAACATGAAGTCTTCATCACTTATTTGTTTAAGTACACTTAGAGCCTGGAAAAAGTATTGAATCCCTTACTTTTGGAGGTAGAAGGGGGTACAAGCCTAGAAATGGATGAAAACAAAATTTAAGACAAAATAAGGCTCCGTTTGTTTCACGGAAAATCATTTCCAGAAAATGATTTCTGGAAAATGATTTCCGGAAAATCAAAAGATTTCATTTTCAGGTGTTTGGTAAATTTTTTGAAAATATGTCAGAAAACGTTTACGGGTGTTTGGTAAACACATGGAAAATGTCACGGAAAACAATATATGAATAAATACAAAAATAAAAATAGAAAATAAACAATGTTTAGGATGTACCTAGAAAATCAATAAGGACCATCTTTTTTTAATAAGGTCCATCTTTTTTTTAATCTCACAATTACAAATAATTTTTTTGATAATTGATATGAAAAAAAAAACATTTTAAAATAGAAAATATACAATGTTTAGGATGTCCCTAGAAAATGTTACGGAAAACTATATATGAATAAATACAAAAAAATATATTATAATATTAATGCACATATTGAATATAAAATAGTGTTGAACTTTAAGTAATTTTTCTTTAGTAACTCTCAATTTATCATTAGTGGTATTAAATCAATGTCCATCTTTTTTCAATATCACAATTACAAATACATTTTTTGATAATTGATATGAAAAAAACGTTTTAAAATAGAAAATTGACAATGGTTAGGATGTCCCAAAATAATATAGGTGACACTAATTTTAGAACGTAGTAAGCATTTATTAAAATTATAATTTATAAATAGTATGCACAAACTTTATTTATATTTCTAAACAATTTATTTATTCAGTAGAATATTGTGTGTGTAAGTAAATATGTGTAATTGTGAAAGGGGGCGGAGGGTGCCCGAACATTTGGAAAATGACTTACGGAAAATGAATCCGTAAGTCATTTTCTGGAAAAGAAGCCTTCATTTTCCGTTGACTCGGAAAACCTTCTACGTTGACCACATTTTCCTAAGGTTACCAAACACCGGAAAATGAGGAAAACGTTTTCCGGAAGTCATTTTCCGTGAAACAAACGGAGCCTAAATCCAGATATATTACCCTTTCAGCAGAAGGTCTGCTGCTTTCTTTCACCAGGCTCTGGAAGCTGTTCAGAGTCACCATATTTCTTCTTTTTAAACTCTTTTTAACTTGTTCATTAGTCTCCTGATTCGAGAATCAATCTCGTCACCACCTTCACATTTAGTCTTACTCTTGCATGCATCCAAAATCTTTTTAACTCTATTCTTTGGATTACGGATTTTCAGAGCTTGCTTGAACTTATGATCCTCCTACACAATCACAACTGGATAAGAAACTGAAAATGTACTACGCTTGAAGAATTTTTTTAAAACAAAGAATAAATGAAAAGATATAAAAGAAATGCATGTTAATATTTGGGTACTACAAAAGATTAACATGATATCCGCTGAATTTGGACAGTAATAGAAACAAATACATTTGTGTGTGTGTTTGTGTGTGTGTGTGTGTGTGTGTGAAGAGAGAGAGAGACCTCACATGCTGACTGACCTCACTCCAAAACATCACCAAGCTGTCCAAACATTCATACTGAGAAAGATAAAACAATTACTCGAGACAGCCTTCTGCCATACTCAAGCAAGTCTCCTTTGCTTGCCTCTTCAGTTATCTTCTGCAGTTTAAGCCTCTTGGTCTCTTCCTTTCGTTCCTAAAAAAACAGTGTTGATTCAATAAATATAAATTAATAAACAGGATGTGATGATTCCCTCGCTTGAATATCCTTCTGCAGAAGATCTAGTTGTTCCCCGAGCCTACTTACACGAGCCTCATGCTCTTTTAATGAACTATTTTTTTCGCTCAATTCCTTCAGAAGTGCTATGCTTTGAAGCTGTGCAGATTGAGCAGATACAACACTTTCATCTGCAGTTGCTTTCGTGAATGAAAGCTATAATTTAAGATTATCCAAGTCTTCTAGGTACTGCAAAATCCATTGAGAACAACAACAATTAATACCGAATCTAAACGAACAAATATAAGAAGGTACAACAAGGTGCATTTGCAACCACATGCAAAATCATTGTTCAATCAACTAGCACATATCAACCTTACTGTCTTAGAGTACAAATACGAGAATCGAAACAAGAGACGGAATGCATTTATAGAGAAACTTGGTAATCCAAAACTCACTTGCAACTTATAGTTGGGGCAAAAACTTCCAATCTTATGAAATCTATGTCTCTTTACTAACAGCTTATACCATAAAAGATGGTATACAATTATACTGGATGCTAAATTTCTCTACACATGCATGACCTGCCACGAATTAAACCACAATAAGGAAACAATAACAAATAGGGTGCAGGAAAGATGATAAAAGAGTTACCCACATTTACGAAGCAGAAACAAATTTGATTTCAATGCCTCAATTGTAACAACCGAGATCAAAATGGTGTTTATGGAATAATTAATGATGGTCAACCATTCAATCATTGTTGACTTATAAAGTTATACAACAATGTACAGTGTACAGATTCTTAGACACCAACATGACACCAACAATGTACAATGTACAGTACGATTCAATTATTGTTAACGATTCTTATAAAGTTAATCGCTTTCCCTCCTCCTTTATCCGGGCTTGGGACCGGCAATGCAATGCTATATATAGCAACCTGCATTGGCGGAGTTAAAAGGGGTTAGTAACCTAAGAGGTGCATGAGTCCCTAAACTGCAATTATATAAAATAGTCAAAGCAAAGCAATTAATAAAAGTCCCTGTCCAAAATATGCATAACAACAAGAGCAGTATATACTAAAAGAGAGGCATATATACATATATTAAACCAGGATTAATCTAAAGTTATGAAATCCTTATGCCATGCAACGGTACTTCCAACTCCGTCCTTGATCACTGACATGAATGAGTTAGACCTCCATAATGGAGCCTTAGGATCTAAAGGCACAGTAACCCAAACTTTCCAAACATCGTTTCCGAGAGGAACATTGTGTGCCACATCATTAGGATCCATAGATGCTATTTCACCCTTAGCAACAACCGTCTTTTGCCAAGAAATTAGCTTGCATTTTCTACCGACATCGCCATTAACTCTTTCATTTCTTGCATTTAAATTGGTACTACCCACAACATGAGAGCTACCATTTTGTGAGCGAGGAGAGGGTGTGCTTCCATTTATGTTACCCTTTGAAGCGATAGTCTGTGGACAAGCACAAATAAACATGTAAGTGAAAAATTTAAAAAGTCTCTTAAACAATGTGCTTTATTGTAGAATACTTGCCTCCATTAATAGATTTTTTAGGTTTGTTATTTCTTTCTTCATTTCAGACATCTCTTTCTCAAATACATGTGCTTTCATTTTGGTATTCATGTGGATACCAACTTGAGAAGGGGTGATACCAAATCCCATCCCTCTCACTCTTCCGTTCCGTTCGGGTCCCAGTGCATGAGAAAGCACATCATCTGTTATAGGTACTGAACTCCCAAGAGAGGTTTGCGAGGAATTGAATTCTTTAATTTTAGTCTAGAAAATTTATAAACAATAGACTAATAAGATATAAAACAGTCAAACACAACTGTGAAATAGATCATTAATAAAAAGGTGCTCTTACCACACAATCAGCGACAAAATTAGTTGGTAGATCCCCATTCTTTTTTGTGTGAGCTTTACACCAAACATCCTCTCTCCGTACAACTTTATCTGGATTCTCCTTTTTCTGAATAGGTTGTATGTTAGTAGGTTCATAAAAATCGACAAAAATGCTAAAGAAAATTAAACCTCTTGCTGGTAACACCTCATCTCATACTGCCAATAAACTTGTTCAGTGCAAAGGCATACCCCACTACTCGACAATCATTACTAATAAGCCAACTTCAATACTAGTAGGCACTTATCCCTACCTGACCAGAAATATAAAAGGGTACATTATATGTATCATACAGATGACAAGCATACAGAGGTTGGACAACAATCCACAATTGGAAAGATAAAAAGAGGGGGAAAAAAGATGAGAAACATCAGTAAAGCCTCCTAAAATTTTTAGGAACAACTGTTTACTACGGAGCCTATTCAATTTAAAGAGGTAAAATATGTTAGTAGTATTTTAGTAGGTTCATAGAAAGTTACCATCTCGTCTTCTAGTCGAGCATACCCCTTCTGACTCATTGTGTGTGGGGTTTGATTTTTTCCCCTCATCTGCTTGAACATTTTGCTTTTCTCCTACACCAAAATTCAATAGTAAACAAAACATACCTTATCAAAATCCTTAAATAAAAACTTACAACGTACCTCAAACTCATCTGATAGCTTTTTTTCTATAAAAATGTTCCAGTCTTCAAGAGAACTTATATTATCTGGTTTAAGACTAGCATACAACGCCTCCTTATTTGGGAGTTTTGAGGCATCTCGTAGTGATGCTATCAGTCTAGACTTACACTCCCTCCAACGAGTACCCATTAATTGAAGAATAAGCTTCTTGAAGGTGTCATCGAGCTTAAACCTTGTCTGTAAAAAAAGCACATTAGATATATAACATGTGCACATGAAAAGTTATGTTTGAACTTGAGCTAGCTATATAATTAATACCTTAACACATGTCCACAAATCAATCAAACAAGTCTCTTAAACAATGTTCTTTATATAATTAATACATGAACACATGTCCACAAATCATTCTTCTTCTTTTCATCAACTTTCCTCCAATCATCAATATTAATGGGTACAAGTTCGCGTGACAATGAACCCAAGTACGACGATAACTTTTCAGAATTTATGCCTATCGGTTGTCCTCTTTCATTAAATTCCACCTCAACTCGAGTATTGGCTTTTGCACTCACTTTTCTCAGCTTTGTTTTTCCTCTTTTCCTTTTTTTTTTTTGTAATTTCCTCTTCTTCATTGGGATGCTGATCAGGCACTTTGTTAGATGTAGAAGGCGAATGAGAAGGTATTCTTTGCATAGAACAATTTTGGTCGGGAGAGGGATTAGAATCTCTTTCAGAGATCCTAATGGATTCAGATCCATGCTGTTGAGAAATCGATATGGCCGCTAAATTGAACTTTTTAGACCGCTTCTTCCCTTGTTTTGAAGTCTGCATAGTTCATTATCAATTATTGAGATAGGACACACATATATATATATAAAGATAGATAGCATGATATAAAATCTTAGTCAAGTCTTACCTCTACTTGTCCATTAGCCATATCGATGATAAGTCTAGGAACTTATCTAAGGATCCACTTATTAGTTCATAAAAATTTCCATGGATTAAATAATGTACATACATCGAGTAATATAAACATTATACTCATTAAAATGAAAACATTATAGAGATGAAAGAATTTTAACCAATATGTCATATCAACTCATGTAAAAAATACCATATAATAATAATAGAAGAAATATTCATTATTTTTACCAATATGTTGTCACAACCCACTCTTACGTAACCACCATCTTGGTCGTCCATGGTTCTATCAAGCAAAGTTGCATTTTGTGGGTTATAAGATGATTCATCATCCTCATCGTGATCCTCATTATAGATTTCGAAATCATCGTAGCCTCTTGGTGGTGGCCTCACTACAACTTGCCAATTAGATGATTTGTTTTCTCTCCAATAAAACACTTGGGAGGCTTGTGTTGCTAATATAAAAGGATCTCCTTTAAATTGATCTTGAAATTGATCAAAGTTGACAAAAGTAAATCCATCTTCAACCTTCACTTCACGATAAATATTCGCCCAGTCGCACTTAAATAAAGGAATTTGAAAAAGAAGATAGTCCAACACAATAATGCCACGCAAGATCCCATAGTGACCTATTATACTACTAGTAGATTGTTGATTTTCATTTGACGCAGATCTACGTACTGTAGTTGCTTCGAGTGAAACACCACTATTTTGCGTTGACTTTTCAGTCGCCTTCGTGCGAAACCAACGACCATTTATAATAAAACCTGAGTAGGAGAGTGCTTGCTTTCTAGGCCAATATGATAGCCACTTTATTGTTTCTGAAACTTTTCCTGTAGCCATTTCAGTTTAACCTGTACATGTTTTTAAAACAATAATATATTTATTCTTGAACAAGTAAACTATCGTAATGTGTAATGAAACACAACAAAGAGTTAAAAAAACCTTATCCGTAAACCAATCACAAAAAGTTTCTGAATGCTTCTTTGAAAGTTCCTCATCAGAGAGATTATCATGTAATATCTTCAACTCTTCCATACGCATCCTAAGAGAAAGAAAGAGTGAAAATCATGAATGACGAAGAAACTCAATGTAACACCCCGCTCCTTCGTTAGCTCGGTTTGCGTGCTATACTTGCACTTCTTCCTTTGTTGACTGTATGATTGGTTTGCGAGAGGGTCTAGATATGTATGAGAGACCACGTTAAGACCAAAACATTATTAAGAGACTCCGTATAGTTGTTGACTTGCTAAAGTCACAAGTCGTGACTCGACGATAGTCGGAATGCGACGCGATTGAGGGTTTGCTTGCGTTTTGTGTTCGTGACCTCGGTTTGGCCCTATACCTTTAAAAGATGGTTTATTAACATGTTTAGATGTATTAGACTTCAAGTTGGAGGTGTTCCTTAAGTCTATCGATGATTTGGAAGCTTTGGAGATAGCGTTCGTCTCTATCGCGTAGTTCGGGGATCGAGTCGTGTAATCGTCTCTCCTTTGGAATTCTTATTTCCCTAGTTGTTATTCAACTTCCTAGAAGTATTTAAGCTTCTTCATTAGCCCTTAGACTTTGCCTTAAAAGTCTCCTTTCATTGCTCGTTCGATTGCGAAGTTCATTCGTCGTTCGGTTGCCGTTGTTGCACCCTTCCTGCTTTCGCCCGAGTTGTTTCGGAGTTGTTCGGTGTTTTTCCGACTTGTTTTGAGTTGGGTTAGACCTTAGAATGGTTTCCCATAAGTTGGGACCATTTAGGACATGTTTAGACCAAGTTTTGAGGACATAAAGAAGGTCCAGAAGCCCAGGCGCCCGCCTGGCATCTTGTGAGGCGCCCGCTTCAAGTTCTGGAAGCAATTACAAAATGAACAAAGTCTGGAGAGAGGTCAGTAGTTGAGGCGCCCACCTGGAGGATGTTGAGGCGCCAGCCTCAACATCAGATACACACTTCGGGATTTTTCCCCTGTTTTGATGCTGAACGACTTTTACACCCAAACCCCTATCCAAACCTTTTCTAAACCTCACTTACACCTCCCTAACCCTCCTTACTTATACCCTAACATCTCTAACAAGTTTTATGGGTGGATTAGTGAGTGATTGAGTGGATTAATTAAGCCCAAATCAGATTTTTAAGACACCACATTGTGGTGACACTTGTCCCACTCAGATTTCAGCCAAATATAAGCCACATCTGATGAGTTTGACCTTCATTTCTCTCCTCCCTTCTCCAAAAACGGGATTAGCTTCCTCCATGGTTCCTCCTTGAGTTCTTGAAGGTTTCTTCTTGGTTTCCATAGCTCCCTTCCTCCATTGTTGAAGCCAAGCCATAGGATTGAAGAGCTTGTTGAGAGGAGCATTTCCAACCGATTAGTTTTCTCATTTGCTTTCTTGGGTGTATAATACTTGTAAGTTACTTCTTCTCTCTTTGATTTTGTACTCATTGATCCTAAGGAAAACAAACTCTATGCTATTTGAGGTCAATGAGTACACATACTTGCTTTGTGTGATTTTTAACTTGTGATTTGAGCATGTGAACTTGTTAAGAGCATGTGTAGGATGACTTCTATGATTATTGAAGTATATTGTTACTCTTCATCTTGTGTTTCTAGGATTGTGAGCATGCTAGAAATCATGTTTACCTTTTATTTGGGTTTAATATGATAGTAGGCATAAGTTTGGGAATTTGGATGTGTGATCTCACTAGATAATATGAGTATGACCATTTATTTGAGATTATGTGATTTGTAAAATGGGTATAAGATTTTGTTGAGTTCTATGGATTTAAATCTTGGGAATCTAGTTCGAATGATTTTTGGGGAAAATTGTTATAAATGTGAATGATATGTTAATTTGGGGATTTATGAAATAGGTATTTAATGTTGTGTGATAATTAAGACTCAATGGAGTTGTTTTAGGTTCAATAAGATGTTAGTGAGCCTTAGGTTGAAATCCTACGATGTTTGGGTTTGGTTGGTTTTGATGATGAGTACCCGAGCATCTCGAATCGTGTCCCATTTGTGACACCCATGATATAGAGGCTTATTGGGGATTTATTTAGAGCGTGCTCGTAGAGCACGGAGCATTAGAGACCAACCTATGATCTCGTATTACTGTAAGGAATGATTATCGAATGAGTTCTCTCTTAAGGGAATTTGGTCGCGTGCACATGAAAACACTTGCGAGGATATGACTACGGAATAGTTTTGGTACCCTTGAGATTGGTTTTGAGAATGTCGAGTATATATGACGATTGGGACTATGGTTAAGTCCGGTGTACCTTTAAGCAAAGCTTAAATGCTAAGTCTTTATTTATGATTGTTCTTAGACTAAAATAATAGTCTTTGGTTGAACCTCGAGTAGAGGACTACGGTAGACCTCATGTTGTGATTTCTTGAGCTTATATGCTACGTTTGATTGGGTTGTGACTTGAGGGTTAGGAATACCTCCATATGTGGTTCTTGGACTATACTGATAAGTTAGTTGGATTTGTTAAATATGTGCATTGTTAAATTGGTGTGTAGAACTTTATGTCCTACTTGATTTGATATGTCCGCTATGATCGGTCTTGGTTCTTGTTTGAGCATACGAGTAAATATCTACTTGTGCATTTCATAAAAGCCCAGCTGGCATTATTTGGATTTGGTTTTTCTGTCAGGGTAGGACGATACATCGCCTATACGAATCGTAAGATCCGTATTCGCTATGGATCGCCGTACCTGGGACCTCACACACCCCTCCATTGTTGGCCGCGATGGGGAAGTAGCCCCCTTGCCGTAACAATACGTGCGACATTGGCTGCTAGCTAAATCGAGTGATTCTCGATAAAAGTCGATGACATCACAGAGCATCGATGTGGCACGAACCAGTATAACATTGTGTATTGCAGGAGCAACACAACGGCGCTATTTGGGTACCTTCTCTATCCCTTATGTGGCTTACTATGAGCACTTATATGAAAGATAACGTGCTATGTGATTTATGAAGTTTATGATACTTGATGTCTTAATACAAGTTTATTGTTGGTATACGATTAAGATGCCATGATTTTATATATGCTTGTGCATTATGCCATGTCACGTAATGCTATGCCATACAATTGCATTTAGTAACTTACTGGGTCATTATGACTCATTTCGTGTGTTTGTTTTCCTTAGTTTTTGCAGTTAGCTCGTTAGTGCGCGTTGCAGCTTCGGGCGCTTGTCGGATAGCAGGTGGTCTTCCGGGCAATAGCTTGGAGATTTTATTATTATTGTATTTATTATCTTGTGAGACACGGATGTGAAGTTATGTAAACTTTACTTGGGTAGTTATGTTAGTATCTTATTATTGTTTTATTTTGGGAGCCGACTGGTTCGGTCGAGCTGTTGTATTTATTTAGAAGTTATTATGTCATCTTCCCGAGCAAGGTTTTAGCTCGCTTATTCTAGTATGGTGTTATGGTTATTTCTGTCTCCGACAATTTTAGTTGAGAGACATTGGATTAGTTGTTAGTATTTAATATCTTATTCGTTTAGTTGATTTGTCCCTCCGGCATATTGTAGCCGTTGAGTGGTTGTTTCTCAGGTTGGTATTCTGTTGGTTCGCCGGCCTTAGGTTGCCGATGGTTGTTGTACGTGCGCAATGTTGCGTCACGCGAGTCGTAGATTTGTCGAGAGATAGTCGTCTCTCAGCCTTGTATTCCTTAGTTATAATTATAAGCTTGGGTTCCACTTATGATTTGCTTCCGCAGATTTTAGTTTTTGGTTATTCGGTTTTGCCGTTATGGCTTTACATTCCTGTTTAGAGTTTGTTGGTTCAACTCTCGACTCGCACCACTACGCCTAGCGGGTGCTTGTCCGTCTTTTAGCTTGTCTTGACGGCATGACCTTGGGATTTCGCATTGGAGTCCGGGTTGGGCTGTCACAGTTGGTATCTGAGCTATAGGTTAGCTATTTCGCCAGGATAGGTTCCTTGGCCTGGTTTGGGTTGGGTTTATTGTTGAGTTATTAACGCTGAGTGTTCTTTGTAGGCGTATTATGTCGGGAACTTGGCGTGGAGCTAGTTCTATTATACCTTGTTCGAGTACAGCTCGTGGCGATGAGAGGGGAGAGAATGTTAACGATCCGCGTGTGACTCCTCAACAGATGTTTGGACTGGAAGACGATTCTACTGTCCTTGCGAAATTCTTGAAGTTTAAACCGGAAAGTTTCGATGGAGAGCCAGATACTATTGAGGCGAAACATTGGCTAGAAAGCATGGAGAAGATCTTTGTAGTTTTGGGTTGTACATCAGAAGAAATGGTTACCTTAGCGGTGTTTAGATTGGATGGTGCGGCCGAGCATTGGTGGCTTTCTCGAGTGTGGGAAAACTTTGTCAAGGAGTTTATGGTACGGTTTAGTCCGGTAGTAACTCGAGAAAGAAAAGAGATGGAATTCCTAGTGTTAGAACAAGGAGATATGACCGTGGCTCAGTATTCAACAAAGTTTATGGAGTTGGCTCGTTACTGTAGTTACTTGGTGCCAGATGAGGCCAGGAAGACCGAGAGGTTTGTGAAAGGCACGAAGACGAAATATCGTGAGGCGGCTTATTCCATTACGCTACGGATTACCAAGGGGCTGTGGATCGTGCATATGCGATGGAGTTGGACATCGAGGAGTACGCTCAAAAGAAAATATCAAAGACTAATAGGGGCCCTGAGGATAAGAGGAGGCAGTCAGCACCTCAAACAGATAGTCAAGGAAAGGTGCGTTCGGGTGGCCGGAGTGGTGTTACTACTTCTGCTCGGAGAAGACGAGGTGGCGAGTTGACATGTAACTTTGTAAGAGGAGGACACGAGGATAGGTCTTTGGGGTACAGGGAAAATGCTTTGTTTGTGGCGGCGATCATGTTCGTAAAGATTGCCCGAAGAGGAGAGTTAGTCGATGCAGGAGTACTAGTCAACAATTCGGTGGCTCAGAGAGATGGTGACGGTCAGCCTAGAGTTTGAGGCAGTGCATGCGTGGCGGTTGGCCATCGCGGAGTTTTGAGACCTATCCGAAATAGGAAGGTATATTCTTATATATATATATATGTAAATTATACCGTTGCTACTATTACCGTTATTATGAGTACACATTTTAATCGGTAGCTCATGTGCATTCATACATACATTATATGGTGTATTGTGTATTATTAGTTATTTGCTCGATCGGGAATAATACCCCAATGTGAGATTGATATATGATATGGTTTGTTTTGTAAATTACCGGTAGGTAATCGCACGTGGTATATGGATTCTTGTTTAGTCTATATATATATATATATAAGACTATGCTATATATAGAGTTGTGGTTTTGTGTGGTTATATATATAAGGGCCATAGTATGTATATATATATATATATAGTATGAATTGTATAATGATACTTATCGGTTTGGTATGATGTTTGTGTATTCTATAAAGATATGTTTTATGTAATGGATATTATAATACTATATTATTGTTAGTGGTCATTATGCGAGTAGGACATACACTCGACTGGTGAGAAGGTTAAAGTGCCGCGATTTATCAATTGGTTTCGGCTACGGGAGAGATTGGCCTTCACCGTGAGTATTGAGGCGTTAACGTTGCGATAGGATGCTTAGTATATGCATTGGTTGTAGACTTGGTCTAGAGCTTAAGAAAGGATAGTTTTGCGGAGTATGGACGTTACAGGCATTAGTAGCCTTGTCGATTCGTGGTGATTACTGGGAAATTATCTTGGTTGAGTGTACTAGGTACACGAGTTTTGTGATAGCTATAATTGTTGTTGGCCAAGGTAATAGACCTTGTTACTTGAATGCAATTTTTATTCGATTCACGTGCATTAGTTATAGGAACACCTACTTGATGCATTACATTGTAGTATACTAAATTCTCATGTTCATTCATTTCATTAGTATAGGGGATTTGTTTGAAGGATGCTTAAAACTTTTATTCATGAACCTTGCATCCTTACGACGAAACTTTTGAAGCTAATTCAGTAGGTACCACTGAATTGGTGAAAAAGAATTAGTCGTTGGACTAGGATTGGTAAGAATTAAGTTAGAAATTGACTATACCCGTTACCAAATGGAATGGACAGATATGGAATAATTTTCAAAACATTTCATTAATGTGCTCTTATGTGTTCTTACCGCGATAGAAATCGCGAGTGAGATTATGGTTTGAAATCTGATGTGATTATCTTTGATTTGTTTGTAAGTTGCTCCATAGGCAATTATTAAATCTTGTAACTAAGAATCTTTTTGTGATTGAATTCCATGTTGTGCCCCGAAACAAATAGTTTCGGTAGTTGAATGTGTTCTTATGTTGAAGTTTGGATTTTTGCCTACTTGGTTGGCATGTGTCGTTTGTATGTGTATCCAGTGAACCAAATATGAGTCATGTTATTTTCAATTGTAAGTGTTTTATGTTGTTATGTCCTTCGAGAGTTCGTAGACTTTGAATTTGGATTATTATAGTTCGACCTTCGTGTGGTTTAGCATATGGTGGTAGACTCGGAGATTCGAG
>CM028382.1:23019761-23052096 GCA_013146195.2 Codonopsis lanceolata | reverse complement strand
AATGATTGGTGGGACATGTGTTCGTGTATTAATTATATAAAGCACATTGTTTAAGAGACTTTTTTGATTGATTTGTGGACATGTGTTAAGGTATTAATTATATAGCTAGCTCAAGTTCAAACATAACTTTTCATGTGCACATGTTATATATCTAATGTGCTTTTTTTACAGACAAGGTTTAAGGTCGATGACACCTTCAAGAAGCTTATTCTTCAATTAATGGGTACTCGTTGAGGGAGTCTAAGTCTAGACTACTGATAGCATCACTACATGAGATGCCTCAAAACTCCCAAATAAGGAGGCGTTGTATGCTAGTCTTAAACCAGATAATATAAGTTATCTTGAAGACTGGAACAATTTTATAGAAAAAAAGCTATCAGATGAGTTTGAGGTACGTTGTAAGTTTTTATTTAAGGATTTTGGTAAGCTATGTTTTGTTTACAATTGAATTTTGGTGTAGAGAAAAGCAAAATGTTCAAGCGATGAGGGGAAAAATCAAACCCCACACACACAATGAGTCGGAAGGGGTATGCCCGACTAGAAGACGAGATGGTAACTTTCGATGAACCTACTAACATACTACTAACATATTTTACCTCTTTAAATTGAATATGCTCCGTAGTAAACAGTTGTTCCTAAAAAATTTAGGAGGCTTTTCTGATGTTTCTCATCTTTTTTCCCCCTCTTTTTATCTTTCCAATTGTGGATTGTTGTCCAACCTATGTATGCTTGTCATCTGTATGATACATATAATGTACCCTTTTATATTTCTGGTTAGGTAGGGATGAGTGCCTACTAGTATTGAAGTTGGCTTATTAGTAATGATTGTCGAGTAGTGGGGTATGCCTTTGCACTGAACAAGTTTATTGGCAGTATGAGATGAGGTGTTACCAGTAAGAGGTTTAATTTTCTTTAGCATTTTTGTCGATTTTTATGAACCTACTAACATACAACCTATTCAGAAAAAGGAGAATCCAGATAAAGTTGTACGGAGAGAGGATGTTTGGTGTAAAGCTCACACAAAAAAGAATGGGGATCTACCAACTAATTTTGTCGCTGATTGTGTGGTAAGAGCACCTTTTTATTAATGATCTATTTCACAGTTGTGTTTGACTGTTTTATATCTTATTAGTCTATTGTTTATAAATTTTCTAGACTAAAATTAAAGAATTCAATTCCTCGCAAACCTCTCCTGGGAGTTCAAGCATCTATAATGATGATGCGCTTTCTCATGCACTCCTGACCGAACGGAACGGAAGAGTGAGAGGGATGGGATTTGGTATTACCCCTTCTCAAGTTGGTATCCACATGAATAGCAAAATGAAAGCACATGTATTTGAGAAAGAGATGTCTGAAATGAAGAAAGAAATAGCAAACCTAAAAAATCTATTAATGGAGGCAAGTATTCTACAATAAAGCACATTGTTTAAGAGACTTTTTAAATTTTTCACTTACATGTTTATTTGTGCTTGTCCACAGACTATCGCTTCAAAGGGTAACGGAAATGGAAACACACCCTCTCCTCGCTCACAAAATGGTAGCTCTCATGTTGTGGGTAGTACCAATTTAAATGCAAGAAATGAAAGAGTTAATGGCGATGTCGGTAGAAAATGCAAGCTAATTTCTTGGCAAAAGACGGTTGTTGCTAAGGCTGAAATAGCATCTATGGATCCTAATGATGTGGCACACAATGTTCCTCGGAAATGATGTTTGGAAAGTTTGGGTTACCTGTGCTTTAGATCCTAAGGCTCCATTATGGAGGTCTAACTCATTCATGTCGTTGATCGAGGACGCAGCTTGGAAGTACCATTGCATGGCATAAGGATTTCATAACTTTAGATTAATCCTGGTTTAGTATATGTATATATGCCTCTTGTTTAGTATATACTGCTCTTGTTGTTATGCATATTTTGGACAGGGACTTTTATTAATTGCTTTGCTTTGACTATTTTATATAATTGCAGTTTAGGGACTCATGCACCTCTTAGGTTACTAACCCCTTTTTAACTCCGCCAATGCAGTTGCTATATATAGCATTGCATTGCCGGTCCCAAGCCCGGATAAAGGAGGAGGGGAAAGCAGTTAACTTTATAAGAATCTATTAACAATGATTGAATCTGTACCTGTACATTGTACATTGTTGGTGTCATGTTGGTGTCTAAGAATCTGTACCTGTACATTGTTGTATAACTTTATAAGTCAACAATGATTGAATGGTTGACCATCTGTTAATTATTCCATAAACAGCCATTTTGATCTCAGTTGTTACAATTGAGGCATTGAAATCAAATTTGTTTCCTGCTTCGTAAATGTGGGTACCTCTTTTATCATCTTTCCTGCACCCTATTTGTTACTGTTTCCTTATTGTGGTTTAATTCGTGGCAGGTCATGCATGTGTAGAGAAATTTAGCATCCAGTATAATTGTATACTATCTTTTATGGTATAAGCTATTAGTAAAGAGACATAGATTTCATAAGATTGGAAGTTTTTGCCCCAACTATAAGTTGCAAGTGAGTTTTGGATTACCAAGTTTCTCTATAAATGCATTCCGTCTCTTGTTTCAGTTACTGTATTTGTCCTCTAAGACAGTAAGGTTGATATGTGCTAGTTGATTGAACAATGATTTTGCCTGTGGTTGCAAATGCACTGCTGTTGTACCTTCTTATATTTGTTCGTTTAGATTCGGTATTCTGACTGTTGCTGTTCTCAATGGATTTTGCAGTACCTAGAAGACTTGGATAATCTTAAATTACAGCTTTCATTCACGAAAGCAACTGCAGATGCAAGTGTTGTATCTGCTCAATCTGCACAGCTTCAATGCATAGCACTTCTGAAGGAATTGAGCGAAAAAAATAGTTCATTAAAAGAGCATGAGGCTCGTGTAAGTAGGCTCGGGGAACAACTAGATCTTCTGCAGAAGGATATTCAAGCGAGGGAATCTTCACAGAAGCAACTGAAAGATGAAGTCTTAAGAATTGAGCATGATATTATGCAAGCATTAGCCAAAGCAGGAGCAAGCAATGATTGTGAATTAAGGAGAATATTAGATGAGGTTTCACCAAAGAATATTGAGAAGATGAATAAGCTTTTGGTAGCTAAGGATGAAGAAATAGCCAAGCTGAGAGATGAAATTAGGATAATCTCTGCTCACTGGAAGCTCAAAACCAAGGAACTAGAGTCACAGGTATGTTCATATATATATGACAAATGTACCATGGATGAATTAGAAAGGAGAAAGCTGACACTTGGAGCTTTGTATGATATCTGTTATGGTACTTCGTACATGCAGGCCTCCGAAGTCATCTAAGCATTTTGCAGAATCCCTTAGTAAGGCCAGGACCATGATTTACCCTCCTGCCAAAAAAGCCTCAAATCTGGGGGAATCACTGGAAGGTTTGGCAGAGGTAGTGGATAGGGAACACAAGCGACTTCTTGCCCGTAAGTTGATAATTGAGAAACGCAAAGAACAGGAGAGGTAACTTTTAGAGATGGTATTATGTGTTAACACACTATTTCAGTAGAACATCCTGTTTATTAATTTATATTTATTGAATCAACATTGTTTTTTCAGGAACGAGAGGAAGAGACCAAGAGGCTTAAACTGCAGAAGATAACTGAAGAGGCAGAGCAAAGGAGACTTGCTTCAGAGTATGAGCAGAGGAAAAACCAAAGGATCCTTCGAGTAATTGAGGAGCGGGAACTTGAAGAGGCTCAAGCTTTGTTACAGGAAGCTGAAAAACGTAGCAAAAAGAAAGGGAAGAAACCAATCATAGAGGATGTGAGTTAATATCTGTTGTATTTTTCGCATCCGGCTTGACGAACCAACTGACCTTCTATGTTTTGTGCAGGACAAGTTAACCAAACAGACCTTAATGGAAATGGCCTTAACTGAACAGCTAAGGGAGAGGCAAGAGATGGAAAAGAAACTACACAGGCTTGGTAAAACAATGGATTATTTGGAGAGAGCAAAAAGAGAAGAGGCAGCTCCTATTATTGAAGCTGCATTTCAACGACGTTTGCTGGAAGAACAGGAGCTTCATGAACGTCTGCAGCAGGTTGAAATTTCCTAGTCCAACACGCTTTTATTCTAGTATATATCATTTTGTTTTTCACTTTCTTCTACTCCTACATCCTAAACTCTTGTCGAATGATTAAGCAATCTTTTGGCCAATCTTATAAGAGAAGAAACCTTTTGTATCACTTTAGCTGGTGTATTATGAAATGTACTGAATGGTGGTGCTGGTTTAACTTTCCAGCAAGAGGTTGAGATAAGCAGACAGCGTCATGCTGGAGACCTAGAGGAGAAGAGGAGGCTAAGCCAGATATTGGAGCCTTCAATGACGAAGTTGTCTTGATATATCCATCCATCCAGAGGTAGAACCTTTAGATTCTGGTAGGATATCATAGAGATGACATGTACATTAGCTCCAGACCTGCGATTTCATCAAATCCTGAACTAACATAGTAGTATTGGAACTCCGAGGAATTGGCAATGTGAAATTATACAGATTGTGATTCCTCTTTTGGTTTCAGTTGTGTGGGGTCATTGGACCATCAATTACATGCATTTTATCATGTCTCAGCTGCTCTGTTTTCTTTCTCTTTTCTTGGATTGCTGACGTTTGGAATTACCCTGCCTAAATTGTTACGGCCGTTAGTGTAAGTTGGTCGATGCCACTTAGCTTTCTCTCTTCAACTGATCAGCTTCTGAAATCTGATGGTATGTAATTTGATGCTATAGGCATACTCGAATCATAATTCTCATTCACCAGAGGTCACTTCAAAGGATGCACCTCTTGTTGAAGGACTTGATGATAGTGTGAAAACTCTAAAAGATAAGTTATCAGTGGCACTTCTGAATATTAGCGTCAAGGAAGACTTGGTAAAGCAGCACGTAAAAGTTGCAGAAGAAGCTGTCTCAGGTAATTGTTTTATCTTTCTCAGTATGAATGTTTGGACAGATTGGTGCTGTTTTGGAGTGAGACCAGTCGGCTTGTATAAATCAAATTCCTTTCTTTGTTACATTTTACTTGCTCTCATGTTGAACTAGTTTGTTAAAGGCACAGTGCAGGTAGTGTAAAATATTTACTTAGTTGATGATGTCCCTGAACTTGTTTGGGTTCTGTTCTGCATGTAGCATATGAAATTAGACTGATAACCTAGATGGTTGTGATTATGATATGTTTTTAGTTTAAAATTATATTCACTTTGCACGTAGCATTGGGAAATTAGAAGGGTACGAGTGATCATCTGAAGATCCGGTGAGCTAGTTGTTGTCTATTTCTTGAAAAAGTTGATGGTAATGCAATGTGCAATACGTTTTTAGTACAATCGGACACCTGGATTTGAGATGTACATTATTACTATTTCCCCAGATTAGAACCTCTCAGTTTGAGGTCCAAGCCATGTCCTGTATTGCCACTCTACTAGATGGGCATATGTTTAGCAAAATGCCCAGTTTGGATGCTATTTGGACTTTGTAATGAGATGGGTTCTTTCTAGTTTCTAGCCTGAAACTCCACCACCAAATTGAAACATAAACGTGTCTCCTGTGATAGCTTTAAGCTCCACTGACTTGTAATCTAGTTCCTATGCTAAATCTGCCACGATACATTCTCTGGATTTTGTATACTCTGTTGAATCTTTTTGTATGTTTCTAATGGTCAAATCTTTGCCTTTTGACAAATCAGGAAAACATTTTCTGTTGGACTGTCCTTCAGTAGATGCCTTTCTTTTACAAGTAGCTTCTTTCAGATTAAGGTTAAACCAATTTTTGTAGTACTACATCCTTCCTAATTGAGTGTGATCTTAATATATAATGGTCTTTACTGCTCATCCTACTCAATCTGTTCGCAGATCTTTGCTTCAGAAGCATGGAAGGTAATATATGTGTTTCTAGCTTCATTTGTTTTTCATTAATGAGACTCATTAGTCGCAAAGCATTTTATTAGTTTATTGACTAGTCAAGGAGTTAATATATTTAATTAGAGATGTACTTGTTTTGTTTGTGATATTCAGCTGCGTATATTTTGTCTGATCTCCATTACCAGTATATGAAGGCTCGAATAGCAGATGAGTTAGCATGGACTGTCTACAGCACATAAGCTGTCATTATTTTTACATTAATCATTTAATAATGACCTTGTATCTAGTACTATGTACCTAACTTTCTCCTTATAATGTAGCACTAAAAAAGAGTCAAAAAGAAGCAAGTATTTTGGTTCAGAGAAGTTGCAGGGATAGTGGGCCTGAAAAATGTGGTCAAGGGAACCTCAATAAGTTCTCAAGGTTAGAATCTGATCTGACGGGTCATTGGACGTCACTTTTTCTTCGTACGGCAGATATACTAGTCTGTGAATGCAGCCAGCTTGTAAGTTTAACTCCTTAATTTCCCCACTTTAGGTTATTCATCTTCTTCAGCCAATTATTATACTGATATTCAAATTCGAGACACTCTGTCACTAGGGACGGCATATGCATTGCTCCATTTAATGGTACGTTTGCATATTACATTTTTACTCAAGGACGTGCATCTTTTGGATTGTCAGAGTCAGAACAAATATAAAAAAAGAACTAAAAAAAGGAAAGTCAACATCTAAAGGAGAAAGAAAAAGATGATATAAGGTGTTGACTGTTGAGGTCATCTGACTGATAAAACCATGCCTCTCGTGATAATTGATGTTATAACAAACTATGAAAATTTAATCTAGCTTGATTGTTGAAGCTCGAGTTGCTACTTCCTAGGTGACTCAAAGAGTTGGGAATACTGAAATTGGAAGAGACTTGAACACTTTGTTGATAGCCTTTTGGCAAGTCTAATGAACTAGAAAGAGTTGAGGGTAGGTGTGATGCCTTGCTAGATACTTAGCTTTGTAACAAAGACTCTTCATTTTACTCACCACACGGTCCACACCAGCATCGACTTGACTCAACACTGACATGGGGATCCATGTGTCTTCAAGGTGTAATTTGGACATACCAGCTCGTGAAGTCATGATCTTCAGTCAATTTTATTTACAAACATTCGGCTATTAATCTGTTGACATTTAAGTGTTGTATGAATGTTTGAAAGAATGATGAAGTGGAGGTGGAGGTCCTCTTATTTACAAGGCAAACCATCAGCTTGATCATTAAATTAGTACTAGTAAATAAGGCAGAGTTGCTCCTCCCTGTTTATGCTACATCCATGATACACAATCCAGGGAGAAACATTGGGCCTGTATTGCAGAGTTTTTTAAGTCGTAGCTAGACATAGTTGGGGGCTGGAGTTTTAATATTGCTTCTTTTGAAAAAGATGTATACTTGTAATGGGGGCTGGAGTTTTATAAGTAATGACCTTTCTTTTGCATATATTACTCTCATTCATGAATATTGGGCCTCTCTAGATTCCATTGGTTCTATTAAGGTTGTAGAGCTGGACTGGGGTAATGCAGATCATATGAAGGCACTTGAGCCACCATTTGACTACATTATCGGCACTGACGTGGTAAGTTCTCCTGAGAGTGAACTCAGACCCATACACATACTCAACAACCTCAAGTTAAGAAAAAATATTATGAGCAATTTGTCTTTCTTTCTTTAAGACATGTAAATCTTGTAACTATAAATGCACTTGGGATTGAGCTTCTTATCAGGCATGAAATTGCTAGTGTGTTTAGGGGCTGTAATGCGATTGGCTAGTGTAGGTGGGAACAGAAGTGGATGTATATTATTTATAAAAAAAAAACAAATTTCACAACGTTTCAAAAAAAAACATTGTAATATATAATTTACAACGTTTCTATAAAAAACGTTGTAAATGATATATTACAACGTTTTTTTTAGAAACGTTGTAAACTATCATTAACAACGTTTTTTATAGAAACGTTGTCATATAAATTTTACAACATTTTTTAGCCAACGTTGTTATATCATTTTACAATGTTTTTAACTCAAACGTTGTCTTATATTTATTACAACGTTTTTTAGAAAACGTTGTGAAATGTTTTTTACAACGTTTTAAAAATGTTGTCTAGCAGTTTTTGAGACAATGTGGGAGGCCAAAAAACAACGTTTTTTGCAACGTTTTCAAAAATGTTATGAAATAAATTGACCTATTACAACGTTACATTTAACAAAGTTTCAGAAAACGTTGCGAACACTCTTTTAGAACGTTTTTAAAACGTTGTAGAAAGTCATTTTTGTTGTAGTGTACCCAAAAACAACCATTATATACCCGCGGTTTTAATAAGAAACAACCGCAACATACCAGCGGACATTTTATAAAACAACCACAATTCACAAGAGGAAGTTTTATAAAACATCAGCTACAAATTGACGGATGTTTTATAAAACTTTCACTTGTGAATTGTGGTTGTTTTATAAAATGTTCGTTGTGCCCTAGCGGTTGTTTCACGCTAAATTGAAAAAAAAGGGATTAACAACTATTCAACAACAAATTGGAGTACGAATTGGAAAAGTCCATTCAAACAACAAATTGAACAACAACTTTGGACAAGAAATTGAACTTGAACAACAACAAATTGGCAGGGAGATGGGAATTCGAAGGTTGAGGGGTTTAAAGATTCATACCTTTTGAATGCATGTTGAGGGATTTGCAGGTTTAGAGAGTGATTTCCAAGGTTGAGGGAGATGGGATTTAATGTAGAGAGAGAGGCTGCCAATTTGGGTTTCAAATTTTGAATGCAGAGAGAGAGGGAGACAGGTTGGGATTTGTGGAGGGGGTTGGTTGTTGAGGATGTCAAGTTTAGGGTGTTATGGGTGAGATAGTTATTAGGGGTAGTTAGGTCTTTTTACACATTAAATGGTGTTACGTTTAGGAATTTTGGTGTGACGTTTAGGTGTTCTGATCTATATATACCTATCCAATACATCTTTCTACTATTTATCTCTCTGTGTCTCCTTCCCCCTTCCCCCTTTCCATCTTAAGCAAAAGGTTCCCTCATATTTTCTTCACAAATGGTATAGTTTGTCATCGACTAATGAAGCTCCTTAGTATTATTTCTATGTGACATATCTATAAAATGCATATTTATGATACTTTTAAAAACTAGTAAGGATCACGTGCATTGCACGTGATGAACATATGTGGTCCATGTTAATGATTTTTTGGTTTAGGTGAAATGGTGTTGTTAGATTTCCAAATCATCAAATTTTTAAATATTCATATGAGTTTCGGTTTTAATTTTGAAATTTGAAATTTCAAAACAATGAATTTGGGTTTGAAAATAGTGAAATTCAATGTCGTGGTGGTGGTAGGTCTATAAATGATGGCTTTTGCGAATTGGTAACTTTGAAGGAAGGAATAAGAAATTAAAAGATCAAATCAAAATATAATTTTTAGGTTAATAGTGAAATTTGAGGTGATAGTAGTGGTGGTGGATCTATGAATAATGAGGTAGATGGAAGAAACTGAAAAAAAAAAAAAAAAAAAACTAAATTTTAAATTTCATTTTTTTAGTAATGCATTTAAACTTTATTTTTTTACTTTTTATTGTTGGATTCTTTTTGGGTAACTTTACAAAGCTTTTGAGACTTTTATAAATGAAGTTGTTGTGTGTTTAGCTTTTCAGATACTTCATTTTTCGTTCTTTTAAAATGTATGTTTTTTTTTTATTTACACTAAAAAACTACAAAATTCCCTCAAAATAGTAGTAAAATCTCACTTTGCCAACCTAAGTTTTGTGTTATTTTCATATGAAATAATTTAATACTGAAGTAGCCGCCAACCCAACCGTTGACAGTGACTAAAGCAGAACTTTGACAATTTATTGATTCTCTCAACTCCTTTTTCCATCTCATAATCTCATTGAATTGATAATACGTAACATATTTTCAATTATTTAATTAGTGAAATAAAAAACAATGACTTTTGGAAATCACTTTTACTTATTTTTATAATATTTATATTAAAAAAAAAAACAATCAATTCATCATCAAATATATATCATGTATATAATGTGATCAATCAGGGCACTAATTAATCAACACAAAGTCCATTCTGTTTGTTCACTGGAATTAGAAAAAGAATCTCATCATGTTTCCTCTTCTTGTTGTAATTTTGCTACCTGTGATGAGTTGTATTAATAGTGCTGTAGTGCAGCCTCCCAGTCCCATGCTTCTGAAAATGGCTTTAATAATGCAACCAGTCACTGCATCGACAAGGAGAGACGAGCACTTCTTGGTTTCAAAGCAGGCTTTGTTGGCGATCTCTTCTTTCTCTCATCTTGGAGCAGCGAAGAAGTTAATAAAGACTGCTGCAATTGGAATGGAGAAGAGTGCAGCAATGGCCATGTTATCAAGCTTGATCTTCGGGGTTGCGGTCTGAAAGGTAACATCGGTTCTTCATTGCTTGAATTGCGGGAATTGAACTATTTGGACCTTAGTCTCAATGATTTTGAACACAGGCCCATCCCCAAGTCCCAACTTCTTTGCTTCATTCACAAAATTACAGCTGTAAGGGTAAAATAGGCATGACCTATTTTGTTTTTTGTTTTCCCTTTTTGGTCATTATGTTTAGACAAGTTTGGCAATATTTGGAAACAAAATACTTCTTTAGATTTTGGGGTTTCTTGGACCTAAATTCTAGGAGTTATTTTTGGTTACAAAATCTAGGTCAAATCTTTCAACAAACCGTGCCTTAGAATCCTAATTGATATGGTAAGAAAATCTAGCATCTAAGGTAGTTGATTTTATTTCCAATTCTAATCCTTGCTCTTCTTGGAGTTGGATTCCTTCTTTGTGTGTAGGTTTCCTCCTCATTATAAATAGAAGACAAAGGGCAACGGCTGAGATGGGCATTTTGAGAGAGAGCGGAAATTCAGAGGCAGAAGTTCCAGGATTCCAGAACCTGTTTCCAGCTTCCAGACTGTGTGCAGAATTTGTGATTGTAGCTTTGGATGTTACAACATTGGAAGCTACATTGAAAGTTGGTCCTGTTTGTATTCCTTGTTGTCTTTAGGAAGCTGTTTGTTTCTTCCCACGTTTTCTATACCTGTTTTTCTGTGGTTTTTTTTGCTCTCCAAGACTTGTTGTCTTGTGAGAGTATTTTGTTTAGTGATTTCACTTAGTTTTTGTAAAACAAATCATATTATTTAGTGAAATCTTTTTGGCCATGAGGCTAGATCTACAAGCATATACTTGTAGATTGTTTGGTAAACCATTGTGTTTCTTTTTGATGCTTTATAATCAAGACTTCTGTTGTTTTAAGTTTCTGACCATTTTGACTTCCATTGTAGCTTCATCAGAAGCTACATTGGAAACTGCATTGGTATTATTTAGAATCCTAGCTACTATTGTTCCAACAATTGGTATCAAAGCCTTCTTTTGACATCACTAAAAGTTGATTCTGGTTGTAGTCGTGATGGATTCTTAGTATGAGAATGTTGTTCGTCCTCCAACTTTGACTAATGGAAATTACTCTATTTGGAAAGTAAAGATGTGTATCTTCATCAAATCAATTGATGAAAGAGCGTGGCTTACTGTTCTAAATGGTTGGAGTCCTCCTAAAACAACTGATACTGATGGTGATGTTAAGATCACTAAAGAATCTGATTGGTCTAATGAAGATAGGAATACTGCCTCTTTCAATTCTAAAGTCTTGTCTGCCATATACAAATCCTTAGATGCCAACACATTTAGGGTTATAGCCAATTATGAGTCTGCTAAAGATGTATGGGAGGCCCTTCAAACCCTGTGTGAAGGACCTACCAGTGTTCGTACTTCCAAATTAAGATTGCTTTCCACACAATTTGAAAACACAAGAATGAATGAATCTAAGGATATCATGTCTTATTATGGTAGGCTTCTTGATATGTCTAACTCTGCTTTAGCTTTAGGTGATCCCATCACTAATGATCGCCTTGTTAGTAAAATGATGCGTACTTTGCCAGAAAGGTTTAATGTTAAAATATGTGCTATTGAGGAAGCACGTGATATTGACAAAATGGGTTTTGAAAGATTGGCTGGTATCCTTCAAAATTTTGAATTGAACCTAAATGATCAAATCAAACAAAAGGGCAAAGGTGCTTCATCTTCTACTCCTCTTGTGAAAAAATTGCCATGCCTACTGTTGTTGATGTCTCTTCTGACTTGCTTGATTTACAAAAGGATATTGATGAGTCTGATTTTGGAGAAGATTCCAAAGCTCTTTTGACTACTAAATTTAAAAAAAAAAATTGAAAGCCAAGAGTCAAAACAGAACTCCATCATCAAGCACCAAAAACTCTTTTAAGCCTGATTTTGGTAAATTTGCTCCTAAGGAAAATTCTTTTCAAACACCAGAAAAACCCTTTACCAATTCTTTTGCTTCAAAAACTTCTTACAATGGAAAAAAATATTGATTCCATTCAATGTAGGGAGTGTCAAGGATTTGGTCACTATGCAAATCAATGTGCAAATACCTTGAGAAAGAAGGGGTTAAACTTTTCTGCAACTTTGAGTGATAGTGATGGTGAAGATCCTGGAGATCTCATCACTCTCACTGATGTATACGACTCTTAATATGATTGTACAGATCCTTTGGCCAATGTAGCTCCGAATGTAGCTTCTCTAGAAACTACATCAGAAGCTACAATGGACAGAAGCTGGGAAGATCATTGCTGTTTTAACTCCTCTATCACAGAAGACGGTGGAGAATCAGAATCAGACCTGCTGGAAGATTACAAAGAGCTGTACAAGGATTGGGAAAAGAGGGCTCATCAAGTTACATTGCTTGGAAAGACAAATGACTTGCTAAATAAGGTAAATGAAGAACAGAAGGAGTGTATCACAAGGCTGGAGAGTTTGCTGAGTAAGAAAGATGTTGAGATCGAAGAACTAAAAGAGGAGCTCATCCAAGCCAATGAAACCATGGCTAAATGGAACTCAAGTCAACAAAAAATGGATGAGATGTTGAAATCTGGTAAGTCTGGAATTGGTTTTATACCAAAGATGTTTGTTAGAGAAGGTGAATGTACCTCTAAACCTAAACAGCCCACACAAAATTTCCAAAATCCAAATTTCTTTTAAAAACCCAAATCCAGAAAGAAAAATTTTGTGTGTCACTTTTGTCACAAGCCTAGTCACATTCAGCCATTCTGCTTCCTTAAAAAGGCTGTCTATGAGGAAGAAGTGAGGCAAGCCTTCTTGGTTCGTAATCAGATGCAGCACGGAATGCAGTAACCAATACAGCATCCAATGCAGCAACATTGGAAGCTACATTTGAAGCTACATCAGAAGACACATTCAGAGAAACAGCAACCAAAAACTTTTAAAAAGATATGGGTTCCCAAAGGCAGCTACAGGAATGATAAAGCTAAATACTGTGAACCTTTTGACATATGTCTGGGTGCAAAGTGGTCTGATGATGAACAATGTAATGTAACCTTCACATATTTAATGTCTCACATAGCTGGTTCATGGTACTTTGATAGTGGGTGCTCTAGATACATGATAGGTTCTATTGAGAATTTGAAGGAATATGTGAGTGTCAATGGTGGATCTGTGACATATGGAGGAGGGGCCAAAGGCAAGATCATTGGCAAGGGAACATTGAATGTAGCTGGTCTTCCTGAACTCACAAATGTATACCATGTTGAAAACCTTAAGACCAACCTCATTAGCATCAGTCAGTTGTGTGATGATGACCTACAGGTAAGGTTCGATAAAAATTCATGTGAAGTTTTTGATCAATCTAACAAGTGTCTTTTGACAGGTACTAGATCCTCTAACAATTGCTATATGTTCAACAATGCTCAAACATGTCACAATGTAAATCTTGATATCATAGATCTATGACATCAAAAACTAGGGCACATGAGTTTTCGCAAACTTCATGAGCTTGTAAAGCATGATGCAGTGAAAGGATTGCCTAGTCTGGATAAGAACTACACAAAGGTATGTGGACAAAAGAAAACCCCTATGGGTACATCCAATAAACTGTACAAAGATGAAAAATCTGAAAGTGTTGATCATACATTGTATAGAAGCATGATAGGAAGTCCGATGTATTTGACTGCCACCCGTCCTAACATCATGTATGTAGTGTGTGTTTGTGTGCTAGATACCAAGCAAACCCTAAAGTTTCTCATTTAAAAGCTGTCAAAAGAATAATTAGGTATGTTGGCGAGACTTGTGCTATGGGTTTGTAGTATACAAAACACACTAATATCAACTTTATTGGTTTTAGTGATGCTGATTGGGCAGGCAGTATTGATGACATGAGAAGTACTTCTGGTGGATGCTTTTATTTGGGAAACAACTTGATCTCTTGGTTTAGTAAAAAGCAAAACTGTGTTGCTCTCTCCATAACAGAATCTGAATACATTGTTGCTGGTAGTGGGTGTACGCAACTCTTATGGATGAACCAAATGATCAAGGATTATGGACTACACAGCAATGTGTTAACCATGTATTGTGACAACACCAGTGCTATAAGTATAGCAAAAAATCATGTTCAACACTCTAGAACCAAGCACATTGATATAAGACACCATTTTATTAGAGATTTGGTTGAACAATGTATTATTTGTATTGAACATGTAGGAACACAAAATAAACTGGCTGATATTTTCACTAAGAGTCTAGATTTTGAGAGATTTATAAATCTTAGGAAATCTCTCGGTATGTGTGCCATGTGATCCCTCACTCAATATATATATATATATATATATATATATAATTGATTAGGCATCTTGCATTAAGTATTTAGGGGGCACACTAGTTTCATCTTTTATGTTTTGTGCCCTTATTTGCTAGCCGGAATTTGCAGTCAAAATCTATTGTGATTTCTTTGTTCTGATTCTCCTCACTCTCTCCAAAAATTTTACAGTGAAAAATCTTAAGCCCACAAAGGAAAGAGCTACCTTTTGAAATTTAGGGATATGACAATTTATCTTGGTACTATGAAACTTAGGTTCTCATGTGTTGATCTTGAGAAAATTGAATTCCCTTAAATGAAAAAGTGTGAAATCTACCTAACGGAAAAGAGCTACCTATGAACAAGGTTGTGGCACCTTTTTTTTTTTTTGGGACTATGAATCCTTGGATTTCATGGGTTGATCAAAAGCAAAGTGGATACCCTTGGTAAATAGTGTGAAAGGTTCCTAGTGGCATGAAGTTGAATATGTTTGAAATAAAGTAGAGCTATTCTCCTAGGGAAATAAAGTACCTATTGAATTTGTGGGAAATGAGTACTGATAAAGTGAACAAAAGATGAGAAAGTGTACATAAAATCACTATCTTGGCGAATGCATCTTCCAATGCATCTACATTGGGAACTACATTCAGATGATCTAGACATTTATCACATGTGTGCGATTGCATTGGCTTGTTTTTGCCTTTTTCTGTACTTGGCATATGTTAGGCATAATTTTTAGGACTCAATCTGTTCTGATCATATCAGCCTATTGAGTTTTTGTCCTTACCTCTATAAATTGCAAAATAATTACCAAAGTATTCCATGTTGATATTTATGTGGCTGTCCAATCTGTGCAGTGTTTTATGAGTTCTTGTTAAGGTTATAACTGCGCGCTATTGCAAGTTTGAGTTGAAACAATTGTGGTAAATTCTTTGGTGTGTTTGTTCAAAATCCTTGGTGAATTTGAAATTCAAATATTCAATAATGAGATTGGTTGTTATCTCACACACATAGCTCTCCACCCTTTTCTCTTGACAAAATTAGATCTCCTATCACACTTGTATATGATTTGGTCAAAACTTGATTTATCTTCAAAAATCAAAAATTGGTTTATGATGGTCACAAACGACCCTTCCAATTCCTAAAAATTTGCTACTAACGGCTAATGACACTAAGTGGTTGTCTTAGTGATATTTCAGGTGGCTGACTCAATATCACCCTCCACAATCTCCTTGCTCATCTGATTCCCCAATTGTGTTGAAGAACCCTGCTGCTCTCTCTCTCAAATCTCTCGTCATCCTCCCTCTCTGATCTCTTCCAAAATTACTCAATGGCCTCATCTTCTTCCACCTCCTTAGACACCATGAAACAGAATCCCTCGGGCAATGTAGCTTCCACTACTACTTCACCAGAAGTTACATGTCCCCATATTTCCTATCCCGAAAATCTAGAATCGGCCATTGTTATTGTCAAACCCCTTCCTGAGTCCCTGACTATCATACTACCTAGGGAGAAGGGGAATGCCATTGACGTTTAAAATCCTGGTGATTTATCGGGTTTTCCCCAAATTGGGAACCCTAGCTCTCGGAAATCCAAGAGATTGTGAGGAATTCCTTGCAATTATGAAAATCCAAGTGCTTTAGAGGTTGAAAGAGCTAAGAAGTGTAAGGTGACTCCAAGAAAATTTGAGGAGGCTGTGCCGGTTGATAGTGACTCTGATGACGAAGATTTCGTTGTTGTGAATGCGTCAGTTCCTGAGACTCATGCCCCTGCTCCTACAATTGACACAGGCTCATCCATTCCTGCTCCGATTGATACTGGTGAGGAAGATTACCCAATTCCTTCCCCAAGGGTGGTCTTCCAGCATGAATCCTCTTCATATGATGTGGCCTTGTCTGCTGATCACTCTACTGGTCCTGAAGTCAACTTCTCTGACTTAAGCTATTCCGATGAGCAGCGAAGCTTAGCTGACTTTTTAGTTCACCTAAGGAATGCTTCTCCACAAAATTCTCCACAAATCCCTGCATCTCCTCCTACAAGTCTTGCAAAGTCCTCAAGCTCCTCAGAGTTTGATGATAGTTCTGATAAGGACTTTGCTAGTAAAGAAGCCACCCCTGAAGAAAGTGCAGAAAGTGAAGAGCTCCCCATGCGATTCACAAGAAGAAGGGCTGCCATGACCAATGTAGCTCCCAATATAGCTACATCAGAAGCTACATTGCCTCCTACCTCTTCTGCTGCTGTGTCAGGTAACCCCTTCTCTGATCAGTTTCTTACAGTTGCTGCTTCCTTGAGGTTTAATACCTCTAGGAAAATTATGGATGAAAGGCTCATTCCTCAAGAGGACCTAATTGTACAAAATCTTGTACAGTTTTTTTCAGATAGGAGCCTACTTACTTCTTTGTCTTCCTCTTCTTCATACCATAGGAACATTGTTCTTGAGTTTTATGCAAATCTAGAAAGAAAGATCACCTCTCCTGGTGGTAGGTTTGAAAAGGTGTTCATTAGAAACCAGTGGTTCAATTTCTCTCCCTCATTAATCAATACACATTTTGGAACTCCTGAAATAGGATTGGTTGGGTTTGCTTCTGATTTAAACTTATGTGCACAAGAGTTAACAGGAGGGTTAGTTTCCAAATGGCCTGGCAAAGAGGCAAACATCAGCACCTCTAAGCTTTCCTCCCTATATGCTGTAATGCATGAAATGTGCTGTGCAAATTGGGCTCCCACCACCAACTCTAACACAGTCACAGAGGAGCATGTTAGAATTCTATTTCAGAGAGGAGCTGGTCTACCCTTTGATTTTGGGGACTTTGTCTTTAAGAAAATAATGTCTCTAGCTGAGTCTGAGGGTGATAAAAGGGCCCTCATTTTTTCCTTCTCTCATATGCAACATTTTGCTTGCCCAAGGTTTCGTTCCCCCTATAGGTGAAAGACTATCCCTACTCCTTGACCCTCTTCACATTTCAGCCAAACTTTTAAAGGGAGATAGGGTAGTCAATTTGCCTTTAGTATATCTATATCCTCCTGTCCCTGTCACCTCTGCTCCTGCTGTTTCTGTGCCTGTTGCTGCTGCTTCTACTTCTTAGCCTGCTGCTCCTGCCCTTGTTTTACCCAATATAGCAACCAATGCAGCTACATCTGCTGCTGTATCCCTGACTGATTCAGCTGGACCTTCTGCTCTCATCTCTGTGTCCTTCATCTCTGCACAGCCTGCTATGGTTACCTCTCAGACTACTCTCCTACAGAATATAGATGCTCAGTACACTACTTGGCTGAGCTTACACTCTGGACACATAGGGGGAGAACATACTCCAAGTGTTGCACCTGAATCTGTTCCTGCACCTGAATCTGTTCCTGCTGCTGCATCTGCACATGTACCTGAACCTGTTCCTGAAGAAACAGCTTCACAAGAAGAGAATGATGACTGATCTCTTCTGTGTCTACTATTGGTTCCTGCTTGTAATCTAAACTTTTATGTATGCTCATTAATATACTTTTGGTCTGTAATAAGCTCTAATTTGTGGATGTCTGCACAACTGTTTTGGGATATTACATGCTTAGTAGTCTGCTTTAATTCTCCTTGTTAATATGTTTCTTCTAGTGGATAAATTCAGGGGGAGTTTCTCTAACATTTGATGATTCTTGAAGGAGCTGGTTTATGTCTTATATTTGGCAACCCTTGTCATAATATTTGACCAAAAAGGCTCAACAAAGGGGAAAATTGTAAGGGTAAAAATAGGCATGGCCTTTTTTTTTCTTCCCTTTTTGGTCATTATGTTTAAACAAGTTTGGCAATATTTGGAAACAAAATACTTCTTTAGATTTTGGGGTTTCTTGGACCTAAATTCTAGGAGTTGTTTTTGGTAACAAAATCTAGGTCAAATCTTTCAACAAACCGTGCCTTAGAATCCTAATTGATATGGTAAGAAAATCTAGCATCTAAGGTAGTTGATTTTATTTCCAATTCTAATCCTTGCCCTTCTTGGAGTTGGATTCCTTCTTTGTGTGTAGGTTTCCTCCTCATTATAAATAGAAGACAAAGGGCAACGACTGAGATTGGCATTGTGAGAGAGAGCAGAAATTCAGAGGCAGAAGTTCCAGGATTCCAGAACCTGTTTCCAGCTTCCAGACTGTGTGCAGAATTTGTGATTGTAGCTTCGGATGTTACGATATTGGAAGCTACATCGAGAGCTAGTCCTGTTTGTATTCCTTGTTGTCTTTAGGAAGCTGTTTGTTTCTTCCACGTTTTTTATACCTGTTTTTCTGTAGTTTTTTTTTGCTCTCCAAGACTTGTTGTCTTGTGAGAGTGTTTTGTTTGGTGATTTCACTTAGTTTTTGTAAAACAAATCATATTATTTAGTGAAATCTTTTTGGCCATGAGGCTAGATCTACAAGCATAGGCTTGTAAATTGTTTGGTAAACCATTGTGTTTCTTTTTGCTGCTTTATAATCAAGACTTCCGTTGTTTTAAGTTTTTGACCATTGTGACTGCCATTGTAGCTTCATCAGAAGCTACATTGGAAACCGCATTGGTATTTTTAAGAATCCTAGCTACACAACATTTTGATCTTTCTCAGTCTAACTTGGTTGGAACCATTCCTTCCCAACTTAGAAACCTCTCTAACTTGAAAGAATTTGACATAGAATATAGTCTTCTAGATTGCATGATCCCTCAATCTTTTGGAAATATGCGCAATTTGCTACATCTTGCTCTTTCTCACTGTAACTTGGCTGGAACCATTCCTTCCCAACTTGGAAACCTCTCTAACTTGAATTATCTTGATCTATCTTCTACCCTTCTAAATGGCACGATCCCCAAATCTTTTGGAAATCTGTCCAATTTGCAAACTCTTTCTCTTTCTAACTCTAGCTTGGCTGGAACCATTCCTTCCCGACTTGGAAACCTCTCTAACTTGACCGCACTTTATCTATCTTATAATCTTCTAGATAGCATGATCCCTGAATCTTTTGGAAATCTAAGCAATTTGCAGTATTTTGATCTTTCCAACAACAACTTGGTTGGAGCCATTCCTTCCTAACTTGGAAACCTATCTAACTTGATAGGTCTTTTTCTTAACTTCTAATCTTCTAGATGGCATGATCCCTGAATCTTTTGGAAATGCATGCTTTTGCAAAGGCTGGGAGAACAATAGTTTAAGTGGAAACACTGTCATTTGTGGATAATTTTTCTGGTTGTGTTGTGGCACCCGCATTAGAGGAATTGTTTTTGTCCGCCAATCATCTTAATGAAACTTTAATCAAAATCTTGGGGATACTATCAAACCTTCAATACTTGGATCTTTCTTTCAACTCTCTCAATTGACTCGTCTCTGAAGCTCACTTGTCAAATCTCAAATATTTATACTATCTCGACTTATCCCACAACCCTTTGGATTTTCAAATAAGCCCTCAATGGGTTCCCCCTTTTCAGCTAGGGTCTATAAGATTGAGATCTTGCAACCTAGGCCCAAGTTTCCCACGGTGGATTCAAACTCAGAAAAGGTTTTCCTATCTTGATATTTCCAAATAGGCTAGAGGGGGGGTGAATAGCCTATGATGCCATTTTAAAACTTTTCGTTTGGTTACAGTTAAATCATGGGTTTTAATGGCATAGACAGTTAACGTGTTGAACATGTCTACTGGTAGTACTGAACAACAGACTTGCTCTTAGCAGAGTTATCAACCCTACTGGTGAACTGTCTGAAAAATCAAAAGCCTGTTTCGAAGAATTGGAAACTAAAGGGCCCCTTTGTTGTAGGATTGATGGATCCAAGACACGTTATGGTGAGGTTATCGTCGCCAGAAGATCTGGTTCTCGCCCTCTCAAAAGAATCGCATATGATTCAGTCATGCATGTACCGATCTTTTCGGTGGTCGGCCGATTTTGCTTTCCGGAAGGATGTTACAAAGGTGGCGGTTTGGGTCCGTTTACATCACTTACCGTTGATGTTTTTCAATCTGTCATTCCTTGCGTGTATTGGGAATACTCTCGGGCATTTTTTGAGAGCGGATGAAAAAACTTTAGCTTTGGTTCGGCCCATGTTTGCTAGAATTTGTATTGAGATTGACGTTGCTTTACCCCTCCCGACTAGGGTTTGGATAGGATCAAGGAAAGAGAATGGGTTCTGGCAGGCCCTCGAATTTGAGGGTAACATTCGCTTCTGTACGGAGTGTGGTTTGCTTGGTCATACAAAGTTGCATTGCCGGAAGGGCCGGGGTAGGAAAAATGATAGTAACAAGGAAGGGGTAGTGCATGACGATGCGGCTGATTTGGGAAAGTCTCGTGCTTCGAATCAGTTTCGGGATGATAAGGCTAAGGCGGTTAAACAGACCAACACGGAGCATTTAAGGGAAGATAATAATGATGCCCATAATATAAACAAGCAACCTTCCATGCAGTCTGATGGAATGCCGCAACATCGATTACCTACGCAACGTCAACGTTGGACTCCGGTGAAGATTGTATCGGCGGGTGATGGAGCCTCAGTATCGATGGCTAAAAATTCGCAGGGGGTTCCAGTAGAGGTTGAACATGTTGATATTTCTGATTCGGGGGTTCTGCCCAAGGAAGCCTTAGGGCATGCAAAACAGGCTGGCTCGGAGAAGGCAAGCCCGGTGGTTGTCAAAAATTCTTTTGAGGTACTGGATGGTTTGGACAAGAATGTAGTTAATGAGGTAGGCACGAAGGAGCCAGAAGCATCGAATGAAAATCAAGAGGCTATGCCGAGTGTTCCACAGTTCAGGAAGAAGCCTTTTCACGACGAAGTTTTCTTGGGTGAATTAGGGGATGGTATTCTTCATATGGTGCCCCGTAAGTTTGGTAAGGCTCACTCGACAAATGGGGATTACAATGACACAGTGGTGGAAAGCAACAGGCTGTTCACAGATGTGGATGTAGGCAGTGTTCGTCTCCGTCCGTCGTTCCCGAAATGGTGTACTGGTTTGCATGCTGAGGCGAAAAAAGCTCGGTTTTTGAAAGAAAATGTTCGGCTGACTAGGGCGGCTAGTAAAGCCCAGGGTAATCACACTTCTTGTTAGTTTTAATGACGATTGTCATATGGAATGCAAGGGGTGTATGTAACAAGCCTACACGTACTTATCTGAAGTCTTTAATTCGGCAACATAAATCTTTTTTATGTGCAGTTTTAGAGCCCAAGACGAGTGGTGATAGACTGTTTAAATTTTGTCGGCGGGTCGGTTTTGACAAACATTTGCATGTAAATCCTGTTAATAGGCATATATGGTTATTATGGAATAATGGTGTTGATGTCTCTCTTGTTTCTAGCTCTTCGCAGCAGTTAACGGTTATGGTAACCATCCCGAACATAACTCCAACTATGGCCACTGTGGTGTATGCTAAATGTAATAGATAGGATGGAATGGATTTATGGAGGGACTTAGAAGGTATTTCGGTAGGATGTACAGTTCCGTGGTTCGTGGGCGGTGATTTTAATGTTATTAGTCAGTCAGAGGAGAAGTTAGGCGGGGCACCGTGTGAGTTAGGGGAAATGGAAGACTTTAATAACTGTTTGTTTCAGGCGGGTTTGGTTGACGCGGGTTTTGAGGGGAGTCGTTTTACTTGGTGTAATCGTGGACCCGTCGGATTTGGAAGGAGACGAGTTTTGGTTAACGGGCTTTCAAGCTTCTTTTCCTCGGCTTCAAGTATCACATTTAGTCACGGTATGTCGGATCATGCTCCTCTTGTTGGATTTTCTGAGTGTCAAGCATAAATGGGGATTTCGTTTTCAGCGTATGTGGCTAGATCACCCAGATTTCCTAGCTTTTGTAGCGGATCAGTGGAGTATTCCGTGTTGGGGAGAGGGTATGACTTTATTATATGGGAAGCTGCGTCGGCTTCGATCTTCTCTTCGAGACTGGAATTGGCGGGTTTTTGGTAATGTTCAACGTAATATAGATGCCACCAAGGATGATATTCTTAAACTTGAGTTAGACTTGCAAATGGGAGGAGGCACAGCAGTAGAGGAGGGTTTACATACCGCAAAGAGTCGCCTTAATCAACTCTTTGGCCGATGCGGAGATGTGGGAGATGAAAGCGCGCCAATCTTGGGTATGCGAGGGGGACCGTAATACTGCTTTCTTCCATGCTAGTATCAAGGACAGAGCCCAACGGAATGTGATTAAGCTGCGTCTCCCAGATGGAACTTTAACTGAGGATCCTGGGCAGATTGGTTCTATGGCAGAGACATATTTTTCCAGCATTTTTGCGTCTACTAATCCTGTTATGGAGGAGGAATTATTAGAGGGTTTTTGTTCCAAAGTATCGGAGGCGGAGAATATTTCTCTGTTGACTACGCCGTCGGAAGAAGAGGTATGGGCTGTTATTAAGTCTCTAAACCCCTGTAGCGCGCCGGGGCCGGATGGTTACACAGGCTGGTTTTTTCAAGGGTGTTGGTCAATCATTAAAATGGATGTTATGGAGCGGTTTTAGATTTTTTTCGTGGCAGTGTCATGCATAGGGGCATCTCTTCTGCCTCTATTATTCTTCTGCCAAAAGTTTCTAATCCGGAGAATCTAGGGGATTTAAGGCCGATCAGCTTGTGTAATTTTGTGCGCTAAGATTATTTCTAAACTTTTAGCCAACCGTTTATCTTTGCTTCTCCCTAAGCTGGTCTCGGAGCATCAATCTGGTTTTGTGAAGGGTCGTAGTATTCAGGAGAACATTCTGCTGGCGCATGAATTAGTCCAACGCATAGACAACAAAACCCGAGGGGGGAATGTGGTTTTCAAGATTGATATGTCTAAAGCGTATGACCGTTTGGAGTGGGGCTTTATTCAGCGTGTTTTGCAAGCTTTTGGTTTTCATGTCAATTTTTGCGGGTGATTCGTAATCTTCTCGAATGCTTGGTATTCTTTTAAAGTTAATGGGACAACTTCGGATTTTTTAAAGCAAATCGGGAGTGCGGCAGGTGATCCGCTTTCACCTTTGTTATTCATTCCGCTCAAGAAGTTACGTCTCATAATATCCCATTTCTCGAGGTTGATCCTTCCTTTTATTCATGGCGGGAGAGGTGATGTGATTACTCATCTTTTTATGCGAGATGATTTGCTCTGCTTTTGCAATGGTTCAAGCGCTCTATTTTGGGGCTTAAGAAGGTTTGAGGCGTATGAAAGCTCGTCGGGCGCGGGTTAACGATAATAAGAGTGGTTTCTTTTCTTCAAAGCATTCTAGGAGACAAGATATGAACATTGAGAGATGGTCGGGTTATGTTCACAAGGTTTGGCCTTTAATTTATTTGGGTCTCCTCTGCTCAAAGGCCGAATAAAACGTTCCTATTTCAAAATCGGAAAGCAAGATTATGGGCAAGATTATGGGTTGGCGTAGTAAGTTGCTTTCGTTCGGTGGGAAGGTTACGCTAATTAAATCGGTCTTTGTGTAGTTTGCAGTATGCCTTAGCCGCCTCCCGATCCCCAAGTCTCTTCAGATTGGAGCAACGGCTAGCGAATTCTTATGGAGCAATAATGGTGCGCCGTACTCACCGGGTTGCATGGCATCGGGTGTCATCGAGGGCGGTCTGGGTATTCGTCCTTTTACCCAAGTGATGGAGTCTATGCATGCTAAGTTAGCATGGCGAAGTTCTCAACAAGCGTGGTCTTTGGGCAAGGTTTTGTGTAGCGAAATATGGCATTGAGGAGTTGGGCGTGTCCGTTATGCGCCCAAACCGTGGAAGGCGCTTTGGTCTCGATTCTTTTGGTTAGGCGTACGGTTCGCCGGGCGGGGGCAAGGGATATTTCATTCGCACGCGAATCGGTGCGGCGAAGCTTGATTGGTCCTAGGCCTAGGGTGGATAGAACTCTCACAAGAGCTAAGGCTATGCGGCATTGGGAAGAAATCGCCTTTAATTCCGATTCTCGAAGGGGTTTGGTTCACGTGATGAGACTAAACGGATCATTTGATTTTTGAGTTAACGCCGTGGGAGTTCAATGCCGGGTTTTTGGAATCATTTTCGAGTCCGCAAGATGCAGTAGATGGGCTCAACTCATTTGGCGCCTTTGGATTCCTTTTTGGGTGAGTCGCTTTTATTTGGAGGCTTTTTCATAATGCCCTTCCTGGATGTTAATATTCGTGCTCGTAGAGTGCCTTTTGTTTCTCGTTCTTCGTTGTGGAAATACGCCTGGAGTCTAGTAATCATCTTTCCTTCACTCTAAAGTGGCTCTAAATTTGTGGTCTTTCTTTGCGAATCGGTTCAGTTACCAAAGCAAGATGATGACGATTCATCTGTTTAATGTTTGGTCTTCAATGTCGCTGCGCACGCAGTTAGGGGCTACTTTGTTGTGCATCTTTTCATACACTTGTTGGGAGATTTGAAGGCGAGATGCGCCTTTTTGACAATAGTTCTATGCAAGAGATGCAAATTAGAGCCGTATTTTGAAGGGATTAGAGGAGCTTTGATTTGTTTTAAACCGAAGGCTTTGAGTAACCGGTTGATTGTGCAAAGCTTAGTTGTCTTCAGTGCGAAAGGTTAGTGTTAAGCGTGGTTTTTGTTCGGCCTGAGAGGTTGGTTTTAAGCTTAATACGTATGGCTCGTCGAAAGATGGAGGTGTATGTGGCGGTGTTATCCGAGATGATCAAGGGGTTTTTATATGTTCCTTTTCAAGTGATTACGGGCCAGGAACAAATATGCGAGCTGAGATTATGGCTTTACAGGAGGGGCTTCGATATTGTCGATCCTTGAGTTTAGACAGTGTAGTGGTGGAATCGGATTCCTTAACGGCTATTAATGTTCTGGTTAATGGTCATAAGGAACCTTGGCAAGATATTTATATGCTTTGAGATTGTCGGGAGTTGGTCTGTGGCTTTCGTTTACGACGTGTTCCGGGAGCAGAACATGGTGGCTGATCGGTTAGCGGCGTTTGCCCATGAGCATGGCGCATGATTATTTTCTGATTTAGCGATTTACCAAGACGCTTAAATCCGCCGGCTTTTGATGACTATGGCTTATATAGTTTCGGAGTTAATTTTTAGTGGTAGCCTTTTGGTTGTTTGGTTGTATTTTTTCGCCGAGGTTCGTGCTCCTTTGTCCCCCCGCTTGGGGTAAGGCTGGTTGTCCCCCTCCGTTTTTCCTATGCTTTGTTTAATAAAAGCCGCAGTGCCGCCTCGCTTTTCCCAAAAAAAAAAATTAAAAAAAAAATAACTAGGCTTACAATCATGTTTAACAAGCCGAAACACAATTTGGGGAAAATCCCCTTCCAAGCATCTTTGTCATTCAAGCTCAATACACATAATCAATTCATATAGCAAAGTTTAATATACTCTATTAAGCATATAAAACATATTAATCAAGCTCACATCATCCATTTGCAAGCTAAAACAAAATTAGGGCAAGACACCTCCAAGTATCTCAACCAAACCAACATCAATACCCATGGAAAATCAACATAACCAACTTCAATAAACTAGTTAAAACATGAATTTCACATATATCATGGTCTCACATAGGTCAATCAAGTTCTATCATTCGATTGAAAAACCTAGGGTTCATGAGTTTCTACAAACCCTAACAATGGCTTCCATTGACCTCAAATAGCACAATTGGTTGTTTCCTAGGTCAATGGAGCCCAAAAAGAAGAAGAAGAGAGGTAGAAACTTACTAAACTCAGCCCTCACAAAACGTAATTTTCGGATTCTTGAGTTGGGTGTTGTTCCCTTCAATCTACTCTTCAAAATCAAGGTGTAGCTTGGGGAAAGAAGGTCTCTACCAATGGCCACCAAGGAGGGACCCTTAAAGAGCCCTAGAATCTCCTCTCTCAAGCTCTCTCTCAAGTTTTCTGTTGGGTGTTTGCAGAAAACGCAACCGACCGAGTGTTCTCAGGCGTTGCTGAGGGAGAGGGCAGATCGGTTGGGGTTTAAATAGGGGATTAACTCTAATTAATCCACTAATCAACCCCTAAAATATCTAATAGGTGTTTAGGACTAGTTTAGGTTAAGTAGATGGGTTAAGGTTAGGTTTAGAATGGGTTAATTGGGTCAAAAATTTCGGACAGTGAGTGAAAAGAGGCAAAATCCCGAAATCTGGGTACAGGGACCCTTGCGGTCGCATGGGGTTATGACCATGCGAGCGCTTCATAGCTGCATCCTCCATTTCAAGCTTTGCTACTTCCTCGCTCGATCCCGGACTCTCCCGCATGCATTCTTGAGTCCTTCCAAGCCAAAAAGGGGCTACAAATCAACCTTAATGACCTCCAATCTATAACCAAAGGAATCAAGTCTCAAACCCCAACAAAACATGGCCAAGAACTCAGATAAAACACACCCGAACGACCACCGAAAAAGTCAAACTGAGAAGGGTTAACGCCTAAATTAAACTAGCAACCAAACCGACGATGCAATTAGCATCTAACAAACATCCAAGGCATGTTAATGATGTTTTGAATGCCTTCCAACAAATATCCATGTGATTACAACATAAAACATAAACCCGAGATTCAAAGCATCTCGTGAAAGGAAAATGCATACAAGCATCTCAAACGACGTCAACGATCATGCTATTGACTCTAAACATATACGGGAGCTAAATGAACATGTTTATGATGATAATAAGTGTATGAATCCATGCATAACACACGCAAGCAACATTTCAGGGTTTTACATTCTCCCCTACTTTAAGGAATTTAGCCCCTAAATTCTTACCGTAGTCATCAAACAAATGAGGATATTTCTCTCGCATCTCCAACTCGGTCTCCCAAGTTGCTTCCTCGATCTCGTGATTCTTCCAAGGAACTTTCACCAACGGAATTTTCTTGCTCCTCAAAACTTGCTCTTTAGTGTCAAGTATCTTCACCGGCTGCTCAACATAAGACAAATCCGCCGAAAAGTAATCTCCTCATACTCAAGAACATGGGAATCATCCTTAAGATATTTCCGTGGCATAGACACACATGATACACATTATGAATCTCGACAAAGACGGCAAATCCACCCTCAGAAGTCAAATCTTTTGGTACCCCTTCTAGGCGATACCTTAAGAAACACAAGGTCTCCAACCTGAAATTCCAAATCTCTCCTTCTATTATCCGTATAACTTTTCTGTCGACTTTGAGCGGTGAGAAATCTATTCCGAGTTAATTTCACACTCTCAACTGACCGCTGCACAATCTCTGAACCCCATCATATTGCTTCTCCAACAATTAGAGATCTACACTTCTGCGGTGCCATCCGATGCTCGATTGGTAACTATTGTTGTACGCAAACTCGCCAAAGGAAGGTGTGTATTCCAACTCCCTTTAAATTCAATCGCATAAACCCGTAACATATCCTCAAGTATCTTAATTGTTCTCTCTGACCGACCGTCTGTCCCGAGGGTGAAAGGCCGTGCTAAAGTTCAACCTCGGGTCCTCATAGCTTCTTGTAAACCCGCCAAAACCTCAATGTAAACCTCCTTGATCCTGCCTCAGAACAATACTAATCGAACCCCGTGCAATCTATCAATCTCCCGCACATACAATGCCGCTAACTAACTCAATGAATATGTCATCGCAATCGGAATAAAATGAGCCGACTTCGTGAGTCGATCAACAACAACTCAAACGGCATCAAAAACCTCTACGGCTACGCGGAAATCCCGAAACAAAATCCATCGTAACATGTTCCCATTTCCACTCAAACCATAAACCTAGACTCAGTCTCCGAGTCTACTATCTTAAAAAAAATCAACCAAGTAGGCAAAAATCAAACTACCGTAAATCCCACATTCACAAGTTCGAAAATTTTCAATAACCATAATACCAAGCACTTAGGTTGAAAATATTCTTGACTCATACTTGAGTCGTGATAAAGCACTCACAAATTCCATGGCTAGTTAGTTAAGCATGTGAATTCCAAATATATCATCTGAGCGTATCCCGAAATCGGGTATGTTGGACCTCAGCGGTCACTTTGGGTTATGACTCATGCTTCGCCTTTTATAGCTGTGATCCTCCATTTCAAGCTTTGATGCTTCCTCGCCGATCCCTGACTCTCCGCATGCATTCTGAGTCCTTCCCAAGCCAAAAAGTGGCTACAAATCAACCTTAATGACCTCCAATCTATAAACTAAAGGAATCAAGTCTCAAACCCCAACAAAACATGGCCAAGAACTCAGATAAAACACACCCGAACGACCACCGAAAAGTCGGAAGGTGTTAATCGAATCAAACTAGCAACCAAACCGACGATGCAATTAGCATCTAACAAACATCCAAGGCATGTTAATGATGTTTTGAATGCCTTCCAACAAATATCCATGTGATTACAACATAAACATAAACCCGAGATTCAAAGCATCTCGTGAAAGGAAAATGCATACAAGCATCTCAAACGCCAACGATCATGCTATTGACTCTAAACATATACGGAGCTAAATGAACATGTTTATGATGATAATAAGTGTATGAATCCATGAATAACACACGCAAGCAACATTTCGTGGTTTTACGTGCATTCCCTGTTACGGGATTTTCTTCCTAATTCCAACAATTGTCCAACCTAACCCTACCCAAACCCAACCTAACCCACTCCTAAACCCTCCTAACTACCTTAAGTCATATACTAAGCATCTAATTGAGATTGGTAGGTGGATTAGAGGGGTTAATTAAAGAGAAACAACTTAATCAATCTAAACTACACCCACTTACTTCCCAACCCTTATAAGCCACAAACACTTGTCTTAAGCCTCCCATATTCACCACCACTCCACAAAACGTGGAGACTTCTATGAGAGCTTGAGAGAAGAGTTCTAGGTTCTTGAAAGCCCAACCCTTGGAATCCATAGCTAGAGCCTCCATTTCACAATCCACTCCATAGAATTGAAGAGGAGTGAGGAGAACAAGACCCACCAATGGGAATTTCGAATGGCAATTTTGTTAGGGCGAACTAATGTAAGTTTCTACCCCTCTTTCTCCTTTCTATGGCTCCATCAACCTAGGGAAACAATCATATTTGCTAAGTGAGGTCAATGGATGCAATTTCTAGGGTTGTTAGAGATGCCATGAACCCTAGGTTTCCAATTGTTGATAGAGCTTGGTTGAACCTATGTGAGACTTTGATTTATATGAAATTCACGTGTTAAATGGTCTATTAAACTTGGCTATGTGAATTGTTCATGCGTATTGAGCTTGATTGGTAGAGATATTTGGAAGGGGATTTTTGCCCTAATTATGTTTTGGCTTATTAACATGATGGTAAGCATGATTATTATGTTATATATGTCTAGTAGAGTATATTAGACCATGTTGTGTGATTAAATCATATTTTGGAGAATATGATTGGTAAGGTGAACTAAATGAGGTTATGCTCAAATTGATGAATTTGTTCTATGTTACATTGATAAATGATTTGTTGGGTTTATGTAAGTTCAACGAACTTGGGAGGATGGCTATTGATGATAGTTATGAATATAGGGGATATTGAGACTCATGGCTTCCATGCCCTAAATTTTGGAAAAGGGTAGATTGGACTCAATCGGAGTCACTATAAGTTCTATAATGTGCTAAACGAACTTGGGTTGAAATCCTACTTACGATTGGATTTCGTTTAATTAATGTTGTGATATGCATAGTCTCCAAACTTTAAACGGAATTATAATTATGATGACCTTATGGATTTTTATGCTTGGGAATTAAGCCCGAACGACTATTGGTATTTGGTTGTAAACTTTAATGAATTATTACGGTGGATTTATAAAACACATAAAGAATGAAATGTGTTAGTAAGACTCAAAGGAGTCGTTATAAGGCCAATAAAATGATAAAGAGCCTTGGGTTGAAACCCTACAATGTTTGGGTTTGTTTGGGTTATGTTTGTACGCACCGGGTTTTGGTTTGTGTCCAATGGGGACACTCATGGTATGGAGACTTATTAGAAATATATCTTGAGCATGCTTGTTAGAGCATGGGACAATAGAGACCACGTATGGTCACGAGAATATTTAAGACAAGATCAAGAAAGAATTCTCTTCTTAAGGATTTTGGTTGCGTGCATATAAAAAGCACTTGTGAGAAAGTGACTACGGAGTAGTCATGATGTTTTGAGCATGTAATTAGTGACGCCGATCATGTATGACGATTAGGACTATGATTGAGTCCGATGTACTTAAAATAAAGACTAAAAATAATAAGTCTTGAATTGTGGATATTTTGAGACTAACGTAGTAGCCTTTGGTTTGATTTGAGTTGAGGATTATGGTAGACCTCACATTATGTTTTATTAAGCTTGTATGCTATACTTGACTTGGTTGATGACTTGAGGAATAATGAGTACCTCAATATGTAGTTTCGAACTAAACTTGTAAGTTAGTTAAACACATTGGTTATATGCAAATATATGCATTGTTCATGATACTTGGTGAAGAGCATTATGTCCTACTTGATTTTATGGAATTATGTGCATGGTTTATGAGATTTCGGAGTAGAGCATTATATCCTACGTGGTTATATGCAATTATGTGCATGGTTTATGAGTTGTTGTAAAGCATTATGTCTCTACATGATTTAATGAGCCCGATAATAATGAACTTGGTCTCATTGGTTTATACAAGTAAATATCTACTTGATCGTTTTGGTTTAAGTCGGTGGCGGGTTTGGTTGTTGTGTGTTGGTAATGGCACGATTCATAGTCTTTGGAAACAATCGCTATGAATCGCTCCATTGGGTCCTTTCTCCTCACTATTTGGCCAATAGTGGGATGTGGTCTCGAGATAGAGCCATCTAGCCTAATTTCGAGCTCCCATTTCATCCGGAGAGGCTGGATGAATGTAACGCAGTACTCATTAAGGAAGCCCGATGAGTTGTGATTATTTGGGGCGAAACCCGTGGTATGATTGATTGGGTATTGAGCCCGGATCTTGGTTGAGATTGGATCTCATGGTAAGTTGGTGGCTGATCGATGTATTTTATACGTCGATTTTATATACTTCTATGACTTAAATTATGCTATTTCACGAGTCTTTTGAGTACTAATATATGTTTTCGGTGAGTTTTGTAAGTTTCGGGATTGTTGTGAAAATACGCGAAACTCCGTGGGTTTTAAGTGCAAATTACAAAGAAAGAAAAATTGAAGAAAAATGAATATCTTTGTCAATCGGACACCTTGCGGACGCCAGGTGCCTCGCATGCGACCGCAAGGTAGGCGGTATAGGCCCCGAAGCCGGCAATCAAAGAAATCAAAAATCACACACCTTTGGAGACCTTGCGGACGCAAGGTATCCGGCGACCTTAAGGTAGGCGTAATGCGACCTTTTCGGATTTTCACACGGTCATTCGATCCATTCACAACTCCCGAGTATATATAGAAGTCGAGTGCCGAGCCTAACTATAGAGGAGGGCGGTGGAAGCTCTCTTTACATAGATTTTAGGTAGTTTTAGATTGTATAACATAGTTAGGTTTTTAATTTCAAGTATTGAAGATCAAATCATGTCTTTCATCATCTCCATGTCTTGTTCATCGTCTATGATGAACTAAATCATCCCAATCTAGGAGGTGGGAGGTAACTTGTATCGAATTTATGTTTTGATTCATATATATATGTCTATTCAATGCTTGTTGATTGTGTTGTTTATCAATCCCTATATTATTTTGCTTTGAACAAATGAATGTAATCGCAAATAATAAAGGCTTAGAGGTGCGGATAACTGCATGACCAAGTGCATATGTACAACGGCTCACCAACACAATAAATTGGACCTATCGAGCACGAGTGATAAGAGAGTTTAGACCAGATCAT